>OV788329.1:13100503-13635503 GCA_928718305.1 Tetramorium bicarinatum
ATCAACATTAAGCTATCCTAAATCTGATGCCGGTCGAGTCCCAACAAAATGGGTGCAGATATATCGAGGATACTGGCTCTCTTTATAAAATTATATTAGGTACCGTGTGTGTATGTAATTGCACTGATTATAAATAACAAAAGAAGAAAACGTGAAAAAAGGAGGAGACGCAAAAATTCGTTTCACGTCGAGCCAACGAGGCGACTCGGAACTAGAGGTTTTTCTTTCTCTCTCTCTTTCGTTTCTTTTTTTTTCCTTTTTTTTTTATTTTTTGATTAACCCCCGCCCGCGAAAACGCTATTTGGCACATAAGTATTATCACATCAAGCTCCAAATCATTATATCGCCATTGTTTGATCGTCCCACAGACCACTGCCTAGCTACGTTACAACTGTATTCGTCTTTTCGCATCGACTTACCGTGAGGCCGTAATTGTCTCCGTCGACCTCATCCCCCCCTCCCCCCTCATGTACCGCGATCTCCTCCACATTCGTAAATGTAATTCGAAGATGGAGAAGCGCGTGACGCGCCCCTACGAGAATAGAGGCGACGTGTCGAGCATGACGATCAGGATCGCAGATGCGCGATGATCTTTCGATAAATAACGCGATAATCCCTTTCGCGACCGTAACCGTTGTACTAATATATCGACGATCCGCTAATTCCCAATGTCCGTCCCATCTCAACCCCCTTTACGCCCTCTCGCCCCTTTTCGCCTCTCTGCCACTCAGTCGACTATTAACCGCCTCGGCTGTCGCCGCTTTTACATTAGGGTCAATAAATTAACGGTGAAAATACTATAAGTACTAGGCATTTATATTAAACGAGAAGCCCGTCACGCGTCTACGTACCGGGACTTAATCGCGCGAGCGATTATCTCCTAGCTTTTTCTCACTCTGTTTCCGACCTTCCGTTCGGCGCGTCGAACGCAGTTGTTTTATATACGATGGAACATTTTGAACAACTGACTGGCGGTCGCAAGATAAGATTGCCACGTGCAGCGTCTACGCGTTCGGACGCGCGCGACCGTTGCGGGAGATGCTGCGATAGACCAGTTTCTATTTATTCGTTTAACTCTTTTTTTTTTTCTTTCCCTTCTTTCATTTCGTTTCTTTTTCTCGATACGGCCGGTCCGAAATCGACTGTATCATTAGACACACACACACACACATACACACTAGGAGAAATAGGAACAAGACTTTTTGGCCATGCATCGTGTCGCAACGTGTACGTGATATCGGCTATGTATCCAAGTCCGATAAGGAGACCGGTACGAGCTGCGCATCCGAATCGGCGCGCGATTGTCTTATTATAAAAATTTATGCATATATATGCGCGTGCCCTCGCGACCCTCGCCTCGCGCGCACGTATGCCGGATGCAGAGACTTGAATTGCAACGAGCGTCGGGTTTTTGGCCGCTGGTTCAACGCCGGTTAATCGTTATCTCTACGCGTTAGCTACCGATGATCGAAGTCTATTCATGAGTCCCGTGCGGATTGTAGTTTTGATTACGATGCAGGAGAATATACAGAGAATTCCGTCAACGTGCGTAAGACGCCGTCCTCCGTCGTCGCCCATGTATTAAGGCGGCTCCACGCATGCGGCATTCGGCAAACCCCGAATATTCGCCGTTTGGCAAACTATTTGTCGAGATGCTTGTTCGGCGAACATTTCATTCAGGTCCTTTGATTAGCCTCAAAAGACCGACATCGAGCGGGAAATATTCGTAGTTCGGCGAATACCGAATATTCGTTTCGCGCGTACGATCCGCGCTATACGAGATTCGACGAACGTCAAACATTCGTTGCTTGGGATTCACCGAATGTCGCATGTGTGGAGCCGCTTTTACGAGAGCAAGTTACCGAACGAAAGACACTTGGGAGATGTGCAAGAGATGTCTTAATCTCTTACACATCTAGATATCCTAGTGTAAGAGACGTTTTTTAAAATCTTACGACATTCCCGTTGTTTCAGTTTAGACCGCGGAGTTTTCAACATGCATTTGAAAGAGTTCGTTTAAAAATATTTGGAGGAAAACGAATAACGAAAGTATCTTACACGAGAATTTATAGACCGATTGTAAAGTATTGCGTGTGGAAACGAATAAATTAAACTCGAGCCTCGATACAGATTGTCTTGAAATGGTGTTATAAAGAATTTACAAGAACAAAAAAGTTCAATCATTTTCTTCTCCAATTTTAATGAACTTTGAACATATAGTATTATAATATAAATTAAAATAAAAGACATATTTTTTAGTTATTCAATTTCACTGAGGGATTTAAACCTTGAAGCAAACTGGTTTTACATCTTCCTAAGTGAAACTGCTGGAAATTTTTTTGTTTCCAACAGTCTCGACAAATTGTTTAATAGCAAAAATTAAAGCGCCAAATATAAATATATATATATATATAATATAATATAAATATATATATTGTATATTTGTATATATATTTATCTATACATATAAATATCTATATATATGTATAACTCATTTTTGGAAGACACGGTTTCAGAAGACAATTTTATATAGTCACATTTAATATTAAATTATTTTGATCTATATTATACAACATGTTCAAAGCTCATCAGAATCATGGCGGAATAGTTGGATATATTTTCCTGTTAATTGAGCAAATTGGACATCAAACGATGTCGTTGTCAAAATATTCGACTCTTCTAAATGTGTTGCTTTATCAATATATGATAGCTAATATATTTACTGTATGTAAGCTTATATTTGTGGAGCACTGTATCGAGATCCGCATATTCAATACGAATCAAATGGACTAACGAATGTAAAGATTACGTACTGCGAAAACCGGCATTTTTTCCGATAGCTTGTATCAAAGAGCAAGAAAGATCGACGATCGAGCGACGTCGCGACGGAGACGCTCTCGTGTTTTTACTTCGTGAATAGGTCCTTCGCGTTTCGCGTACGATGGCACAGAGATAGAACATTATATCACAACCTCCGGCGAGAGGTTTCGAGACGCCTGACTCTTCTTCCTCCGAGACCTAGGGTCCTCTTCCAGTTCGCAGAGAACGTGGCTCGCAATCGCGTTCGCGGCCTGTGCCGCGTGTGACTTGAGACATGTCGTTGTCGTCGCCGCGTTGTCACACCGAGACAGACGATTCCGATTACCAGAAGAGTTCGTAAGCGAGTCTCGACGTGGACGCGGCCGCTGCGGTCGCCGCGGCTGCCGCTGCCGCTGCCACTGCTGATGATGATGACGATGATGCTCCGGGTGGCCAAAGAGGCTGACCCGGAGCCGTGGTTCAATCCTCGTCATGGTGCCGTGGACTCGCGTCGTAGCCGCCGATCGAGCCGGAATTCTCAGGCGAGAAGTTCATCATGTCCGTGGGCGAGAGACTGTCCTGCGGATAGTAGAACGAGGGATGGTCTGAGCTCGGGCCGGCGGCACCGCCGCCGCCGTTCAGCATTGTCGCCGGCGGCGAGACCGACGGCCGCGCCGACGGACCGGCGCCCGTGCCCGGGTGATGCTGCGTGCCGGTCATATCGGCGCTCACCGGCGATAAGAAGTTCATCTCGGTGCCGCCGTCGCGGCACCACAGCTGCCGCATCTCCTGCCGCCGCTGCCGCATTAGCGACTTGTACTCGGAAATGCGCATCTTTTTGCCATCCACGATGCACGTCCGCTTTGGCCGCGGCCGATACCTGTAGTCCGGATGCTTCTCCATGTGCAGTTTCGAGAGCCGCGACTGTTCCTCGTAATACGGCTGCTTCTCCGAGTTCGACATCGACTTCCATCGGGCGCCTGTAACCGACAGGATGAATGCGCGTTGAAATGGAGAACGTTTCGCGTTCTTTGATGATTTTTCATCGGTACGTAAATTAAATTAAATTATTTATGTTATTTTATTATATTATTTTCGAGTTTTAGCACATATTTGCAAAATTTTACATCCGTGTCGCGTTGATCGATACATTTGTGATATAAATAATTGGTAGATATAATTACGGGTTTAAATATCAACTGTAATCGCGGATGGACGATATGGATCGGGTATGCTTACCGAGAATTTTCGATATGTTTGAGTTGTGCATGTCTGGGCAGGCTTTCAAGATCTTCCTACGTTCGTCCTTGGCCCACACCATGAATGCGTTCATAGGTCGCTTGATATGTGGCTTGTTCTCACCCTCCCTTTTCTGCTGCCTCACCATTTTAGCTGAAGAGAAAAAGAAAGAGAGACGGGGCGTTAGATGTCACGTCGTCGTCGGGATTCGCGATACTCTCGTGAGAAACGAATCTGATTTCGCGAGGGCGTCACTTGGCGCTCTCAAAACAAGAGCGTAATATCAGTCTAATCATTACTCATATAAGTGCTTACCTTTTTCCGTTATGTCTTCCGCTACTTTATATCCCGGATCTCGCCACACTGCAATATCAAAATCAAATCAAATATACAACGTCAAGACTATTATACATAGTTTATAGCGCTAATACAATCATTATAACAAACACTAGATGCATCTTAAAATATTAAACTACTCACATTTTTCTAAAAAAGAAAAAGATTTACATAATATAAAATTGCAACAATTAATTTTTTTATACTACATGCCTATTTAATTTTATTTTTCATTTTTTATTTTAACTTGATTTTTACTTGAATTTTTATGGGACTCTATCGCGGTCGTCGTTTCCTTGACAAAAAGCTCGCCTTTACATTCATCAAAAAGTTTATGTTCGAAACTATATTAAGCGCTCTTTATATTCACGCAGTCTCGTGAATAACGCATCGCTCGTTTCTTCGCGTCCACTTACTGTGAGGCGTCGAGAGAAAATCCTGCTCTTCTTGAGGCGTCTCTTCCCGAGAGCCAGAATGTTTGATCGGTCTTTGAGTCTGGGCCGATGGTGGCATCCCACCTGTGTTCGACGGCAATCCGTATAACCCGTGCATCGCGAAGTGCTTTTCTACGGCCGCGACCGCAGCAGCCGCCACGGATCCTCCGGGTCCGCCGGCCTCGTCTTTGGCCATTACCTTGCCCACTGTAACGAGTTACCGGAGAAATGGAGTGAAAGATGCGTAATGAAGATACAGTCGGAAGAATTTACGTGTTTAATATATGTATTGATCGGTATTCATATATCCATTCTTATATTTAAGATCATCAGTCATTAAAGTCCATTAAGTACATCTTAAGATGTTATAAATCAATCATAAAAATTAGCATCTGAAAATATTACTGAAGACGATCTCTTGGAATAAGAACGGATTATGGATATCATGGAGTATTGAACGTCGGATTCCTCATTCTTTATATTTAAAGATAAAAATGTGAAGCCTTGCCTTTAACGAAAATTTGATTCAATGCTTCACTAATTCTTAGTCTTTTCATTAATTCCTTTACGGCCTCTTCAATTTTAATGTTAAGTATCACAGTAATTAAAAATGGCAGAATTCTTTCAAATTGGAAGAAAGAGCCTTTGAAAAGAAATAACGAAAAGTTTGCAATCTTCGATTTTTTTGTAAAATAAATATTCTTTTCAGAATCACGTTTGTGGAAATCTTTTTTTTCACTGATGGATTTTTAATACAACTGCAAAATTTAGACATGTTTTTTCAAATCCGTGTATGTCGCAGAAGTAACTAGTAGTGATGAACACGCGAAGAGATTCGCTTTCAACGTTACAATGACGGCCTGCGGATTTTCTTCCCTTCCTCACCTGTGCAAATCGCGTGTCGCGCGGCCCTTATCGGGCGGAATCGCGTTACGCATCGTTGATTATGAGCATGCCGGTACCCGTGGCAAAAACCAGATGGCAAGTGAAACAGGTTCTCCGAGGCGAGCAGCGTGGAAAAAAAGCTCGGCCGCGGACAATCGGGAAAAC
The DNA here is from genome assembly GCA_928718305.1 of Tetramorium bicarinatum. Classification (NCBI taxonomy): domain Eukaryota; kingdom Metazoa; phylum Arthropoda; class Insecta; order Hymenoptera; family Formicidae; genus Tetramorium; species Tetramorium bicarinatum. The sequence goes on from OV788329.1 coordinate 13,106,362, forward strand.
TAGCCTGCTCGAAGATGATTAAGTGTTCACCGCCGGTATGAAATCGCATACTCCGGAGGGTACCGACCGGTACCTTTCTCTCTCGGAATCCATTTGCGGCAATCGCCAATTTGCAATTGTTCCGCGAGACGAACGCGTCGCGCAAGCGGCACAACCGGCGAGTCCTGGTAACGCTCGGAGCGCGATAACGGGCGCTACTTTAATCGCGGTAATTCGGGCGAATACTTGACGAACGGTCGGCTGGCGATTATAATATGCAATTCACAGAAACGCAGCGTAGGGAGAGAGCGCGCACGTACAACGCATAAAGATAATTAACCGTTGTGAATGGCAATAATCTTGCGGGCAATACTCGCGAAATATCGTTTCGACACGATACTCGAGACGTAATCCCGGTTTTATTCCGCTCTCACGGGCGCGACCGATTAAAGCGAATGATCATGAAATGTTTCACTCACTCGGCGAAGACAGAGTGCTGAGATGCGGCGGCAGACCGGCATAAGGAAGCGTCGGCAGATAATTCCGCGGTATCGGCAGTCCTGGCGGGAAGAGCTTGGGCGCGGTCGCCGCCAACGGTTGCTCCTGCTGGCCACTACTTCCGGCGCCGGTCGAGTGCGAGTCGCTGCCGGGCGACGAAGAGGACGCCGTGGCGCCCGAGGACGTCGATTTCGGCTTGGTGAGGTTCAGCGGAGCGTCGAGATCCTGAAGAGGTGGGGCCGTCGGGGCTACCGCGGATGAGATCGGCGCCGGCGACGACGATTCCTTCTCCAACTGCGTGGTCATCTGCGCCAAATGCGCGGTCGCCCAGCTCGGGCCTTCCCTCGGATGGCTGCTTATCATCTGCAAATAACCGAAAAATCTCAGGACTGTTAGATTAACGAATCGAAATTTCTTGATTAAAATAGTATTAAAATGTTAAAAATGTTGAAAAATCCAAGATAAAAGCTATAGCGTACTTGCAAAGCAAATTAGGAAAGGTGGACTTCAATCTTTTATACATTTTTATTTTTTTTAAATATATTTTCTTTATTAAAAAATAAATTATTTTATTAAAGTGATATTTAACATCTCTATCACTTAATTCATCACTCTATTCCGTTTTGGTCCACATTCTTTCCTAATTTCCTTAAAACTGTATATTAACTTTTTAAATAAATGCTAGAATTTTTAAACGTCCCTCTCAGTTTTTTTGTATCATTCTCCGGAATGAGCAGAATGCTGAAAAATAATTAATGTGGCGAAAATAACGCATGATATTGCAATATTGTGAAACACTGCGAGCTGCGGCCGATACGGCGATATCGATAATCATCAGACCACATACATTGGCGATGGAGTTGATGTGTTTGTTGCCGGTGGTGGCGGTTGACGTGGCCGGCGGCGGAGGCATGGGCGACTGCACGGGCAGCCCTCTGAGCTGCTCGAGAAACGGAAGGAACATCAACGACTGTGGCCCCGACATGCTCAGCTGGCTCTTTGTCATCTGAGCCTGCAACTCCTGGATGTTGTGCTGCATGATGTGCTCTTGTTGCCGCTTCAAATGCTCCGTTTGCAGCCGCTGCATCTCGATTTGCTTCTGCGAGTCGACCGTCATGTGAGCGGAATACGACTGTAAAGGCACACGAACCACTAATTAAAAGGACGTTGTGCATGCCGGCTCTCATACGGAGAGTTGTGAGGTCCCTTGCGCTATTGCGAGGGTGGACCGTTCCACCTCGACAGCGGCTTATCCGCGCGCGCCGCACCGCGTGGATGAAATACGTCGGACGTGTTGCCGGGACAATGCGAGTCTGGAGCAAATTGCGCGACGCGATAGCCACTTTATGCCGCCAACGACTCGATGCGTCGTAAATACCGTTTCGGACTCCCTCGTTACGTTTCGCCTATATATACTTTAGGCTCCGAGCGGACGGCTGGAAAACGCTATTATACGCGCGGTTTCTCCAACGAGATTTCTCTTTTTGGATGCTTCAGCGCGACCCCGAAGCAGATTGTGCGACGCGAAAATTATTAAGACTTCTTAACGATTTGAGATGCAAACTAGAAACATTCTAAACGAGCACTTTGTCACTTGAACATAATTACAATGTACATTAAACACTATACCTGCAGAATATTTTTTAACTTTTTATGATGTTAATTATATAAACTCGGCTAACGAGATCATTATATGTTATATTATTTACTAAACTTATTTAAACGCTAAATGATTTTTTTTAATCAAATAATTCCTTTTTCATAATTCTTTTGTCAAATCATTTTGTCAAATGAAAGAAATCGCTTTTGCATGACGTTCAAATTTTCATTGATATCGTATGAAAACTGCAAATCGGCGCTTCACGACGTTAACGAGCCAATAATTTGAATTATCTCGAGTGGTCAAATCTTGCTACTTTATACTTTATTCGGATAAAGATCTTTTATAAAATATGTCAATTATAAACTTGTTAAAAATATAATTTTTTCGATTTTTTAATCATGAGATACTTTTATGCACGCATAACTGAATATAAAGAGACGGATTTATTAAAACTTTCGCGTTTCAAGTTATCAAAGGTGTTTTAATACGAAATGTATATTATACATTTACCAGATCGTAAATGTACACTGATATATATGCAGTGATATATAATATCACGTCAAAAAGATGATTACTTCATAACCGAGTAGTTAAAGACTTAATTGCGTGTCTGACTGGTAACATCGCGCGATTAAGCGGATCGCAGCCAAGTGCATCGCCAGCAAATTTTTGCGATTAATATTGTATTAATAGCATCGGGGCACACCGGCAATGCGTTTAGTCAGGCGAGTCTCCGATCAATCCTCCATAGGAACGCAACAATTTACGCGACGAATATCATTGTACTTTCCTACGTCCTGGCTACGATCCAGATATGCGTGGAGTTTATTTTAGACGATAAGGAAGACGTTTATTCATCCAGCCTGTGCACCAGCTGAGATGTCACGCGCGCGCAACGCTGGATGCACCCGCGTCACTCTCCCCCGATTCGGTGCCGCGCGATTATTAATTCCACGACGCTCCCGATGGCGCGGGTTTCTCTCCGGGACTTTGCCGCCGAGACGCAGAATCGACGTAGGAAAACATTGCTTTATATTATAAATAGTTGCGACGAAAAATAAAAACTGCAGGACGACACAAAAATCTGCGCAAAAACATGCAGTGTTGCGCAAACGATGATAAGCGTGACCTCCCGTGTCGATTGGACATATTTCTTATTGGCTTCTATAGATTATTAAAAATGATAGAGTGTAAAAAGCGTAAATGTATGAGCAACATATTCTAACATATTAACACGCGAAATGATTACAATATGCAAAACGCAAGAAATTGATATGTCGGTCACTTGCCATTGACACGAACAGTCGATATGTTTCTCGGCTATCAGAAACTATGTCTACGTCATCAATATTTAATTAAAATCAAGAAAAACAAAATATTAATTTTTTCCCCTCTATGTTATAGCTAAAATAGCAATTTTAAAAAAGAAATCAGATTAAAACTACGTAACTTTTAACAAAAATTGATTATTATGCATCTATCTTATCTTTCCCTAAGAAATAGGGAGGAGCATTTTTCGATAATACATAGGGATTAAGTTTGGTGTATGACGAAAGATGTACATTTTGCCTTAAGCCGCACACGGGATTAACAAGGCGGTCATTACGGGATTAAGAGTATCGTATGACTGTATTCTTCATTCTCTGTATCCGCTGATGTTACGATCTTTACGATGCGTCGCCGGTACGTGCGTGCCGCTCAAAGGCTGCCGAACTGTGCGTTTATGTCCCTGCGAGCGTCCCAATGAACGCATGTGCGTTCATTGAGACCACATGTGTCGCGTTCGCTTCGGTGGCGCGAGAGATCGGCCACCGGGGAGACAATGAGTCGCGCGACCGGGTAACGCCAATTCGGGTAACGTCTTCGGTTCGCGGCACCTATAATAGGCAGCAAAGATGGAAGGGGAGGAGAAAGCGAGAGATGGAGAGAGAGAGAGAGAGAGAGAGAGAGAGAAAGGGACGACTGGAACTTCATTATTCATTTGCACAGTTCAGTTATGCCGATGATACGTATCCGTGACAGCTATACCGCCCACAGTGGCTAAATATAAACAGGCGGGGTGCCAGCAAGTTCCATTCACATTCACATCCACACACGACGCGGCGGTTTAGTAAGTGAGCATAAGAATATGAGGAGCCCCGTTCTGAATATGCATCCGCGCATTGACGCCAACTGCACCGCCTAAACTTAGCCACGCAATTACCGAAACATATTTACCCCCGTAATCGCTCTTCGGCCGATTATCTATCGTGGGCCGCGCGATATAGAATCACGAGCGCAGAAGAAGGTATCTAGATCAGTCGCATATTAAACTGCGAATAAACAATTTTGGAGATCAAACTATTCACCAAATAATTTAAATCTACAATTTAGATCAGTACAAACTAAATAATCTAAATATAATTTTGTCGATGCAGCGCAATTCCACGCATAGCGAGCATTTGCGAACGTTTAAACGTTCGATACTTGTGCACTGTCAATCAACGTGCATTTACCAATGTTAATAATTTATTATTTAATATTCACACCAATAATGCGTATTCTTCACAGCGTTCTGTCGCGGAGCGATTTTCGTAGGCGCGACACGCGGGGCTAAAGGCCACGGAAATTTGCTTGTCCAGATTTAGAATCGGAGCCACTGGAGTGCGAGTGCGAGGGGATATGCCGGTTGACGCGGATCCACCGGAAGTGGTTCATACTTCACGTGCGTTATAAAGACTGTCACTGGCGGGTACTGTCTAAAATTATGTCGCGCTGCAAGGAGCGCCCCGACTCCGCCGTGAACTGCCTGCGCGCACGCAGATCGAATTAAGGTCTTTCTTCCATCCTCCCCGGATATCGGACGACCCGCAATCTCATCGCGCTCGTCTTCGTCCGAGCGTATACAAGAGTTATGAATAATCGATATAAATAATCGCGGGAGAAGCCGGTCCTGCCCGGCCCTTCTCACGGCCGATAACGCGGCCGGTTGGGACAACGAGGAGCCGGGGAACAAAAAGGTGCCGCTGCACTTCTTAATGGAATTTTAAAAGAGAGAACACGCGGAATCACCGACGACAAACAGGGAGGCGGCCGACTGATACATAAATTATGGAGCGCTTTGAACGGGATTCGTGCTCGTTCCGTACGAGACCACCGTTGCAATAACAGAAGAAAAAGAAGGAGAGGACAGAAAGAGAGGAGGGGAAAGAGGGACCAGTGAATTGCGAGAATCTAGGGCAACCGGAAGCGGTATTTTCGTGACGCTGCTTTTCGAATGCTTTCGGAGATGATCGTGGGTACATCGCCGCGAAACGGTCGTCTCTTCGAGAGTCCGTCCGTCCTCTCTTTCATTGCGAACCGCACTAATGCGGTGGCAATAATGATATATAACGTGGAGATCGATGGCACTGATCGTGTAGATAAAATCGGAGAAAGATCGTTATTGGATTCAACATATAAGAGGTGTCCTACAAGTCTCGAGTTTAATTTTTGTGACAGATTTCTCGGTTCATTTGAAGTGCATTCTTTGCTGAAATTGCATTCATCAACAGTCCACATCAATTATTGCTTCGTGAATTATTTGAAAAAATTATATATCATTGAAATATATATTTAATTGTAAAAAGAGTTATTATCACTTCTTGAAATATTAACACTTCTTCGCAGGACACTTTATATGCTAATCCACGCGGATAATCTCCATCATCTTTTCTTCCGCGCAATATACTAATCTCATAAAGCTCGTTAATGCTATTTCTTATCCTTGCAGTTGAATCCCATTATGCCACGTGTATCGCGATAAATTTTTTCTCTGATATTTGTAATGTAAATAAACAAGGACAATTTATACATAAATTCATTATACGTAATCTAAGGTAGACGAGTTTTAAAAAGCAGCTATTACTTTTCATTATCCGACTGACTAGACTTTGTATCAAATGATAAATTACACACATTTTGTGTAATTATGTAGTTCATAAAATGTTTTGAATATTCGAATGCGAATCTGCAAGTATTTTATAATCGCACTCAGAATCTACTATATAGAATAACTCTACCTTGAGCTACCGTTATTAATTTGTAAAAGACTATTATAATTCTATTATTACGAATCAAATTATTCATTATCGGAGAAAATGGCAATACTTATTTTTTTTGCACAATACATTTTTCTAGCTATTTTCTTACTATCCGCATTGTAACAGTTAAAAGTTCAAAATGAGGAAAAACCGATCTATATATGTGTGTGCGTCGCAGCAGTTGCACAATTTATGCAATTCGAAGCTGCAGAAGGCAGACATGTCGCACGATCGTCAAAAGACATGAGTTTGCCATCGACCTCACGGAATTCATAATCATAGATCAGGCCAGTCGGATGGACGCGTGTACAGACGTGCGTGGCACGGTATTTTCGGATATCTTTATTGACCGATGTTTATTATCTATTCGCCGCCTCTAATCCTTTTGATATTCCGCATTGGCGGATAAACAAATCGGCCGATCATTGGGAGCGCCGCAGGCCGGTTTCTCGCGAAAATGTTAATATTAATAATTCCCTTTGCCGCATGCCGGTCGATATCGTTCGCCGAATGAACGGGTTGCGCTTATCCGGCAGCGTTTATGCGCGCGCTTCTCAATCGCGATCCTACATTATAAAGACGACTTTGTTCCCTTTTCAATTCGCGTCATCGGTTCCGCGAGCAATTGTGATAATGCCTGCCGAGTCAATTACTATGTAAGACTTCCGCCGATTGCGAATCCCGTTGAGACATGTGGCCATTGATTTCTGATCAATAGTTAGATCATTGCTCAATAATTCTTCTTCCGAGAAAGAGATTAAGATAGTTGCACAAGCGAACGGTCAATTAGGCAATATTGTCAGATAGTTTATAGTCTTCTTGATAAATGGAGATAATATCACACGTATACGTACATAGACACATTTGCACATACATATATCTGCTTCCTTTCAGCGACGCATGTGAACGTAAAAATTATTAATTCCACGCGATCGCTGACTGGATAAATCGCGTTAGGGCGCTTACACATTTTAACAAGTTCATAAGCAAAGGATATGAATGCGGGGCTAGTGCAAATCATTACGAATCATTACGAGAGTATGAACACGAGAGGCATTAACGGTATCGAATATACTTTATAAGCGTGTACGTTTTACTGTCCTAAACTGCATTTTGACATTCAGCGACACATTCCGATCATCTTTCACGATTCGCCTCCGCCCGCGTTCTACATCTACACCATCTGACACGGATCCGAACAGCAACCCAGCATCCGAAATCCAGAAGTCGCGAAGCGCCCGCGCCGCGCGCGCGGACCGGCGAAAATTCTGTGCGCACGATGTTCGTTCGCGCGTTGCACGCGACCGCCGCCATAAACGGGACGAGTACCTCGCGGTTAACACTTACTGCCCGGAGCCATTTGAATATCCCGTTACCGGAACACCGGGTGGCCCGCAAGAAAAAAGAATTAAACTTCGTTAATTTTTTCAAACGTAAACACGCGATTTTCGCAGCCCGCTGCGCAAACGACACATCCTTGCCGTTCCGCGAGCGCATATTAAATATTGTGCCGTTTCCGCATTTATAGAACTCGAAAGATCTCAGACTTTTCGTTACATAAGCACTTTATTTTTGCATATCTTGGTTTTCTTTTTAGAAGAAGATATCTTTATCTCTCGTGCTCAACGATAAATATCTCGACCTTTCTGCAATTTATTACTAATTATCACATCGTTGAAATATTCTTGGACTTGTATTTCATCAAAATAAGATGCTTTTACCGCAAATTTATTTTGCATTAAGCAAATAATCTTTTCGTACTTAAGGAAACAAGAAAGAGAGATCAGTGTGTACGTTTTAGCGTTTCAACCTAATACATACGCGCGGATTTGCGAGTCTCCCCGCCTTACATAACGTCGATACGCGAATGAGAATTAACGGCATTAAACCCTGATGTTACGACGTGTATGACACTATGACGCCGCGTAGAGAGCGTTTCTCTTAGCGGCTCAGGACCCATCGCGGATCGAAATAAGCTGCGACGATGAGCCGGCTGTCAGTAGGATTATTGTCCTCGGCTTCTTACGCTCGGGGATTTCTTTCCGTGAAGATCGCATGTGGTGAGGCAAGACCGTGTACGACTGTCCCCGGGGACCAAGGGAACGTCGAGACGCGTCCAAAGCAACCCCCGTCAACTTTGAGGCAAGCGAGAGGGCAATCGCGTCGCTGTCTTCCCCGGTTCCTTCTGACTTTTCTGTCGCCGTATTTTCTTTTCTCGCGTCGCTTCCTTCGGCACGATTCGACTCTTTCAGCGATAGACAGAAGGAGAGAGAAATATATGTCGGTCTTATGTTCTTCCCCTTTCGTTCCACAGGAACTATTCTCCATCCGTCGTCTGATGCTCTCCTCCTTTGTCTCAATCGTCTCGGCTTTCCCATCAACGGTCACCCGTTTCGAGAGAAGATCCCTCAGCGACCCTTCTATCTGTAGTGCGTGGCAGTCGACAACTGCGATACACTGTCGCAGTAGCACTTCAACACCTCGATCGGTTTATAACGTAACAGTGTCAACGAACGCGCTCTTAAAGTTTGCAATATGAGAGATCGTTTTCGACGGACTAAGTCAGCGCATTATATTCCTCGTAAGTTTTTAATACTCAGTCAAGTGAATCGCGTCGTCGCGGTGTAGCTAAAATCGTCGTGTCTGCGGTAACGCGAAAAAACGGGAACATGATCCAGTATGTACAATTTTATCATTAAACCGCTGGTTTTTATAAAATTATAATCATAATAACAGTAGCTTCGTTTTATGTAATAGCTTATATATACTTTTTAAATATTATATATTTTTTTTAATTCACGTTAGTTGTCTTGCTAAGAATTAGAACAACAGAATAGAACAACAACTTGAATTTTCTATCAAACATCAGATAGAAAGATATTAATTCCTAACAAGTCAACTTTTGCTTGGTGTTTGCATGATCATAATTTCACATCTCTACTTGATGATCCTGATGATTCGGAATAAGACGAAGTGGAACGCGATGATGAAAACAAAAGAGACCAAGAAAATGATGGAAGGAGATTAATGATTACAACAATATGCGAATGCATACTTCCATACCTACAGCACGGTCGTGCTTTCCGTCCTCGGGACAAATACAATAAGCAATCCCCTTCACATTCGTTGACTTTAATTAATTTTATATATAACGCGCACAATAAGACCTTGCTTCTTTCTTTCGTTCTCAGTCTCGCACGCGCTCGTCGCGTATCTTTTCGCTTTCTTCTTTCGCTTTGCAGGGAGACCCGGCCACTCGAGAAACGAGAATAATGCGTGATGCACGTGCCACGGTGCACCCCTCCTGTCGTTGCTCCTCTCTCGATCAACCGCAACCACGATTTTAATTCATTGCGCCGCCGACGCGCATTGTGCGCGTGCAAGTGGATTGTGCAAGATTTCTGTCATCAAAGAGGAGACGAAGCGTTTAAAGAAAAAAAAAAGGAAAGATTACTTGTAATCGTAGATGAATGATTCTTCTCTTAAGTCTCACGAGAAAATATCAATGTGAAATTTGTACTCGTCTTTGAAGTATCACTGATATAACTTTGAGTACTAAAAAATGCAGATTGTAGTTGAAACAGTTTGTCAATCAATGTCTCTCCCTGGAAACAGATCTTATGCTGTACATATAACTTTCGTGCAAATTAAGTTTTCGAACGCTGTGATAATAAAATCTGCTATCTATATACCGTTTATCATATATATATTTACTATGTTGGAATTTGCAAATGGAGGACAGAGAATAATCCTTGGATTCCAAGAAGATAATATGCACATAAAATTACAAAACACACAGTGGAAGTTATCTATTGATGATTATTAAAATCGTGGAGATATGTTTGGTCTATTCCGATCTGGAATTCCTCGCAATCCTTTGCAACAAAGTAAGAATTGCAATTGTCATATTATTGAATATTTTTGAATACAATTTTATCCGGAATAACTTCATGCAGTGCACATGTATCGATGCAACACTATCAATTGCAAATTGCATCTAAGTATAAAGAGATTATCATATTGCGTAACATGGACTTGATTATCGCAAGATAATCCAATATGTTTGTGACACACAGTTAGCATAGATACAGATCTCAGTATCGTTACAAGAAGAAGATTAAATCATTCATTAATTATTCATTATTTTGCGCGTTTAATTAACTTTTTATTAACTTTTTAAATGATGTCAAATAAATGATTTAAGTTAAAAAGTGCTTTAGTTAGGCGTTTTTTTTTTAATGCAACGTAATGTGTCGAAAAGTGTTATTTTGGGATCATAATAAAACGGAATGTGAGATAACCTGAATCCATATCGGAGCGAGTTGTAGGCTCACATGTTCCGAAAAGACCCGTTCACGCATCGTGTAACCGTATGTACCGTAAGCTGATATCGGCATCTTCGCGCCACAGCGCACATTCCACAGAAGTATGCAATATTTATCCCGCGCTCCTGTGCGTGCACGCGCCGCCGAAACGTGAGAACCGAAATAAAGATTCGCACGACACGCGCGACGCACCAGAAATACGCGCATATCGAAGCCTACCACCGACCCTATTTCATAGAGGTACAGATTGATAGTTTTACGATTAATCTATGTATAATTAACAAACTATAATAGCATTATTATAGAACATAAAATCGCGAATGACAAACTCAATTCTTTTTTTACAATATGTTTCACTTGCGCCAATTAACTTTAAATTTAACTGATGCTTATTGTAATTCATTGTAAAAAAACCGAAAAAATATAATAAAAATTAAATTAACTGCAGTTAAAATTAAATGACGATTGCGAAATCGACTATAAATAATTTTAATTAAATTCATTCTACGCGTTGCATAAAATTCTCTATATATGGAGCATTTAATTCGTACATAGTCAATAATTTTCTCATATCTTTTGCATTTCAGTTATGCTGAAGCTGTTAGAAAATAATTAATTGAAAGGTTCTACAATTTATCAAAATTAGCAGTCAACGAAATTTCAGGAACATCGTTTATCAATACAGTACTCCATATACTTAATTATCGCATATCAGTTTAACATGAAAATGACTGCATCATTGGCATCATCATCCGGAGCATCGGATGTTCCAGAATCCGCTCTTGCGATGCAGTTACGTTGCATGCTTACGCAATCACGGCTGAGATACACTTTGCTCAAGATCGCCTCGACACAATGAAATTGTGTCGTGGATGGAGCACGATTCGAACAAATTTGCGCACCGACCCGAGCGCAATTCAACGTGGACCCGAGCTCTAACCAGAATATTCGGGGAAGAGGGTAAAGAAAATGGAAGAAAATCGCGGTGATGGCACACAGGAATGTAGCAGCTGCGAGGCTCATTCACAACCGCGCGCGCGCGGCAGAATTCTTACTACTGCAGCGTCCGCGGCTGCTCTCTCTCTCTCTCTCTTTCTCTTTCTTCCTCTCTTTCACGGGGTCGCCGTCCAAGTTACAAGTATAACTGCACTCAATGCCCGCCGGGTACCTACTTCCACTTCATTCTGTAGTCCTCACGATCGCTGCGAGATATATCCAGATTCAAATATCGTGGCCGAAATGTCTACCTATTGTCGCGCCCAATTACTCCGGTTCCGAAGTATCTCGGTGAATTTACAGAAGCGCTTGCACATTCAACCTGCAGTTGATACTTACTCCCGAGAAGTCTACAAATATTATAAATTCTAAGAAGATATTCGAGCTATTAATATACGTGAAGATTAAATAAACAGATGTTTAAATGATCTCTCTTACATGTTTGTACATTAAAGTTCTTTTAAAGAAGATAAATTTATTTACTTTGATAGCACTTTGAGTTATTAAGATATTATAAGAGACTAACTCTCTAGATTAAACATCGAGTTTAATTTAAACTAATTTTAAATTCTAAACAGAGACAAATTGTAAAGCTTAATAAATATAATCAATATAAAAATTAAAAATATATCCCTATTTTTTTTTAGAAAAAAGATTAGATAATCTTTGAAATGTGTAAAGTTTTTCTTAACTATAAGAAACTTGATTATCTAGTAAATCCGAGCACATCTTCAATAAAGCAATGTATGTTATGTGAAAATAATTTCTTCCGTTCACCACGGAGCTTCGCGATATCGCCAAAAGCTCTCCGGCGCTTCACTCAGACGCGACTAACGATGTGATCGTTCGCAGTGCGACCGTTCACAAGTCAAACTGGTTAACCAGACACTACCACTTACTATCGGCGACAATCCCCGCGCGTTACATCAGCATCGTCGGCAGAATAACCCTCTCGAGGAGCCGCGTCTGTTCGAGGCCGGGTCATAATGCAATCAGAATATCGCCCGTGGAAGAAGGAGAAGAAGATTAGAAGGCACCACTCACAGCACGGTATTTACTTTGAACTATTCTGGGCTCCGTGGTCGAAACGCGCATTATATCCACCGCCACCGCCGCGACCGCGGCCTCGCGGGAGCTTGGACCTTAAAGACGCGTCTGCTCACTTCGAAGGGAACCGATATTCCCGATAAGCGGACAGGCGGACGATAATGCCGAGAACAAGCGAGAATACTGAAATACAAGAAGAAGACGGACGAGACTCGCGAGAAGATTCGCGTCGCCCGACAATCTGACGCGAACAATACGCGCGAGTTATGAAGCCACAATGAAAAGTCGAGAGACAATCAGTCGCGACGGTGACGGATCGCGAAACGAGAAAAAGCTATCGGAGACAGAGGAAGAAGAGTCGATGGATGTGTCCGAGAGAATACAATGGGCCACTGTTGCGCGCTCGGTACCCTCGAACAATGCCGGCTCCCGGATTCAGTTAACAATCCGTGTCGCTAACGTGGGGGCCGTCGTTCGATAAGAATGACGAAGGCTGCGGAGGCGCGACGATTCGCTCGAACATCCGCGAATATTCACGGTGTGTCGTCTTTTTAGGGCAAAGATTTTTCTCGCATCTCTGAAAAGAACCGGCGAAGATATCTCGCATTCGTCGACCTGCTCTTTTAACAATAGCATTGTCGCGCGAAGGAAGATTTCCATGCTAAAAATTCTTATCCTTACTACGAAATAATGAAGAGAGAATTAAAAAAATATAATTTACTTCAGATAATTTTCCTATTTTACATTCAAAATCCTTAATGATACGTTATATAGCAACAATTCTCCCTCGAACGCAAAATATTATTATACAGTTGTTAAACTTATACCGCGCTCATTAACCACGAAGCGTCCGCAAAATCCCGCCTTTGGATTGACGCTTCGTTTCACGCGTGGATATAATGAAGACGCGGTGGGGTGGTTACCGATACTGCTGTTACGCGCGCGGACAATGGGGCGCATTAATGAGAAAAATAATTACGAGAGGTCTTTCTTTCGTCGCGGAAAATCAGAGGTTGAGGAGCTGGCGCAGCAGCGGCTAAGGAGACGACCGTAAGAGGGTTCGCATAATGTCGAGTGGTCCAGACAACATCGTGGATGCATTTATGCTCGCTGTTTCTGGTCCCTTCCTACGAGACATGGCTTTAAAGCATCCATCCGACGACATAATTATTTCGTAATTAATATAATAGCCGTCAGTGGTTCCGATTAGAAGTCTCAGCCGGATATCAAAGGAATATAAGCAATTCCCACGGAAACATATAATACGCAAGCATAGCTTTTAATATATTTAATAATAAACTCATAAAATTTAAATATTTCCCTTCGCTAACCCTTTGCTTCCCCTCGTTTAACCTGTTAAAAGTGCTATGGATTTTTACGAAAGCACAGAGAATATAAAGGAATGCAATGTATTAGAATCGATAAAGATTGCATTTAATTACAGTATAATAAATCCTTTAAGCATCATTTAGACTGTTATCTTGAATTTGATCTATTTTATCAGCAAGAAATAAAATTGCTTCTGTCAGAATTAATATTATCGTATTATCGTATATGTGATCAGTGCGATGTCAGCACCGTGTATTCGAAATATCGACGTTCTCCGATCTTACAAAACGTGCGCTTTTATTATAAAATTTCGTGCGGAAAAATCTTAAAAGATGAAATTTATTATTTTCCAAACATAAAATTATAATTGTACTGTAATATACGTTATCGACAATATCAAATGAGACGAGAAACGAAGTGACTCGTAAAAACAGATATCTAGTTCAAGATAGCACCTTTTATTTCTGGTTTTCCTCGACTTGAAATAATTATCTGTATACACATATTCAACGTTCAACGGTGCATATTAGTTTTACATTAATTAGAATATTATTTAATGCGCGATCATAATGTGTGTCGTGGTGTTAATACGGATATAATAAGACATGGCTACCGACCATGACGGTGATAGATGTAGAACCGCTCGGTGCGTTAATATATTCATATTAATGAGATACTGACATGTCTGACATTTATATCGATAATAATACCGATTATATATATGTGGACTATATGTTATATTATGAGTGAGTGAATGTGTGAGAGAAAGGGAGAGAGGAAATACAAAGAAAGCGAGAGAAAAACTACATGCAGCAATGTATTGGAAAATAAAACGAATTATGCCTTGTTACAGTCATTCAATCGGCCGTTGAATAACAGATCGGGGTCTCGTTGGAGTTACGGTTAAAAAATACGAAAACAGGTACGCGCGTAATCGCATCGTCGATTTTTGGAGTGCAGTATTACTTCCGATATGCCGGGCATTCGAATGCACGTATAGGAGCTGATTGAACGCGTTTTACACCGATGATCCCCGATCAGCTTTCGATACCTAGAACGTAGCGCGACCGGGTTACAAGTACCGTCCCCTTTTTTTTGCAAGCTGTAATTCAATTTCACCGGATACCGAACACGCGCGCTTTTGGCGCCAATAAACTCGATTCAAATCTTCAATTATTGTAGCACCGGCATTTTCAATTTTTACGCCGGCTGTGTATTTCTGGACTCAACGTGGATGCCATGCCATTTACGCAGTCTCCCAGTTACGCGCAAATCCTTTAACATAGTACTTTTTTCGAGATCGAGATATACGCTATTGATATAACATAAACGTGTTTTCATTTTTATAACATAATAATTCGAATTTTGTGGAATATAAATTGCAATTATTCTCTTTTAAATGCACTAAATATTCTATTATTAAAATGAAATTTAAAGTCAGTAGCAGTCATATCATCGATACACAAGAAATAAAAAAAGGATAAAAGCAAGTTACTAAAAAAAAAAAATCAAATAACAGAACTAATTGAAAAAGAGAGACACGATGAATGGCATCAACCGGTTAATTTAATGGGATTAGTTGCAATTATTTGCAGTGGTATGACGTGACGAAGCTTTCGAAAGAAGTATGGATGTACAAATCCGAGAGGGTGAATGGAACGGATACGATTAGACGAAGGAAAACTAATAGAATGTAGAGAACAAGAAAAAGAAAAAAGAAGGAGGAAAGAGATGAAAAGAGTCAGGGAAGTAATAGTAGCACAGAAGAACGCAACTGACAGAAGAAAGAAGCAAAGAAAGAGTGAAAAAGAGAATCATTATGTTAACGATTAACATACTAAAATTATTTTAGAGAAGCTTTATTGAGATGCAACAAACAGCTCTATTTTGAATTTTAAAATTCCTATCTGCGATTAATACGAAACAAATTTATAACAAGCTGCAAAACTTTTATGTAATAAATATATTATACAAAAAAATTCTGGTTAAAAACAGAACAGACAAATCAGAAAAATCTTGTAGGATTGATCAAATGTTCTGGTTATTTTTATAGGAATTCTGGTTATTATAAGTTATAAAGTATTGAGTTCTATAATATTTGATCAATCCTACAAAATTGTCTGATTTGTCCGTTTTTAACCAGAATTTTTTTCAGTGTAAGATTAAAAATATTTAAAATTATGTTGATAATATACGTATTATTTATTTTGTAATTAAATTAATATTTCGTTTGGATAATAATATAAATTTACGTTCTTTTCATCATAGTTTTTTGAAAAAATCTAAAAAATTTTGATATACGTAAAATTAATTTTAATTTAATCTAATTTAGTTTAATCTACTTTTTCGTGTTATTTTAGTAGCCAGCTATCAGAACGGACAGGAAAGAATTTCTGTTGTACCGTGAAAGCACCATGTCCAAAATCTCGGAGAGCAGCGCGGCATCAGGTAACGTGGACGCGTAAAGTGTCACGCGTCGTTGCCCCATGATCAAACGGCAAACATTGTCGGCCTACCACTCGAATACGGTAATTCTTTGATCGCTCGAAAAGATATATCGACCAGGCCTTCGCGGTAGCACGACTTTCCGCTCGACGACGAGTTCGGGGGGATGAACTGAACGGAAGGATAGACGTTCGCACGCGGATGCGCGTGTAAGTCGACGTCTCTCGAAAAGAGGATAGAGAGAGGCAAGGGCGGAAAGGCGACCGCGCTCGTTTAGCCTGTTTAACGGCAGACCGAGTCGCGCTCTGCAAAAATCACTGTGACGACATGACGTGGTGATAATGTGCACTTTGCGGAAGCTTCGTTAGCGAAGGCAGGACGCAAAGTGCAGAGAGAGGCACGGTGTAAGCGAGGTGTAAACGTCGCAATGAGAATAATGATGGACGACTGAATATGTAAAGTAAATAAAAAAACAATGAAAGACAAAGATCATAAATCTTATTAGACGGAAATGTAATAGAATGTAAAAAAATAAAATAAAAAATCTTATATAGAGATCTTATATAGAATCTTATATAGAGATATATCTTAATATAATAATTATCTTATTAAATAAAGATATAATAAAAATTAATTTATTCTCTTATGTGTATTTTATCTTTTTTATTTATTGATGTGAATTTTTTTTAGGGAAATAATGATGTTATTTTAGTCTAAGTGGTGCTATGTTGCTTATGTAATATACTGACGTCTTATTATATTATCATATCAGCAAAATTAATTTTATAGTCTGCGACATTTTCAACGTAATAAATTTTTTTATAAGCCTTATAATTGCTTCTGAATGCAAAATGTCACGACGTTAAACTTTTAGCATATAATTCGAATGAATCTTATTTCACTCTATTATCATATATAAGGAGGTATTTAATAAGAAATTAATCAACCAGTTAATCTGTTTGTTAAACACCCCGTTGCAGGCAACAACCACTAATTATGCATTGCGAAGTGACTTCTGCACTGTAATTATCGTATAAACGCAAGTAATAGTTTTGTCGTTAAGTTTTCTATTTTTACACGTGCATACACGCAATTCCCGATCGCAATGGCCGCGATATCCACCGTGCAATTCCCTTTGTAGCTGCTCGCGCGCAAAAAAACAGAGTAGGGAGTGGTATGTATGTATGTATGTATCGCGGCAACAGAAACACACGTTACGCAAATATGCAGAACGGAGGGCACACTTTTGTTCGCCGGCACGGAACGCCCAGTACGGTCCACGTCGATTCCACGGGCTTTCGTGCATGTTTCTATGAATTTCTCTCTCTCTCTCTCTCTTCTCACATTGAATACACGTGTGTTGAATACGTGTACACATTACCAGCTTCGTGGTCGATACGGATTTTACGAGCGGCGACGTGCTTCAGAGGGCGGACGCTCGGATGCGTTTGATACAATATACATATAAGCGGCGAGATGCGGAATCGACAGGGGTAGAAAAGAGAGAGGAGCGGAAGCGGGGGGTCAATGGCGCGCGGGAGGTCACAAAGTAGCATTCTATTGACAGAAAGCCCGGGCGCTCTCTCGGGTCCGCCAGTGATTATACTTGGTGATCATATCGCTCGCGTATTGACAAACAGTGGTGTACAGAGAGAGAGAGAGAGAATCATCCCCCGCCACCCCGAACCACAGGGGACCAATTCCCTCTTATTTCCACTGTCCATAACCGTTGTCTCTCTCGCCCACCCTCTCTCTGTCTCTCCTCCTCTCTTTATCTCTCGCCATCCCCTTCGGCTATCCCGCCGTAATCCCTGCCGCCATCGGATCGCGGGGGTGGCGGCCGTGCCTGCGGTCGCGTCTCGTGCACCGGTGCACACACAGCCCGCCCACCGGTGGTCCACAATGCACTGCTAATTCCCATAAAGCGCCGGCCGATACGCAAATGGACAAACGGATATGGACGTATACATGCAAGCGTGGAAATACGGCAGCTCGCGTCCGCCCCGTGCCGAACACCGCACGCCTCCCTGCCGTTCCTGATGCGCGAAACGCGATGCCCTCATGCAGTTTTGCCCCGCCTTTGTGGACCATGTTGTCGCACGTAATAACGATATTGTCGTGCGGCAGATACGTCTGATAAATACAAATATGAAATAATAATAACATGAGAATATAAATATATGACTTTATACGCTGTGTGCGCCATAGTACATTAATGCAGTCCTCATATTATTTGTCGTTGCGGATATGGATTACTGTTTATCGAACCTATATATCACATTTGCTTACTATTGTATTTATATAATATTTTTATCATCCCTCATAAATTATGATAAAATGGTCGATTGTCTGAATTAAATAATGTAATAGACAAGTTACCAATGTTACGATTTGAAGTCATTGGCAAACCAAAAATAATTAAAAATTAACTTAGTTACGTAATTAATTTTTTCCTATACATCCTAATGACTAATGAGATATATTTAATAAACGAATATAATTATATCACTATAATCATAGTTCACAACATGCAAATTACGATCACGATTTTGTCGGAACATTTATTAGATATCATAGTCATTTATATTTCTTCTTGCATCTACTTTTAAAGTAGATTTTATTACCAGATATGCACGTAGCGAAGCTAATTTGTTTTATATATATTATAAGTTTTTACAAGCGTATAATAATATTCAGACTGGCAAGAGAGAGATGAAATTAAAGTAATCAAATAAAATTTCACAAAAACGCATTATCGGGTGTTACAAATCTGTTTAGATGAGCAAGAGCTGTTTAGATGTAGATTTCAAAAGATGAAATTTCCAACCGCGAGTTTTTTTCCTCGAATTGTATAATGAAGATTTTCGCACGCGGTTAATGCATGTATTTCATTGGTAATATGCGCTAACCATAATTCTTATTAAAATATGTAAAAGTAGTACAGCGAAACGTGTTAATGTACTAATTTCACGCGCAGCTGCGTCGCGTGTTTGGCAAGTTGGTAATTTATGAGGAACGAAAATTTATTTCAGAGAAATATACGCGTCCGCCACACACAGAGGAGATAATTTGCCTTTTGCGTTCGCCCGCGGGGGAAGGCAAGGGGGAGGGAGGGGGTTAAATTTCGTTCGCAAAGAGACTGTGCTCTACCTGAGTGTACTCAAACATCTTTGACCAGGCGAAATGACAATCTTTTCGACTGCCTTTTGGACGTTTGTTCGCGGCTGAATTTTGTGTATCGGATAATATATCGTACTGCCATCCTCCCCCCCTCCCTATTGTGCGAAAATCGTATGCCCGTTGATAAGCAAAGCGCCGATATATGAGATATGAAAATGCAATTTTTCCGTCGTCGAAACCGCCTTCCGGCGTAGAAGAATACGCGTCCCGAGGAGAAAGTCTGCGGCAGGTCGGCTGTGATCGAGCTACTGGGCGTGACAGTATATCCCTGCTGCAGGTGCAGCCGAACGTATAGGTAGGATCATGAAAGCGCCTCGGGGTAGAGGGGAACGCGATCCTTGCCGCCCACGCGCGATCGGCCTGTTCGTTCGCCGGAAAAGACAGGAGTTGAGCCAGTGGTGCATGGAATAAAGAGAAAGAGAGAGAAACAGAAACGAGACATGGAAAGGTGGAAGAGAAAGGTGGGAGAGGTGGGAGACTAGAGACCGAGGAGACCGAGGAGACCGAGGAGAGCGTGCGGGCCCTGCCGCTGGCTACGCGGTCGCGCACACCTGTGCCAACGCAGCATGGCACGGCGTCGCATAACAGGTGGAAAGGTAACGGAGGAGAGAGACACACACACACTGGGAGGAGAGGACGAGAAGAGGATGAAAGAGAAAGAGAGAGAGATAGATAGATAGACGGAGGGAGAGACCCCCACTCGACCCCGAGTCTGCCAACTCGAACATTACTATACGCCCTCCGCGATCCAAGAGGAGGAGAACATCGAGACTACCGCCTTCCTCCTACGTTTTCTCGTCTCTCGCTCTATCTCTCTTGTCGCCTTTTTACTCCACCTACCTCTTTCTCGCGCGCACTCGCTCCTATCTACCTCGTACGCCCGCTCCTAATCTCTCCTTCCTCTCCCTGCCGACCAGAGAGCTTTCTCTGCGCTTCTCTTCTTCCCCTATCTCCCCAACCTCTCCCTCCCTCCCCCGTCGCGGTGCCGCCGTTGCACTTCCGCTTTAACGTCGGCTAACTCGAGGCGCCCGGCGCGCAAACGCCGCCGACAAACGCGTTTTCACTCCGCGCCGATGAAATGGCGGACGACAGAGCGTTCTCCACCCTGGAAGGCCTCTGAGACATCGTGAAGTCACGTCGATCTCTCGCCCGTTGGAGATTTTCCAGCAAATCGGATAGCTATCGGATACCAGCATAACTGACATTTCAGTTACGACTGGTTTGTCGAACATGCCAATTAATCATGGAAAATTCGCAGATCAAGTTAAAAAATTCTTCCGTATTTTAGATCTTTAGATCAAACCTGGTTGGCTGGACAACTCGTCACGCAATGATTAAAATATGACTCTAACAGGAAATGCCGAGATACAGAAAATTTGTTTTTGTCGCGCAGATGGACACTTTCCTTATCTTTCTCTCGTTATCGTTAAAATGTTATTGCCGGTAGTTACGCGTCTCTCCAATTGCGGATTTCAATTATTGGTGCAATTGCGGACGATCGTATAACGACTTTTGATTCCTGTCTCTCTCTCTCTCTCTCCCCCTCGCTCTTAGGTTTAATTAGCCGCGTTCTTGCACGTAAGCCGTTTGCAAATGTTATGGAAATAATCTCACGTTATTGGCTGTAGATTTCTCAAGTGCAAAAACGAGATGTCAATGAATTCTAGGTTTATAAAAAATATTTCCTCTTTTAAATAAATAAAGTATACTGATGAATGTGTGCTATTTTTGTATTTTTAATTTGCAGGAGAGAGCTAAATTATAATTTGAAATTATTACTCTTTCGCTTATTACGAACTTTTTTCAATAAATTTCAAACTTTTCAATAAATTTCGCATAAAGAATTGTTGACATTTGAATATGCGACTGCAAATTTGTAGCTTGAAAATATAAGCGCTTTAAAAATCGAGCTTCCTCGTAGGACATTTATCACCTGAATTTTTGCGTGCGTTTCTCTTCTTTCCCATACATATAATTAAATATGAATCGATATAATTGAAAATGTGTCAGCAACTTGTTTGTCATGTTCCGTCTTGCGTATCATAACCGTCCGCAGCGTCTCCAGGATATCTCGAGATCGTTGTTTACCCCCCCCCCCCCACACACACACACATACACACACACACACACTACATGCGCAACGAATGTTGTTACCGCTCTCCCGAATTCCAAATATTAATGTTCAGGCACATCGGCCTCTACCTGCCGCGCGCACATGACGGATATTTACGCGAATGCATTCGTAGAATTTCGCCGGCGGGCGAATTTAGCGGGACATCGGGGAAGAAACATCGTTTCCACAGCACGTAAATGACTGGCATAATAACGGTAATACACGTCGGGCATTATCTGCACGCGCTCGCATTTTTGCGGGCAGACAGGTTCCTCCGGTCTCCCGCGATTCCTTCGAGCGGTGCGGCGGCGGCGGCGGCGGCGGCGTGGTTGCGTTTCGCCGTAGCCACGCGATGACCCGCGCTTTTTGAGGCCGCGCGAAGTATCGAGTCATCGCCGCGAGACGGAAGGCGATACTAATCTCGACGCGGTTATCGAATCCGATACGCAGGCCGGCGCGATTTCAATGAGATCTCATTGTGCCCGAACGTTCGCGCCCGATGCGCCGCGCTCGCGGATTGCAGCCTGGCGTGATGCAGGCGCATCAAAGGTGTACTGTTACTCGCGGATGTGCAACGGACTCGCCGCGCTATTAGTACGGTAATATCACAGAGAGAGGTCTTGACGTTATTGTCAGGAACATCGTGGAGATGCTTTTAAGCGGAAGAATACGGCTTAACATTCCGATGGCGCGGGAAGGAACGCACCATCGTACAACTTTTATGTTGTTTGCAGAGAGGCATAGGCCGCGCCGCGGACATTATGAATTATTCTTGCAATCCTCGCCGAACGAGTCGCCGGAGTCGCGAATGCTTCGCTTTATCGCGCGGCGCCTTGTTAAAACGGAGACACATTAAGCCGGTTGTAACGGCATACCGCGTCATCGCGTCGAGGGAACTTGGGTTTCTCATTTTTCTATCGTCGCCCGTGATATCTGTCCGGCCGCGATTCAACCGAGTAATTTCGATTCCGCGGTAATCGCGGCACTTTCCCCTCGTCAATCAATCCGCGCTGGCTGGCGATTTATATTGAGACACAACTTGATTCGTCTATTTCGTTACGGCCACGTGGCACGTACTCTATTTTTTTCCCCTATTAATAAACGATATCCCGCGTGATGTGACGTAATTAGACAAGTCGATCGAATTATGTAACTGTTACAATACTGTAGTTTCATTACTATCTACCATATACAATGCGATAATAAATTCTAGTATCCGAATCATTTACTTCCTACTTTGAATGCATTCCATAATAACTCGATATATTCGATGTCACTTCAAAATTTTAAAACTTTTTTTCTAATATTATTATGTCTATGTGCGTCTCTTGTACCTCGATTCGTCATTAATTCGTAAACTTTAGACTTTCAATCACTCGTAATTTAATGCACTGCTTCTTTCTATGTTGGCGCGTATGTTGTAAAAGATTGCCTACCTTTGATTGATCCTGCTGTTGTAGGAGACGGTCCCTAAGCAACTGCAGTTGCAGGATCATCTCGGACAGTCGGCGCTCCTTCTCGGCGAAACTCTCGGCGCAAAGGATCCTGTGTAGGGCCGCCACACCGTCTTGCTCTACTTGTTCCGTGTTTGGTATCCTTCCGGCATCCGGAGGTGACAGTGCCACGTTATTTGCCACGGTGGTGGTCGTGCTTCCACTGCAACTGCAACACACGATTCAATCCCGATTAGTTTCGTTCAAGTGAAATGGATGGGAGAAATAGAAGAAAAGATATTTATTAAAAGTGAGATTAAATTTTTTTTAACTATAACAGTAATCAAAAAGTACAATTGTAAAATAGATAAAATATGATAAAAATACATAAGAAAATATATACACATTCCAAAGGAAATAAATCTTACATTTATATATATTTTTATATTTAAATTATTTTTTATTTTATTTATTTTTATTTTTTTCAACAATTATTTCATTTATCATTTATCAATTAATTAAGCGATTAATAATTATCATAAAAAAAATTATATTTAAAATTAGGAGAAAAAAGCTTGTGGTTTTAATTCTTTTAATGCATCATAAAAGTTAATTCCTTTCTACATGTCCATCATCAATGATAAATAGTCGTCCATCATTGGCAACGTTTATTAATAACTTTGTAGCTAATTATAAATAATAAATTATTCATAATTGTTCATCATTAATGATCATTGCAATGTTTCTAATATCACAAATAAAAACGAATAGATATCGGTCAGGAATATCCGATGCAAAGATGCTGGAACGCCGAGTGAGAAAGAGGGAGATAGCCTCTAGCGCATTAGGTTGGAACCAGATGGTAGGTGGTCGCGTACGCGATGCTGGAAGCCAGGTGAATAATAAATGAGCCGCGGCCGCGCAATCACGACAGGGCGAGTGTTTGCGTCCGTGATGGGGTACCCCGGTGCCATCAATCCTCCCCCGGCCCTCGAGCACCCGCCCAGAACCGGCCCCGAGATTCTGTTCCTTTATGTCGGAGAAAATGGTCTACGAATAAGTGATACAGGTCGTATTGTGCGGCGCTTAGAAGACCACCGGCCAAACGAAGCCTACGCGAGCGAGAAAAGACGAGATTAACAATGAGGAAGCTAGCTTACGCTTATGCTGCGAAAAATATAGGCCAGCGTCGTCCGTCGCGTTTCTTCGTGACGTTACAGGGTCAACGATTAAAGTTGTATTACGATGTGCGCGAATGATGTGTAACACAAGTGTTCGATCGTTCCGAATACGTCAAGTCATGGATGTACGTTTTTTCCCTCGTTTCTAATACGTCAGCCAACATTTATCTGATATTTTCAGATTTGTAATGTTAAGTTCGTTATCTTAATTATTCTTGCCTAGTAGTTATGTTCTGAATAATAATTAAAGCAGCTAAGAATATTTTAATATTATGTCAATTTATCTGTCTTCTTCGATAAGAGATTAAATGTCGTGTCGCGCGTTTTAAGACGAAAAAATGTATGTAAGAAGGAATAAAATTAAATATTTTTTTACTCACACACAACTTTTGATTAGTGAAATAATCGTGAATTCACAGTCCATTTAACTTCACGTTAAAGCTGAAGTTGAACGGACTATGATATTTGAATATTTCCTGAATGTTTAAATCTACCTTGTTTAGTCGGTAACCAGCGAAAGTGTGCATCCGGTATCGCGAAAGACCTTAATTCCACACAAACTTTCTTCAACGTGATTATGATGACGTGAGCACGGCGGCAGATTTCGTACGCGCTTAACGGCTTTAAAAATAAAAAGAACTGCCTTCTGTTATTATTATCGCACGCTCAGATATTCGAAGGGTTTAATTTCATGCGCGAGCCAAGATAAATGGTCGCCTCGTCTCTTTTGTGCTCTCTGCGTACACACAACTCGCTCTTGTCTACGCGGACTAACAGACAGGAGAATGTATGATAAATTAATGGCACATGGATCGTAGATGAAATCAATGAGAATAAAGAGATCTTTTCGCAATTTTTATCTCCGAGATGCACACGCAAGACCTTCGTGGGAGACTTCTTCGATTTACAGCAGTGCTTCATCAAAACTACAGCAGATATTGTTAAATAGAGTTATTGATAATTAAATGTCGCAATCGATGTTATTAATTCGTTAATTCGTTATCTTGTAATATATAAAAATTGCCGAGACATTTATACATCAATCTTCTACCTCTGCTTCTACCATGAGATAAAAGCGTTTTTACTTTGCATCTATCGGATAAAATCAACAAATTTAATAACGTAAGTATTATATCTCTAAATTCTTATTTGTTAAAAAGATTATCTTGTTTTTGTAATTCGAGTCGGTATTTTAATAACGCACGCGTTATGTTATTTAGCTGACTGTCGACAAAAATTTTTGCCGACGTCGTTAATCCCTCATCCGGCATCAGGAGTTTTTACGCATCGAAGTTATCGCCGGTCCATAATGTGACGGTTATTGCGCGAGTTTTTATCCAATATCCCTATATTTAGAATAGCTGAGAGCTAATGTATATACCCGATATTTTCGTCCACCCTATAACTCTACTCGCTAGTCACTCGCATCTCCGAATACTCGTGTGCGCTCATAATACGATTCGCGATACGTCAGTAGTACATATATAATGCACGGATCCGAGACGCTTTATGTAACAATGTTGTTACAGTTGTTTGTACGTCCTGCGAAATGTCCACGAGCGAACTTGTACAAATCCGAAGTGTCTCCGAGCCGTGTCGATTTTCTATTCTTGAGAAACGTCGGAATTACTTTCGTGACAAATAAACAACAAATTAAATTGTTAATTATTAGTATCCGGCTTATCGATAAGAATAAATGAATAGAATTATTGTGAAAATGAATTTAAACATATACTATTAAATGTTATTCAGATGCTGTGCAATTACAGTGATAACAACTTCGCGAGTATTGGCCGTGTATTTTTAAATCGAATCCATGCTATTTCGATGTACGCAAAGTTAAATTGAACATGCTCCAAAAAGAAGGTAAACGTCAACGTAAGTGCACGTTGTACTGTTGGCTGAATTTTTGAAGAATCTTGGCCAGCCGTCTGCTCGATGTGGGCAGCAGACTGGCACAGTTCTGTGCTACCGCTTCTCCACGCTGCCAAGTTCACGCGTTTACTTTCAATGACTCCACGTCAATATAAGACATTGCGTTACACATCTAGCTCGAGGGAAGGCACTTTTTGCAAAGATTTCTGCTATTATATTGTTGTCTGCTCTCTTGTTGCCTGTAATAATTTTGCCAGGAGTTATTTCGCGCGAATCTGCTGTCATAACGATAGACTGGACGTGCTGTTTACTGCGCTTTTGTGTCAATAACAGTTTTATCATTGCAAAAAAATGAGACACAGTCTAGACAAAGAAGATTCATAACAATTTAATCATGACTGTACTGCTAATTATTTGCGTAAATACTTCAGTAAGTCAGCGATTCTTAACTTCAATCACATTCAGTCAACATAATACGCGTCAATAGTGCGGAATAATAATATGAAAACGCTAAAGTATAATTTTATGGTAGCATCTTAGCGCTATCGTACCATTTTATACGATGCAGAATCGTAATTAGTCACGTGTAAAATTTATAGTCAGTATTCTCGACTTTGTGTAAACGATTTACAAAATAAAGAAAAAAATTATGCAAACATTAATTAATTCATTGACAGACCTGATTCACAGACGATTATTATTGACGCAAAATGTTAGAATAATTTGATAAGCATTTGTCAGTCATTCAAATATGCTGTCCCACGGAATTATTTAAATATCATACAATAAATTAAAATATGTAAATTCAAAAGTACTCTAGGATTATTGTAGGATTGCAAACGAAAACATCAAGAATGGAAGGATGGAATACAATGACAATAACTGAATACAATGATATAGAGCATTGTTATGAAAATATAGTCTAGTAAAATAATAAAAACTTTTTCACAATTCGAACAGAGATATGATTATTAAGAATATAATGTATAAATGAATACTATTAATTAAAAATACTCAATTTTTATCTTTTAAGAAATATACAAAATTAGATATATATTAGATTATAAATTGACGGATTACAGAAACAATATTAATTAATTCTTAATAAATTTAAAGCATTTCAGAATGATATTAAGATTAAAAATTAATTTTTTAAATCTTTCATTTAATAATAATTGTTTTGAGTTATATTTTACGTTATAGTGCTTTTTGTACTTGGGTTACTGGTCATTGTCAACTGACTGTACAGCAATAGAAATCCATTTCAAGAGACCGCTAGGTTGGCCTTATGGTTTCGGGACAATAGTCTCTTTTAGGCCCCGCCCGATCGTTAGTTGTATGTTACTATATCCGAGATACCAGACCTTGAGAATGTTGAGGCAAGAAACGCGACACAGTGGTCTTTTCTTTCAGAAAACAAAATTATAGCTGACGCCTTAATTTCCGGCGATAACATAGGATGATGAAGAACGTGAAATATCACATTGTGAGCTGTATCGAGCTGTTCGAAGAATATCGATAATGATACGAGCTAAATTCCAAAGTTTTCCTTCCTAAAAATTCCATTTAAACATCCATTTGAACTTTCACAGAGAGAAAACTTTACTTAAATTTCTTCCTCTCTCTCTTTTTCTCTACATATATATATATATATATATATATATATATATATATATATAATCTAAATTTATCTAATTAAAAATATAACAAAACAACCAAATCAAACTTGCTATGTTCTGAAATGTTGTTATTAAATCACTGCAAGCGCTACAAGTGGTAAATTTTATTATGACTTTGTGCAATAACTATAGCATGTTAACTTCTGTCTGACTGATAAACAACAATCTGCAATTGCGTTGGCAATTAATTCCTCCTTTTAAAATCAAGATTAAATTCAAATAAGTAATTTGTATACGCATCGATTGCATAGTCGCCAGTTAAGTTGCGAAAGCAAAAATTATAGGCACTCGTCATAAAGTTGCAAAAAGCCACATCCGCCTCTGATTTACCGTTATAATATATTAATCAGTTATGTAAAGTGGGAGAGATACGATAACCTCGGCGACACGGTGGCGCATTATGAGGCAGATATTGCAACAGAGTAGTGCACTGTTACAATGTCGATCGAACACGGTATCAAATAATTAACATACACAAGTTGCGTAAGATTCGTTTATCGAGATACGTTGCATGGATTACACGAATCGTAACAAAGTTTAAATAATCAGGAAAATTGGAAGAAGTTCTTAAACGGCACGCTGTTCTCATTTCCTGTCATTTACAGGGTACTTCCTGACTATATTAATAGCAGCCCGACCAATAGTAGCCAGATGTTAAATGAAAGAGGGTCAAAATGACAATTGGAAAATCGAGCGTGTGAAGAATACTAAAAATTCAACAATAAAAGGAATTTTTGCCCTTTATATTCATAGAATATAAAGGGTATATCCATAATGTAATCATAGAATATTAAGGGTATATCCACAGAATAAAAATCCATATTTAAAAATAAAGTAATATTTTTTGTATACTTGATTCAATCGTATTGTAATATCACGTAATATCATGTAATACTGTAATGCAAATTATTCTGGAAATAGAACATAGAAGAAATAAATTTCAAAAATACGAATTGATCAGCAGCAGTAATTAAATAACATATGTAATCATGTATAATAATAAAATCGAATAAATCAAATTTGATAAGATACTTACAATCGTAATAAAATCGAATAAATCAAATTTGATAAGATATTCACAATTAACGTTTGATATTAACTGAATCCTAATGCCACAATACTGACGTGATACGTAAGTTGACTAGTAGACGACAGACAGCAAACTAAGATCGTGTCGCAAAGTAACATTCGCATATCTTAGTTTCTATATATTTACAAACAGGTCTATCATCATTCTGTGTATGTTGAATACTTAAATAGCATTAAACCTATTTGAATTTGTGCTTCAAATTTGAATCGTTTATTTACTTAGATGTATACAATTTGGTTATTAAGTATCTTTATACATTATCTTACATGCTGTAATCTTGAATAAAGAGCATATCTTTTTGAGCACATATATACAGCAGATTTGTAGGCTCCATAGAATAAAAACCCATTAACAAATAAATTAATTAAAATCTGAATATGTTTACTTTTGCAAATATAATGGAAGAGCTATGAAATTTACTTTATTCCTATATTTGATGGTCAGACAATAATCGATAAATCGATCACCTTTTTAGATTGTCTCACTTAGAGAGACAATATAAAATAGAAAGAAATAAAGGTCTTGTTTCAGCCACTCTAGCCCTTTATTTCAATATTTGATATCATCTGAACTAACCTATGTGCATTGTGACTGGTTGGCGTGGAAGAGAGCGGCGGTGATGTCCGCCTGGTATTGGTAGTATCATCCTGGATAGACAGGGATTCGCTGTTCATCTTGCACGTTAGTCTTTTGAGAACGTCGTCCATGGATCTTTTACTGCCTGCAGCAGTGGTACCACTGCCGTTATTGTTGTTATTATTATTGTTGTTGTTTTGCGTGACGGTATTGTTATTATTGTGATGAGGGTGATGAGGGTAATAGGGATCAACGGAGAGGAGGGTAGGTGGCGAGCCACACTCCGAGGAGCTCGCCGGTTCCAGTGCACCGCCCGACGACGACGACGTGTTCGTATGGTGATGATGATGGTGGTGGTGGTGATGGTGGTGATGAGGATGGTGGTACGGCGCGAGAGTCTCTTGGCTCGACAGGAACAGCAGCCTCTGTCGCTTGGCCGTCCGCAAAGAATTCAACGAGGGCGACGGCGAGTCGCGTAGATCCGGCTCGCTGGTAGTCGCCGGTGACGAACAACCGGACGACTCGCACTCGCCGCCTCTCTGATGGGAATAGCACTCCTCAATGTCGACGGGGGTGGTGGCACCCTCCTCACCGACGACGACGGCTGCCTCGCCACCGGAACCGGCCACCGGCGAGGTAGTGTCCTCCTCTTCCTCGTTGGCGCCTGCCACTGTACCCGCACCGCCCCCGCCCTCCGATAGCTTCGTTGGTGGCGACTTCCTCTTTGAGGACATCCTCAGTCTGCAACACAAGCGTAACGGGAGACCGCTGAGTTTTTTGTCTTTTTGCTTTCTCTTTTTTTTTCTTGCGTCGGCGTACTCAATTGGGATGTGTGTATCGTGTGGAGGAAGAGCGGGGGAGGATTGTCGCATTGGAAATCTTCATATATTCTCTATGTGCTTGATGGTACGACTCGTTTTTTCTTATCGTATCATAAAAATATCATCTATTAAATGTCGCAGAACTCATTTATGTTATGCCGATTATTGCGGTTTATCCAGTTTTTCTTGGCAGCACGAACGAGCGGTAGAGGGCTCAATTTCAGCATCCTCAGGTGGAGGACTGTATGGGCGAGCGACGAAACGACGTCGTTCCTTACGTCACCCAGTCGCCCCCGGCAGGCGCGACGTCTAAACTATCTGCCATCTGGCGCGGAGTTAATTTAGACACGGACTAGCCCAAGTTCGTCCATTCATTTCCGTCTACAAATTACCAAATCTAAATCCAAATCGCGCGATTGGCCGGCCGTCTCTTGGCTCGGCGGCATCGGCGTTGTCGCCGATATCGGCGCGCGGACAAGTGGAGGAATGTGAGTTACGTAACTGGACGCGAGGCGCAATTATCGGGCGGGAATTATTGTTGCGCTGGCGTGTCGCAACGATCTCTCCATTAATCGAACGAGATTCCATTAATCGACTGACCGAATATGCGGCGAAGATGAAGACAAAAAAAAGAGAGAAAGTAAGAGAAGAGGGGAGGGAAAGAGCTACATTAGCTAGATTATCTTCCACTGGCGAACGCGACCGAGGTTGCGAGGTCAGCAATAAGCACGACTCGCGGTTTCGTTGATCGGCATCCGATGAAAAGCGGGACGAGCCTTAACCGCATTTCCGGTGATACGCAGGCTTCGACGTTTCTCGTTTCCGAAAGTAATCTGTTCGATGAAACAAATTAACGACTTTGAATCTTCGATCTTCGAATTTTTCGAAACTCTTTTTCCCTCTCTTTTCAAGTCGTGTTTTAATTTTCGAATCAACATGATATACGTTGCGCCAATACGAAAAAAGCGCATTAATTTGTAAAAAAAAGCCGAGCATTTTATTCGAGCATTAATAGTGTGTCAATGATTTCTCTCATTAACGCGCTTGACCTACATTTTTGTGCTGCACGATTGATGTATAGAGGTAAGGCCCATTACACATATATATGTCAAAGATAATGACTTTTAGACGTAAACGACTTTTCAACTGGAGGATGCACGTTTTACATGTCGCTTTGCGCTCAAAATCGTCCTCTGTGATGTGTATAATTACAACGGGAGATTTATTACTGCGCGTTACGCAGACATTTGTTAGTCACATAATGGAGAACGATTTACGGTGCTGAGAGAATGCCACGCGCATCTTCTCGGAACATGAGAGCGATGTATCATAAAGTTATGAAATATATAATGACATCGGCTGTCATCGGCCATTTCGCTTTAGGCACCGCTAACTGTATCGCGGTGATAAAGATAATATTTATATAATGCATCACTCGAGATGTATGCAATCCTCCCCCTAAGATATAGGTATGTATGTAAATTGATCGATCAATTAATTCTTCAAGAGACAGATTTAAACTGCATCTGCGATCATGCTAAATTCAATTGATTTCAAACTAAATTTAGATATTTTGAATAAAGATATATTTTTCAAAAATATATTTTTAGCCAATAATATATATTGAGAAAGAAGATTTTTAATGGAATTGATTTGAATCGCTGGCACAAAGACGAGCTGGTTTTCATTTCCGCGAGCCAATTTACGACAAAGATAACATTTCTGAAGATAAAGATAATATTTATATGCGAGATGTGCGTAAGGACATCGGGAATCCGCGTGATTTCCTACAACGATATAGATCGATCGAATTTCTGCGGAAAAGCAAATATAACGTCAACATTATGATATTTTATTCATCTTAATATTCTTAATTTGCAACGTGGTCTTTACAATTATACGGACCTTCCTAAAAAATCTCATCATTTAAACCGAAGGAAAAAGTATATATATATATATTTTTTTAAATAATTTTAATAATTATAATAAAAATAGTAATGTTAATATATGTTATCCAATATGAAAATGATAAATTTTGGAGAAATACAACTCTGTTCTAATAATAAAGTCTCTAATAAAAGAAAGAAAAGAGAATGTTATCCCTCTTGGTTGTTCGCACACCAAGAAGCGCGTTATCAAGAAGGTCAGGATTATAACATCGACGTTTCTGCTCGTGCTCGATACGCATTATGCCGCAGCCTATTATGTGAATCGAGCGGGAAAAAAAAAGTATCGGGCGGGCAGTGGGGCCGCTGATAACATGGGAGTGGACAGTACTGCGTTGTATGCTTATTACAATTCGTTACAATGATGAACATTGTCTGCACGCGTGCGCCTCCAGCGCATTTTTTGCGCGAGCGAGCTCGCGCGATACGCCCGCGAGGCAGCGAGACACGCGCTCGACGCGCATGCACACACGTTCATTCGCGCGAATCGCGAGTCGCGGCGGATCAGGGTTCGCCGAGGCCCACGTGCTCCGCTTACTACGAGTGCATGTGTCGCGAACGGCCGCTACGAGCGCGTACGAATGACGCTAAGAGATTGCGACAATCGCAAGATCGGAGCGCGAAGAAATTGGTGAACGTGCGGTTTATCAGATTTTTAGTGCCGTAAATTTTTCGCACCCGTTCGCAGTCGGGGGAATTTCTAGTCGTTTTATAATTGATTGAAAATCGCTTATGCTTATTTGGTCTTCCCCGCGTGAAGCGATAACGCCGGGAAAGACCAAATTTCTTCTCTGCAGTGTATCCGAATTGTACGAAGAATTTACTTATTCTCAGGAACGCACATAGATAAATAGATATAACACAACTGTATTGAAAAATGTATTGTGTTGTGTTGAATTATTAACTTGTATTTGTGAGCTATGACAAAAAGAGATGAAAACCGGGGCTTTTATTTCTTTATTCAGACATAACAGAAAATGCCGAATGTTTTATAAAAAAATGCTTCCATAATTGTATATTTTATGATAAGAACTTTAATAAAAACAAGAGGAAAACGGACTGCATTTCTGAATTACATCATTAGCAAAAATTGAATTTAAGCTTGGCGGACTCGCTAAGAATAAACGACCCGACATGTATATTTAGCGAAAATGTGTTGATGGCATAACTACGCACGCTAGATAATAATCTCCTAAGTTACGATTGTCATGGCAGCAATCAGTCAGCGTACGCAAACGTTCGGTGATCGGGCGCGAGGAAATCTCTCCGAGACCGTTGCTCTTCCTCCCGGCGGCGCCTCGCTCCCTTCGGACGTACCACGACTTTATCGCGTCGCTTTTCTATTTCTATTGTCTACGTGTCTCGACATTGTATGCGTATACGTGTGTACATGCACGCGCAACTGCCGACGCGGCGGCTCTTCGTTATGCGGCGTACTCATCGCGCTCTCAGTACGCGAAGTATTTCTGTCCCTAGACTTCCCGCCCGGCATAATTACTTCGCGAAGCACAGATTCGCAACTATAGCCCCGACTGCCGGAGGAGACCGAACAAAAAGCGCGCGCGCCTGCGGCACGTCCGCGGAAGAAATATTTTTAACCGCCAGATGCCATCGTGTCCGGCCGACTGAAATCACAGACGAGGATAGCGAGAGATCATCAACGCCGGTGACAGTGCAAGAACACGCGGGTGGTAGGTCTCCTCCTTTCGCGGGTACTATCGTGTCGGATTGAATAAGCAAAAAGGGGAAAAAAATTTATTTCGCACGATCGGAAATATAGTCAAAGAGAGAGAAAGAGACACAGTCAAATTCGAAACGAGATTGCACATCTCGAAATTTGTAAAAAAAAAAATCCGCCAGCGAAAGAAAAATGATCGAATTCAGTTCAAAGTTTGCTATTTGCACATTCGCACTCACAAACCAGATCTCACATATTATACCCGATAAAAGGTCGACAATCTCGACCGTCGACATCGATAGAAAGTAAGCGTGTGTTGATTGCGGATAACGAGATAAATCTTTCCCTCCCCGGGTATTCTAAGTACTCTCTCGCACCCACGCAATCCATTCATTCATTTGCTGATTCATTAAGTTCGTAAGATGAGTAATTACGCAAGCGCATTTCTTGTTTCTCTCTCTTCTTTGAATGCACGCGCGTCGCTATGATTTCACGCCGCGCGTGTCGTGATTATTATAAATTGATGATAATTTTGTCATCACCGAGTCGTTTTACATTGAGCTTCAATTAAATTTTAATACAGCGTGCATTTCATTATCATAAAAAATTATTGATTAAAGTAACAAATCGAAAATTTCATTAAGTAATTATTTATATATCCCTATATATAGATGTAGGTGTGTGCGTTATTCGTAAACTGTATGATATTTCATAATTTTAAAACAACGATATATCAACGTTACGCGATAACAACCAAAGTTCTCGTGAGATTAGTTACATTATGACTTAATAGCATTGCAGTTAATTCAACTAACGTATGTAAGTCGTAAAATTACGCCTTTTTAACCAGTAAACTCGAAGAGAGCCTGATACAATTATCTGTGTCTGTACGCCTCATACTAGCTTCAATCGCCATGTTCTGCTTATCAAAAAAGGTCGAATATCTCAGTTATTACATTTACTCCGCAGATAAAATATCATTGAAACCAATGTTATGACTATATTTAAATTAAGTCTTCATATAGTATAAAATACTTCAAGAAAAAGAAGAGAATTAAACTGAAATTTAAATTAAAAAAGATAATATTGTTGAATTGAAAAAATGAATAAAAAAATGTACTGATAATAATAGTACATTTGCTAATTCGTTATAATATTGTAATCAAATCTTCAATAATAAAAAATGATTTTGATTTCCGGCATTTCGTTTATTTTAATAGAAACTTGACGTTTTTAATAATATACACACAGATATTTTTATGTTGGTTTCGCGGTGTAGAATAGAATTTAATTAATTTAATTTATAGAGCATGCGTGTTGTAAACGAGATAAAAATATTTTACGACCATTTTGTGACTTTTTCCCCGCCGGTCGTGATCGATCGAAACGTATCCACGAGCAACGACCAGAGACGCACGCATATTCACGCATAGCGACACGCGTAAGCGACACGGATGTAAGCGTGTGAGCCAACGCTTGACTTTCTATTAGTGGCACAATAGGAACCTAGTTTTTTTTAGGGGATGCGGCATCTGTTCGGGCTCAAGTAGCAAAGCTAGGGTGGCGTTCCAGTGTCGGGGTGGGAAAGTTGGTCCGATACCGCGAGCTACAACTTCCGTCAGCACGCACGCAAATAGGACGGACGAGGAATCTGTTTCGAGTGGTCCAGTGTGGGAAACTGCCGAGATTTCTGGAGAATAGACTATCAGAATAGACCTCAGACCAGATGGTTTGAGAACAACTTAATTAAAAATGTATGATTATGTCTAAGAATTTAATATAAAATTTGATGTATTATGTGTAATTTTAACTTAAATAAGAAAGTATAATCTTTAATCAGAAACTATAATCAGATT
The DNA here is from genome assembly GCA_928718305.1 of Tetramorium bicarinatum. Taxonomy (NCBI): domain Eukaryota; kingdom Metazoa; phylum Arthropoda; class Insecta; order Hymenoptera; family Formicidae; genus Tetramorium; species Tetramorium bicarinatum. Next base: position 13,142,073 of record OV788329.1, read on the forward strand.
TTAGTTTGTAAAAGAAAGGTTTAAGATCATAAAAATTACATAAAAATGTTATCGACCAGATATTAATATTGATGTTGCTTCATCAAATTATTATAAAAATACAAAGCCACATTTTATGACTTGAAGATATAAAAAATTGTATGTCTTTTATTACAGCGCATAAAATAACAATGCAATTTATATGGAGTGTCAGTAAGATTTAAACATTGAGTTTTATATACATATATGTATATATAAATATAATAAATTAACAAAGTATTAGTTGAATACTATATTATAATTATATTGATCAAAGTATTTATTTCTTATCAAACAAAGAGATCAGGCGGTAATTACACGACATAGTATATAAAAATTCTTTACGTCTTGCTCTTTGTGAAGGGGCGGCCAGCGTCGGGAGCATTATAATTAAGTTATTCAGAGCTGATTATACGACGAAAGAAAAAAGATACACGGCGCGTTATTGATTAATTTTATATCACTAACTTGAGGAGCCTTGAAACGTACAATAGCGATAAGAGACCATTAATATACAGTACTCCATCTTTTTTTTTTCATCATTTGATACATTTTCGGAAGCTGTCGTAAGAGAGATAAGTAAGATACGAAGGAGGACACGATCCCGCGATATACACGGTACGCAAACTTTCATAAAAAATGACATTGAATTACTACACGATTCATGTCTCAAGTATATTGTGAATTATTGATAGTGAAATTGTAATATTCCATTGATTTCAACATCGATATTACATCAGTAATTTGTAATATATCACCAAAATATTTTATCATAAAACATGAGCAGTGAAAAAGAACAGAAAAGATGACTAAAAATAAAATAAGAATAATATAAAATAAAGAAGATAAAAAACAGAATCGACTTCTCACACTCTTGATACTTTAAAAAACATACTGATCAGCATGAGAAATCGATTGACGATCTTATTTTCCTATCTTTTGGATATTATAATTAATATCCAGGCCAAAAAAATGTAAAGATCAAAAAAGGAAAAGTGATGGTAGCTTTCAGTATCTAGATATCGATAGCTATTCTCCGACGCGAGATCGATTCGGAAAAGTCGCGCATGAGAAAATCGTGGACGCGGTGAGAGAGAAAGCGTCCCGTCGTTAGTATTCTTTATAGGGCCGTGGGATACGCTCTACATAATGGAGTCTCGGTACCGGTGTCTCTTCTTTTGATGCTACCTCTTGGCCGATCTCTTGTTTATGTATGAGCTGGCGCGGACCGCACCCACCCGCGCGTTACGTCGCGCGCGGGTGCCGTATGGCCCACCGTCACCCACCGGAGTTGGTGGTTGTCCCAGGGGCAGCCGGGTCTTCCTCGCGCGCGCAATCCTCCCGTTCTTTGCGTCACTCCACGACGCAGGGCAGAAGAGAGGCCGCGACTAGGCTGGAACACATTCACAGGAACCGACAACGTCGCGGCGACCGCGCCGTAAAAGCAATCTTCCGTCAGTCTCTCTTCTTCTTCTTCTTCTTCTTCTCTCTACCTAGAATACGTTATCAGCAGAACCGTTGGGTCGAAGAAGGCTGCGACCTCTCTCGGTCCCGCGGTTGCTCTAGCCCTTCTTACTATTTCCGGAGCCTCCCTCTTCCATCGCCTCTCAGAGCCGCATCTCGCCGCGAATTCCTTTTTCTTTTTTCGACACTTGTCTCACGCGATGCATGCTTTTATCTACGAGATTCGCGGCTTTCGCTCTGAAGTATGGTAATATAAAATTTTACATCAGCTAAAGCTAAGAAGGTGCGACTCTTGGAGAGAATATTATAATAAAATGTATCAAGAATGCATATGACGAAGTTCAAAGTTCTTATTTTTTAAAGAGAAGATAATTTTATGATGATAAATTGGAAGAGCTATGTAAATACAATTTTTTAAAATATTTTTATGTAACTTAATACTTTAAAACATGTAAAAGAAGAATATTAACTAAAAAAAATCATTATTAAAAATTTTTTCTCCGAAATATTCTTCATTAAATATAAAACAATTTTGCATAGCATAACAATGTTGTATTGTAATTAATTTTGGATAAGTCAAGAAAGCTATCCGAATAAATCGATACTGTTTAATGTCAATCAAATGCATTTAATGTCAAAACAACAAACTAAAATGTCTTATCATATAATTTAACACATTAACACAAATATGTAAAAAAAAGCATGTATATTCGCAAAACACGCGAATTGTCATTTTTCTTAACAAGTTCTCTTATTTTGTTTATCGCGTCCTACAATGCAGTCAACATTTTTTAAACAATTTGAATTAAAATTAATGATATATTATTGCAAATTAATAATGGGAACTATATATGTATAATGTGAAAAAGTTTGAACTTTCAATCAGCGATTTATCCCTCGACTTCTACTTTTCCAATCCTGGCGGTAGCACGACAAAATGCCGGCCCGTATCGCGGCAAAGCAAATCAATGAACGAAAGCGAAGTCGGATTATTAATCCGCGGGCGCGTCGCATCGAGTCGTCGTAATTAATATCGTCGTAACTTGATTACGAGAGCGGTGGTAACGTACCACTGAACATGGTCCCGGAGAGAAACAAAATCAAAAGAAATGGACATTTAATTCGCGAGATTCGCCGCCGTACAACCGTGTCTCACACATCAGGGAGGTCGTGCACACCAAAGTGATCAGCTGCTCTCTCTGGAAATGCCAATGAAAAATTTCCCGGAGATAACGCGACGTGAATCCTAGAAAGAGCGGATACTCGCAAATAAGTTCGACCTTTCACCAACGGGACAGTCACTCCATGCTTTTCCTTCATTTCCGCGAGGCGGTATCTTCTCACTATCTCCTCATTATGTATATCTTACGGTTAACTATTGCGCAAACAAATGACTCTCACTGAACGCTTTGCGCAATGATGTGATAAGATTTCCGGAGGCTTATAATCGCTTTTAGTACGAATTTATGTTGTCGTTTTATGTCGGTCATATTTAGAATAATTCAAAGTACAAAATGATAAAATTATGTGATTAATCTTGTAATAAAATCTTATAATAATCATATTGAGTATACGATTTTCATGCCTGAAACAATACTAATATCCATTCTGCTCGATATTTTTTAAAAATTTTCTCATGATTGACAACGTTTCAATCGGCACGATTAACTTTGTCTTGTCAAAGACAAAATCCATGTGGATTACGAAAGCGATTAGGAAAAAACTCGTAGAAGAGAAAGATAAAAGGGAGAAGAAAGAAGAAGAGAGAATAGAATGCGCTGGTCGGGGGACAAGGGAGGCAGACATCTAGAAATGGGGGAGGGTCTTCTGACCGAGTGTGGGTTTAAGAAGAAGTGGGGCCATGTGTTCAGTGTCAAGTTGCTCGGACCTTAGATCGCTTCCTCGATCCTCCTCCTTCGCGTTATAACGGAGTTCGTTAGAGAGAGGAAAGGGAGCGTGTTACATGCGATGCACGTGCATACGCCGCGCGTTTCTGCGCGCGTATGCACATATCGTCCCATAAGAGAGGAACCAGAAGGAAAGACAGATAAGCGAGATCGAACGAGAAAAGATCGGCTGAAAGAGAGAAAGACGAAAGAGGGAGTAGAGGAATTTATGTGACGCTCTACTTCTGAGACTAAACGCGTAGACTAAAGCAGACAAAAGACAAATAGTCTGGAAATAAATAACGTCACAGTCTATGTTTACGAAACTAGCGACATTTGGAGAATTTGTGCATCTTAACTGTATATATCTCTCTGCTACACAGATTAGAAAATTAAATATCAAGAAATAATTTTGTTTTTTTTAAATAAAATATTTCCAAAAATAAATTGACTTGCTCTATTATGATTGTACTTAAAGAAGTTCGCTCAAAATTATCTTGATTCGTTCACTTAAAATTTAGGGTTAAAGATGAAACATTAAAGTTACTCGTTGTAAATGAACGTGCCTCTATCAGAATTTTATTCTAAAGAAAGAGGAAGATAAACAGAGATCGAAAAAGAGAGAGAGAGAGAGAGAGAGAAATGAAGAAAGACGGTTTCAAGCATAGCGCGAGAGTGCGCGCCGATGGGAACAAAGCGCGCAGCATCTGGAACGCGTTAGGGTCCTCCGCGACCGCCCCCACACACCGACCCTGACGTATGTACACACGCACACTACGCATGCATGAGGAAAAGCAAGCTCTTTCGTGAGAGGAACGCAAAGACACCAAGAAAGAGGGGGAGTGCGAGGATCGGAGGGAAGGAAACCCCGGACGTAGAGGAAATAAGAGAATTCGTGGGGTACGCACGCCAGCCGAAAACAACGAGAAAGGGAGAAAGAGAGAGGAATGTTTACGTGTGCGTTACGTGCTCGTACATCTCAACTCCCTCCACCTCCCACCGCCCCCTGTCCGACTCAAACGAACGCGTAACCGGGCTTCATACATCGCGAACAAAGCGCGCGGTACACACGAATCTGTACGCGAGAGGCTGCACGCGCGATAGCGCGGTGACCGAAGCACCTCGGCTATCTGCCGCTATTCATCCGTCCTGATGAATCCCGCCGTGCCGCAAACCCCTGGCCGTTGTTCGCGACCGGGGTACAGGTATTGTGCGGTGTGCGAATAACGATCCCTGCAACTCCAAATCGGCTTCTTTGGGGTTGGGCGTCCCATTGTAGCAACAAAATCTATTTTTCTTACAATCGCATTTTGCGATTTCGAACAGCTGTACTAAAAGATTATAATTTTATACAAAGGCTAGACTTTTTTCTAAAGGAGAAATTTCTCAAATGTATTTATATTTTTAACGTATCAACTTAAAACTCCTCCGAGTTATAGTGCTTCGTTAGATGACAAAGTTTCAGCGAACGTTTAGTTTTCTACTAAGTTAAATTTAATAACTCATGTATTCCATAACACAATAAGTTGTTTAGGGCAACACAGTAAAGAGAAAATTACACAGTCTAGAATTAAAGAAATAGCTTGAAATTAAACACACATCTCTTTCCGATTGTTCAGTTAAATTAATAATATATTGAGTAAGAGCAGTGGCGACCTAAGAAATGTTTAAAAATACACAATAATTTAACTAAAACAATAGAGTTAAATAACTATATGCTTTGTGTTAAAATAATAATTTCAACACATATAAAAATACATTAGAATAATAAAATATTACTTTTATTTAACTCAAAGAGTTGGTTTAAATTTCATCTTTTAATAGTATTTAAGTATTATTTTAATAGTTTTAATTATTTAAAATAATATTTAACGATGTATAATATCCCGCGGAATGCAACGTGTTATGCATTATTATATGTTATCGTCTGTCTGTTATATGTATACCGGTGCTGCTACTGTAATTTTCTATTACACAAATTACTGCGGTTAGGAGGTAAAATCGCGACACGCTAATGCAGAGTGGTTGTAACATCTACTTTTCTACTTCACCGTAAGCTTCATGCTATATCGCGAATATCTCATGCGATCTTAAAATCAGACGATGCGAAAGATACTACTTGACGTCTCGATTAATTGGAGGAAACAGTGCACATGGTGCAAATCCTTTCAGCTTGTAAATATATGTATCCTACCTCATCATATCTTACAAGAAAGACGTGCGATATCGTAATCGCGATTATGCATCTTTATTTGATGATGCTTTTTAATAAGAATTCATCCTTGGTTTCTAATAAGAATTCATCCTTACGCACTTAGAAGAATCTTATCAGCAAATATCGCATAGTTACTATATGTATATCATTTTATCATTATGATAAAATGGGATAATTTATTGTCGTCTATTCTAAGTTTGTTTTGCGACCTTGTAATTCTTGGAATAATTTTACAGACATAAAATATACGAAATGTTGAAATAAATAAATATAACAAACATTAATTAATAAAATCTAAAAGAAATCTTTTAGATTTTAGAATTTTTTTTATGCACACCGATAATTAATGTTTGTTATATTTATTTATTTAGATTTTAGAATTTTTTTAATGCACGCTACTATCATCCATGCAGTAACTTAATGCAGTAAATTCATGCAATAACTTAAAAGAATACAGCATTATTAAAAATTATGAAAAAAGACAATAAAAATGTTACTTTTGCAATCATAATATATGTCAGCAGTCGTAATTACTATTGATTGGACTTATAAACATATATTAGAAACACAACATCGTGAGATCATATCTTAAGAAATTCCAACAAAGTTGATAGGGTCAAGTATATCAATGCTTATCATCCACTGTTATTTGTTAAATTTTGTAGCGAAGTTATCTAAGAAATAGAGCTTTGTGATACTTCAACGTTTGCCCGCAATTATGTGCGTATTCGTTAATTCGTAATCGCTGAGTAATTTGATTTATTGTGTTTTTTACTTGACATTACACGTGTCATTATTTTCATTAACAATAAAACTGAAATGCACTGCCGGCCATTAAATAATGAGAATTTTTTTAGATTTCTAATTATTTTAAATCTTAATATTTCTTCGTGCAAAAACAAGATGCAGCAGCGTAGTGACTCGCGCGATAATTCAAAAGGGAAGCGTTAATATTCGTTCCAGATTATCATTCTGTAATGACTTGTCAATGCCGACCTTGACCTTAGCGGATGCAATCATGCTGATGAATAAGAATTTTTTTTCTAACAAATGCATTTCACATCCTAGCGTTTGTCGGTCAAAGTCAAATACGATATCGTTTGCGATTGCAGACATGCGCTATTAAAGCAACGTAATTCATACGCGTAGTTTCATTGAGATAAGTTCGAAATCGGGGCAAGCAGATCGTTGACAGATCCACGCGCAGATATTTAAATTTCATAGAGTTTCAAATATAATTTTTCATAGCTGCGAAATGTGGTTGTGCATTTCGGTAATGTCCAACAGTCGTACGCTTTGAAAATTGCGTTGCTATATACATACATACTGTATATATACATATATACTGTATATATATATATATATATATATATATATATATATATATATATATATATATATATATATAGCTAATGCATGGATTCCGACATGAGTAAATAATTAATTTATTTGCATTTAGAAGATTTAAAGCCACATATAACTAACGAGGTTACATCGGCGTCATTTATATTGTTAGAGATTATGCGAATACGCTGACTACTCACATTTTTATCGATATAACACTAACGCGCGAATCAGGCTATCACTCGTTTTCGCAAGTGAGCTGGAATGTCGAAACTCTACCGCCTCATGTTTTGACACTTTAGAATCATGCTTTGTCTCGTACGCTAATATGCTAAGGCGCAGTTTAGTGACGCAATCAAAGCACGCAATATGTCTCCATTGTTGAGTTTTATGCACGCGCTCCCGAAATTCATTTGTAACCAGCGGTGTCACGCACAATTATAGGGTTGTCCACATATATCAGCCGAGGTCGTGCCGGTATTTCGAGTCGCAACGCGCTCGGCAACACGTTAGGCAACTAGATTTATACGAAGAGAGCAATTGGCTTTAATAAAATACCGTGATAGATACTGCATGGATTATCGCGCGGACAATATCGTTGAGCACGGTGCGATATAATGCACGTCGTATACATATAGTTTATAGGAGGGATGTAGTCTCAACGCTCGTGCGACTGAAGTAATTTATTATAGCGGGACCACAACATAATGTAGCCTCGTTGCATCTTTAGTCACATAAAGGGCTTTTGTGCATGTACATTGTTATCCCGATTTTAATTATCTCCTCAAAGATGTGGAATTCTATAGCGGCTACCGATGAATAGATCGCAACTACACAGCATTTTTTTAACGCTTTATCTTTTTGGAATAAGACACGATTTACAATTGATGAATTCTTTTAGTAGAAATGTATATAATAACTTTATTTCACTAACACAACGTGTTATAAAGTTTTTTAACATTTGCAAAAAAAAAACATAATCGTGACGTTAAACCTCATTAAATGTCAATTACTTCATTAAATGTCAATTATATATTTTAATTTACTTCCGCATTTAGCTGGCCTTTTTAGCGAGCGCTTTCGGGTTGTCGGTTAATTAAAATGTTCTGGCGATTAAAGCGTTAAAAGATCGATCGTATTCAGCAAATGCGGTAAAATCGCTCGCAAAACTGAAACGAGATGGTGTCGTGCTCCAGGGAAATCGGTTAAAAATAAAGCGAACATCCCGAGCGGCGGACATTTGCACGTTAATTCGATATTACCGTTTCTCGATTCGTTCGGCATGCGCTCTTGTTACGCAAATGCGCGCACGTAGCCTGCAATCTCCACCGCGGGCATATCCTTCGGGAATCCGTACGTTCGTGCTTATTATCACGGCATCCGAGATAATTCGATATATTTTTGTACGCGCGAACGCGTACTCAGCAGCCCGATACTCAAGCTCCGCTCAGAAGGGTCTTTTTCAACGAAGAACGTCGATTAACGAGACATTGTATTCGGAAATATATACGCGCGCATCTCCAGACAAAATCCCCAATTACATTCGTCTAACTGATTGAAGCCTTTCGATATTGGGATAAAAACTGCAAAATCATGTTTCGCTTTGAGCGAGCAATTTTTTCGTGACGCGATAATAAGCGATAGACCAATCATACAGTTTACTCGTTATGTACGTAACTCTCGTTAGATCACTTAGGATCGCCCATTAGTTGAAACAATCTTCGCAACGTAAACTTTAATGCAGATTAAGACACCCTTCGCGTAAAACGTTCATTCCTCACGAAATTCGTTTTGTACGCGTTAAATAGACAAATCTTCTAATCTATCGTTTCCAAGGCTAAAGGGCCTTTGCACCATATGCGTCGTTCATTTCAATTAATCGAGATGAACGTAAAGTGCCCGGACGGCGCGAAGGAAGAAGGGATACATCGTCGGATCTTGAGTGGGATCGCGTAAGATATTCCGCGATAGTGGGAAGCCGGCGAGAGAATTAGATGGAACCCCATAGAGAAGCACGGAGATCGAGGGGGACAACAGGGAGGGTCACTGGGTCAGATGCGTAGAGAGCACGCTCCCTCCTCTCTCAACCCTCGTTCGTTCGTTACGTCTCTTTTCCTCTCTTTCTCTCTCTTTCTCTCTCTCGTCGACCTTCCGCTCCGAGCCGGTTCTCTTTCTCCTTCGCCGTACCGAACACATGGCCCCGTACGTACACGCCTGTACCCGGCCGCCTGGGTACGACTCACGCACCACGCACGCATTCACGTAGATCGACACGTACACGAGTAACGCACACGCTCCAGTCGCCCTCGCGCTATCACGCTGGCGGTCGCATATCGCGAGATACAATGTCATGACGTGACTCCGATTACGCGCCGGCGAGGATTCGGATTAAGCGTGTTCGCTGCAGCTCGTGTAAGCGTAATTCCGCGTTTCGGAGTCGCATTAAGCGTCGCGTCGAGCCGGATCGATCCTGACGCGGAGGCTGCGACCGATGAAGCTCTGCCGATCATCGAACTTTCCTCCAGACGTGCGTATCGTACGACGGATCGTAATTCACGTTCTACGAGCACGCGCGCGTGCCATTTCGCTCGTTACACACGCCTCGCCGTCTCGGGTTAAGTTATATCGATGCCCCGTATCAACAAATCCAGAATTAACAAAGAATTCTAACAGTTTATCGGATAGTGTTCGCAGCTGATCTAGTTATTGCAATGTTTCAACAACTTGTATAATTTTTAATGTGTCACGAAGTGTTTTAAATTACTCTGATAAACTGAACTAATTACAATCGTTCTGGTCAATCTATAAGGTTTACGCTTATAGATTGTGGTTCTGAGAGAAAAAACAAATCGTTGATCTGTTATCCTGCTTGTTATCACGGTGAAAAATAAATTATATATGATTATAAATTTGTGATCTTTCAAAATGTCAATTTCGAATATTTATACAAGTTGGGAGAGTGACAGATTAGTCGGGTTTATCTGATTCGAAGATGAAACACATTCGCGGATAATTTATGCGTGTGCGTGTGCAGGACATTGCAATATAATCTCGCCGCTTTAAAATTCTCGTATCGCGCATCGAAAACCACGTGTCCCAATATCTGTAGGCACGCGAGGACAGTTGACTCACCTGCCAAGCGTGCTCATATCATCCTGGCCGCGCGCTGGTAGCCTGGACTACCCCGTTGCCATTGGCGCAACACTTGTCACGTATAAAAGAATGCACCTCCGCACAATGAATATAAAACCGCCACTGACAAACCAGAGAGATCGATAGCTAGAGCGACGGTCGGACCCGCTCAATCGGAACCGACCGGGTTCTCTCGGCACTCGATAGCTCACACCCGGTAGCTCGGACGTCGCTCGCGGTTGGAGAAGATCGGTGGCGGAGATACCCTCACGAATGAACGATTGCACGTAATCGCATATACACCAAGGCAAAGTAGGCACCGATTCCTTCCATGCTACTTCATGACCCGGTCGCGTCGCCGTCAGTACCGGTCGCGCAGCACTTGAACACCAAAATCGCGAGGAGGACGATGCACGTGAGCGGGCGAAGAGGTGGCCGGCCGCCGATTCGCGTGGTCAACAGCTGTAACGATCGCCTCGATCGCGATAACAACGCGACGCGACGCTCCGTTTCGCGTACCACTGTCGCGACGAGCTACGAGGCGCTCTGCAGCACGGCGGAGAGGCTTCAGCGGACCTCGCGGCGCGTCAGTGGGTCCGCGTCAGTGGGGGCGAGAAGGAGGCGCACGGAGGCTGCACGGGCATAGCGCGCGCGACATAGAAGCGCGCGAGAGCGGGAGCGGAGTGACACAGAGCGAGAGAAGGAGTGATACGGAAGATGGAAGAGGGAGAGAGGTGAACGCGAGTGCGGTGGGAAGGCCCCCTTCCCTCCCCCGCCCGAGAACGGCGAGCATACAATGGAAATAATCACCGCGTTTCTCGGAGCGTCGGCTGACTGACTGAAGCCCCCGAGGACCGACCGGGATGAGATTCGGAAGGCGCTGCCTGGTGGTGGCGGCGGCGGCGGCGGCGGCCGGCGCTTCGGCGCCCGCGCGTCGCACCACTTTCGCGCCCCGCTACTGTCCCTTGTCCCGCTCGCACCCTTTCTCACCCCTCTCGCGCTCCCTCTCTCCTTTGCTTTTGTTACCGGCGCGCTCCGTCTCCCTCTGTCCCACCAAGCGACCGCCGCGCGCTCTCGTCTCTCGCTCCCACCTCTTGTTTCCTATTGCTCTTGTTCTTGTTCCCCTCGATCTCTGTCTCTGCCTCGCGTTCTCTCGCCGGCTCTTCGTCGTGCCGTCGCTGCTGTAGAGGCGCCTCGCCGTTTGTACGTGGCGGCAAGCTCTGCCACGCACGCCACGCCTCTTTTGGGGCCTAGTCGCCGCCTCCTTTCTCCGACACCCACGCCGAGACGGACTCTGCCCGCCACTGCCGCCGCTACCACCACCATCCGTCGTTGGTACCTCCACCACACAACCACCACCGCCACCGACTCCCGATGTTGTCCTCGCCGACGTCCTCGTCCACGTCCTCGTCCTCGTCGCCTTTGTCACCCCGACCGTATACCGCCGCCGCCGCCGTCGCCGCTGACAGATCAGCATTCGTTCGCGGTTGTTAGATTCTATACCTCCTCTCACTCCTTTCCCCCAGCCTGACATCCCGAGGTGCTGTCAGCTCGTAGCTGGGCGTAGTAGTAGCAACGCGGATGGACAGCTACGCGCGCTACGGTAGCTGCGCTTGTCCCCCCTTTCGGCCCCCTACTAACTGCCCCATGGTCTCGTTGCTCAATGAGAGCGAGCGGATGGAGAACGCGATTAACGCGAAGCGCATCACGTGGCGTGGAAGAACGCGGTGCATCGCCGCGATACGCAACGCCGGAACGCAGCGCAACGGTACGGACACGGATACAGAAACATTCGCCAAATTGCACCGATTTGTCAGTATCGCAGTGTAATAACATTCTCCAAGCGATATTTCCGTTTGGAGCCAAATAACATTTGTCATTGCGATGTGCACATCGAACTTTGATCGTACCTTTTAAAACTATTTGCCTATCTTATTCGTGATATTTTCTTTACTCTTTATTAATACGTTGATGAAAGTGAAAAAAAAAATGCAAATAATATCTTAAACCAGTCAGTTTCATAGAAATTAGGCATGGAATGGCTTGTTGGAATAAATTTTTAAAAATTCATATGTATTCATATGTATTAGTTTTCTGTTGATTCTTTACGAGTTAAATTGCAAAACGATGTACTTTTTTTATCTCAATTAAAGTCAACTGCAATTCGGTGTCGATTCGCGTGCTCACGATTACTTCACATCGCCATATCTTTTCCGTGGTAGAATAAAAAAAATGAATAACTACTAAAATGTTTAAAAATACAATTTCCGCACTAAAATATAATCGGATTCAAATTTTTTAATTTTGAAAACTTGATATAATGAATTAATGTCTCGTTATTTACCATCAACTATTTGTTCTTAATTTTCTCTCTGTGATCAAAAGCAATTTTAGTAATTTATAAGATTATTCGTTATCATTAGTGCATGATTAAATATTCATCCCCCCTCCCCCCGAAATTCAATGCTCGGAAAAAATGATTCAAATTGTAATGCAATGGTTACGAGGACATGAAGTCGGGCGACGAGAGGCGATATCGGTTTCAGGTGATTCGCCGCGCGCATTGTGTATTGTTCGGCTTGGAGGTGGTAGCACAACCCTCTTGCCGGCGAGCTCGCTTTCGCCTCGGGAACAGGTTCATGGAGGTGGTGAGAATCGACCAATGGGGCGCGAGGCACACCCGCGCAAATCACAATGCTCATTGTTGTCGCCGAGCTGTCCGCCCACATCCCCGTGCCGCGTCTTCCACCACTCGTTGTAGCTCTTGTGGCATTCGCCCAGGTAGGAATCCCCGAATCGACCCCAAATTGGGACGAGCCGAACGCAGTTTACCGCCATTACGTTTCAGCAATACGTAACGCATCGAACGGACATGCCGCCGCTCTATTCTTATCGATGATTGACCGACGTGAATTATGCGATTCCGAAAGCTTAACTTAAAAAACTAATATCTTACGCACAACGATATATTTATTTTATTTAAATTTTACTCATGCAATCCAACTAAATTATATATAATAAATTATCTATATTTTGTCACGTAATTGAGAAGATTGTTTGAATAACGTTTTTATCAATTTACTTAATGTTAGTAATTTATTTGTATGGTCGAGTAAGTCGCGATAGCTAAATCATTATTAAGATTACCTATATCGTTTAGATATGGCGATATGTCTAATCTCAGAAATATTTAAATCTCCTCTGTTAAATATTCATTGGAATATTATATGTATACCTATTTCACACCTTCAGTATGACCGAAGTACATAACTCTTAGTTACGATTAAATTGGATAGATATATTTGTATTATCGCAAACAGAAGATAAACTAATAATTAATTGAGCCATTGCGATAACTGTAACTGAAATTATACTGCGACGCATCTCATTTTGTCACTTTTAATATCCGATACAACGTCCAATCTATTTCACATCCGTTGGTGCGGATATACATATGTCAACATTATGCACGCGTCGCCTCGTGACATTCCTCGCAACACCCCCTGACTGCTTTCCGCAGAGAGAAACGTATGAGAATGACATTGGGTCGTATCTCTTTCATGTGTTCTCGCTCCCGTCGTTCCACCCTTCTTTTTCCTATTCTCCGTACCCCTTCAGCGTACCCTTAACTAGAGCCTCTTACCATCCCCCGAACACACTTCGCCGCAGCCACCGCGTAATTCGTCCCTCCGCTACCTCTGTCTGACCCTTTCCGCGTTAGACCGCAAATCGATGTTCTTTTCCTCTCGATTAAGATCGATTACGGTTCAACGTCAATTTGTGTCGTCGCAATTATATCGCATGATAGTTTCCTCTTTACGACAGGATAGACATATGGAGAGGATTGTTTAGAGATGTAACTTTCATTTTAGATGTAATTAAAATCAATTCTAATGTTCAATCGATTAGGTTTTTTTTCATTAATTCCATTAATGCAATGCAAAATTAAAGCCGCGTAAAATATGATTATTTTTATTATAGTGAAGATTAAAAAAATTAAAAAAAATTTTTTTTAAATTTGCGTGTGCATGCGATCTTGGAAACAATTAAATGAATCTTCTGTACTAAAAGAGGAAATTGCCAGATATTGATATATATCTTCAATGAAAATTAGAAGCGATAAAAAAACAATTATTTCCATATCGCGTATACCTAAGTTTATCTATCGTTGCACATCGTAATTATTACATAATGAATTAAATTTTCCCGTCACATTATGACATTGCGTTGATAAAGGGCGTCGTGAGAATAATAAGATATCGTGCATTGTTGGTGCATAGGTTGGTTTAACTCCGTGTTTAGGCTGGGATTAGAGGTCGTACATTTTCCGCTGGAGGACAGGCACGCTTAGAGTTTGGCGCAGCAACGCGAGATGGGCCATCGTTATGCGTTGCACGGGCGCGGTATTAACGCGGTGGCACGCGGGATACCGTGCTATTCCGGTACCGGTACGCGGGTGCGGGAACCGACAAGAACAATGAGTGTTGTACGCGTTCCGCGTACTGCTTGTGCATCCTCTCGCAGGGTATGTCAGGCTCTATAGTGGGTGTAGAAAAGAGAGAAAGGAAGGAGGAGAATGGTGATCGAGGGCGCGAGGGAGAGACGGGGAAAGAGGAAGAGAGAAAGAAGGAGAGAAACGAGATTTATGCGAGACGGCGGCGTCGGTGGCGTCGGAACGTTTTGCTCACGCTGCTAGACGTCGCCGTCGTCGTCGTAATCGTCGTCGTGGTCGTCGACAACTAGAAGACGAAGATGACGACGACGACGACGACGACGACGACGACGACGACGATGGCAACGACGACGACGACGATGAAGAAGAAGCATGGATGAGAGAACTTTCGTGTAGGAGGAAGAGGACAGGCGGGAACGGACGCGGAGCCGAGATGAAGGAAAAGGAAAAAGACGAGAAGGATGACAACGCAGCCGTCGCCGCTTGTGAATGAACATTGGCTTCTGAGCATTTCCGGCCGCTCGCGCTGGTCTCTCCATCTCTCTCTTTCTCGCGTTTCGCATTTGTCTCGTTTCCTCTCGTTCTCACTCTTTCTGTCTGCCCTTCTGCTTCACCCCGCGATCGTTTCTCTATCTACTCGCGTCCTCTCATGAATGAGAGTCGTCGAGTCGCGATTTCGCGACAGAGAGATAGAGAAAGAGAGACGGAGGCAGAGCGTGCCGAGCGAAGTGGACGAGGAAGGACGAAAGAATGACAGAGGGGTGGGTGGAAGCGGGAGGAGGCCGGACGAACCGTTAGCCTTAAGCCAAACGGTTGCAACGGGGTCTGAGACGAATTTAGATCAGGAACTGAGAGAACGAAGAGAAAGGATGACAGCAGAGCCACTATATGCTCTCGTCCCCTCTTCTTCCCGTGTCCTTTTTTTACTCCTTCGTTCCTTTATTCCTCTCTTCCTCCCCGCTTTGTTGCTCCCATTATTAATATATCGCCGTCTCCGTGCCTGACCGCCCGTTCCTCCGCGCATCGTTGCTGTCGCTGTTTCTTCTTGGTCCTCTTCTTCTTCTTCTTCTTCTTCCTCCTCCTTGCGCATCACCCCCGCCCAGCTCATCCGGTAACGTGTACTGTACCGATTATAAATAGTAACCTTTGTCGGATGCTTTTCTTTATACTTCCATCTCCTCATCGTCATCCCTTCTGCATCTTCATGCGGTAATGTCCTTCAGGTTTTGTGCGCGAATAATTCGTGAGCAAGAATTTTTCAGTTTATAACCGATCTTTACGTTGTATATTAAAATAAAAAATTATGATATTTGTCCATTTTTTAATATCCTATTTACTATCTTATTTAATATTCCAGGCTAAAGAAAAAAAAACTCGATTGCTCATTCATTAGAATTGCTGCAGTATTTTATGAAAAACATTTCGACTGTATTAAGTTGTCCGATATTTTTTTAAGCTCGCAACTTAAACTATTTGCATTTACATTGCCGTAGGACAAAGTCACAATTGTTGCGTGGGACGATTCTGAATATAATGGGTTAAGAAATTCAGAAAAATGATGACGTTGATGACTGCCCGAAGCTATTTCGAGTTATGATATTATTCCTCGAAATAAACTTGCTTTTGTCGTTTCTATCGCAACAAATTACTTCATAATTTCCAGCAAGAAGTCTAAGATGTCTTTCAATCATGATTGTTTTTGTCAAATTCATTAACTTTGACATTCTATGATCTAAACGATAATTATGTGAAATCGTCAGATTAAAGAGCGAGAAATTAATCTTTAGATGTGAATTTAATGAACGTGTTCGTACTCCCAACGAGTGCATCGCATCGCACCACGCCAATGCATCACATTGCATTGGCGAGACTTGGCGTGGGAAGAAAACTTGCGAGGCACGATAGAGAGAGAGAAAGAGAGAGGAACGAGACACGCGGTGGGGCAGGCAGAAAGTGACCACGGTAGAGATGCGGGCGCGTGCCCGCGCACGAGTGACCGCGTGCGTATACACGCGCCGACACTCGAGTCGCGCCGGCGCAGAGCAGAGCGTAGCACCGGGCGCTGCGCTTCCTCGCGCGGCGAACGCGAGGCGAGAAGAAGACGAAAATTTCGCCTCGGTTAGCGGCGTGGCGAAATACTGTTGACCGTTAAACGCGCATGTATAAATAGAGCACGCACGCGTGCGCGTCCGTGATGTGACAGGTGTCCGGTTGGAGAATAATTAAAATCCGCGTACATATGCGGCCGCGACCGTAATAGGCGACCGTTCTGGTACACGCGGCCCGACGACAGTAGGTTTAACGCGAGCGCACGCGTGCGCGCGTAGGCGTGAATTACGGCGCGGCAGCTAACGAACGTTGGAGAGCGCACTGGTCGGCGCATTGTCGCCGTGCATGGCGATAGAGGGGGACCTGTACAATGATCGATCGATTCGTGGCTGTCGATTATAGAACGGATTCTAATCTCATGAAGGGGGAGGGGGGACGACGACTACGTCACAGAAGCGGTTTTGCAATAGATTATATCAGAGTAGCTATGTCAGTTGCGAAAGAGTGTGGCGAAATCTATAAAATTCGTAGCAGTCTAGCAGACACTGATATTCATCTTTTTCTTATTTTATTATTATCTATTTATTATAATTAATAAATCTTTTTCTTTCTTTATTTAATTATTTCATTTCAACCCGACCGTTTTGCTTCATAAATCTTATTAAAGTAAGACGATCTAATAATAATGATTCATTTTATAGCAGCAGTTATAATCTCTCGATCTAAGCGATTAGAACTGTTATAAATCATTCAAGGATTCTTAGATATTTATCGCGATAATGTTCTAAAAGCCATACGTGAGATAAACAATATAATTTAAACTATATACGGGGGACGCTCGCTTAACCGCGAAATACGATGATTAACGACGCGATTTAAACAACTCGCAGAACTGTATCATTAACTTCTGTATTGAAATAACGAGCGTAAACAGCGGCCGATAATAGCGGCCTTCCCCATCCACTTAACAGAAAATTAGTATGAAAAAACTTCCTTTGTTTTTCCTCCTTTTATTTTCACGTTGCTGCATCCGTTCCCATCGCGGCTCGAAATCTTAATTACTAATAGCTACGAAACGACGATTTCTTACGCACGCAACCGGCTGCGGAAACACGCGCTGCTCGCAACGATACCCGCCAGAGACAATGGGATTCTCATTCGAGACCGACAATGCACGTGCGCATATTTGTATCAGATATCTGGAATTATACGACGTACACACACACACACCATCGTGCGAACTCGCGCTCTGAGGAATTCGAGCTGCCGATCTATATCGATCGCAGACATCACAGCTTCTTCGAACGCCTTCGAACACTCTTGCGCAACTCTCGATAGATAATAATAACGTCGACGTATCATGTAAGACAAAGAATTACTCAGATCGCAATTATTATTTCTTCCCGAGGGAAGAATCTGGCGTTTATGTAAAAAATAAAAGTGCAGAATAAATGATTTTAATTATACGGTTGTACTACTGAAAAATTGAAAAGTTAAGTGTTTCTTATGACCGAGAGAAGTCGACGCGACAGAAGGGAACGTGTATCTGTCGTGGCGGCACGTGTACGCGCGTATGTACGATACACACACGTGCAATTAAAGCGGCGTAGACGCACAGTGTGGATCACTGTTCCGCGCGCACGGCCGCCCTCATGAATGGAGCACGGCACGGACGAAGGAGTGAGTCAGGCGCGAAAGAATGGCGAGGATATTTTATAAAGCCGGAGCGAGAAAACGGCCCGCTCGTGAGTGGCGGCTGCGAGGAGGCCGTGCACGGCTATTATTATCGTTTCTCGACTCCTTCTCGGCCCTCGCAGCAGCGACGAGCGAGCGAGCGCGCGTACGCCGCTCGAGAAACAATAAGCAGTTTGTACTTGGGAAAGCACATTGTGTGCACTCACGATGATGTATCGCGTATCCTCGAGGTCAACGCGTAAGAACGATATGACCCATACGGCCCATGCGTTCCCATAAGCGATTAGTTAACGTTAACTGATGTTTAACTGATCCCCCGTCAGAGCCAATCCTTTCGGAGGCATAATTCGAAAGAGACGAAGGATCGGTTAAAGCCGTAGTTAATTTCAACTAACGTTTACGGGAAGTCTCGCGGAGCTGAAAGGCCGCGAGGAGATGACGGCGAGGCAACCTTGCCAACACGCCTCTCATCTCGTCGGGATAATGAATGAACGAATGAATGTCAAATAAAAGGAAGGTAAGAATAGCGAGGAGCGAGCGTGCGACTGCAGGCGAATTTTTTTTTTTTAACGCGGAACGGTCCCTTTGCGATATCCGGACTTTAAGAGCGGTGCCTCGCTTTCGGACACGCAACCCGCTTTTCAGGATTTCTAATCGACGAGTTTTACGAGGTTGAGTCGCTGCTAATTCGTAGATTGCACCCGGCCAGCTATAGTTATGCGTCTATTAACGTACAGCCCGTGTCTTGTTAACGTTAATTTATGTACGCGCGCTGGTGCGCGGATTTCTCGTTACAGCCGTGCATTTACAAGTTTCACGAGGCGAATTATAGTGTCTGTACTCGTTAAACGCTAAACGTTTATTATCCGCGGTTCGTTACCGCGAATCGTCTAATCCACAACTCCGGAACTCGGATTACAATTATGCAAAGCACCGTGCGCTTACATTTGTACATGACAATAAATAAAAATCCTTAATCGCATTTTGACTTTACGATAAATCAATTAATAATATTAATCCTTCCTTTCTTCACAATAACATCTTAGTATTATAGTATTTGATATTTGTTATTATATATATTAGTATAAACTTATACATATAAGCACGTAGTAGCTTTGTGGATTACAGATTTCTGAATGAACGAGACTTTTAGAGAGACTCCAATGAACGGGACGTATCGTGCGTGCGCGACTCTGTACGCGCGCATACACACGCATGAGCTCGCGAGCGGTTCCGATCTCGAGACTAGACAAGTTAATCGGCCGCGAAAGCACAATAAACTTCGAGATAATAAACGGAGCATCGTACGTTCGTTTACCATAATAATGCCTTCCGCCATGGCAGATCCATGCAGCATCCGAAGCTACCCGAAACGAATAGAACGCTATAAATAGGAATGTTCTATCTCTTTCTTCCTCTCTCTCTCTTCTCTTTCTCTCTCACATCGTCTCTTTCCTTCTTCCTCATTTGAGCTTGTTCGCTTCCTCTCACTTTGTACTCCTTCTCTTCGTCTTCCTCTTCCTTGCTGCATTCTACAGAAGCGTCCCGATCATCATCTCCACAAACTCTACGCCCGCGCGTGCACGCCAGCCGCAAACGCGCGGTTATTTCAGAGAGCGAATCTCCGTTCTCTCGCACGCCGCTAGCGAGATATTATTACGTGGCCGTGCATTAACGCGCGCGAAGATCCTTCCGATATGATAGACGAGCATGTATCGCATTGCACGAAGGCGGCCGCCGCCGCCGCCGCTTTACGTAGCCAACGCAATCGTTTCGCGCTGCGAAAACGCGGAGAAATTAAGAACGACAACTCGGCCCGCAATGAAAAGATTAGGCGTTTCATACTGTGTTTCGACAATTCTGCCTTTTTTTCAGTAGACATATTTTAGAGATTTTTAATAAATATTTATACATCAGGTAAATATCTATAAAATTTTTAAATATCTTTTAATATTGCCATTTAGCATTGTATAATTTTTGCACAAGAGTTAAAAAATCGAATGAAATTAAAATAACATTTTTTTTTAAAAAGCAGAGAGAAAAAGAGAGAGACTCTCCTGCTAATAAATGCACAATCTAACCCATTGGATTAAACGCCTTGTAGAATTTGATTAGAGGATCTACTATAAGCTATGCTTATATTATTAATTCAATAGTACACTAATAATTTAAACGAAGAGACGCGTAAATATATTTATTAAATAGAATCGAAATTATTCTCGAGTTAAAGTGCATTTGACGAAAAATTTTGTCTCATTAAGAATCGATAAACCGAATTTAATAAAAAATGCTTTAGGAATTAAATTCTGTTTATCAGTAAACGTAACATAGAAATAAACGGACGAGAAGATGAGGAGAACGAGTGCCGGAAACGAGGTCTCAGGATCAGGAAAGAACCGCACAAGTCGGTTCTTGGTGTTTTGCACAGCTACCCCCCGTGCTCACACTCCCACTTCTTCCCTACCAGCTTCGGAGTTCGGGGGATGGTTTAAGTTCGCGGTGACAGGAGCGAGCGCTCGCAATGATTAATGGCTTAGCGCATTAACAGGCTATTGACAAACACGTTTCTCATTCGTGGAACTTCCATCTCGCCCTCGCGCTCTCGGTTCTCCGGTTCTTCGAGGTGAACGACGAGGACGGCGACCACGACGGAGTGATAAAAGGGAAGAAAGGGGAAGAAAGATCGAGAGGAGGGTTGACGGGGGTGGGCTTTCTTAAACGCGTCGCCTTGTAAAGAGAAAGAAACGCGAAGAAAACGACGAGGCTAGAGTAAGAAAGAGAAAGGATGGGCAAGGAAGAAACGATCTTCTCACCCTCTCGTAACTACGCCGACAAAAACGCATCTTCGTCATCCCCTAAAGACCGTACCTACCTTCTCTCTTCCCGCCTGCCCCTTCTTTCTTTACCCGTTTTCTTACTCGCTCGTCTACTATCGCCACGTATCTACGTATTTCTCTAAACGTCGTCCTGTCCGTCTTTTTCTTACCAGATAAATGACGTCACTTTAGGGCTTTCAAGCCATCAGGTTCTAAATAGGCAATCCCCTTTTTCCATTCGACAAAGTTATCGGTCCTTCGACGTCTTTTTGGCATTGCGGCAAAGTCAGTTTAGAGAAAGATATCACATGAGATTGAAATTTTAATGAAGCGAAACGTTAAGGAAACGCGAATAATAATTCGAAGTAGACAATCTATGATTATTCTCGATAGATCTTGTCCGAATATTAATTACGTCATCAGCGCATATATTTGAAAAAAAAGATTGCACTTTATCATCATTCGCGGAACGGACATACGATTATCATCGAGATATAATCATTGTCAAAGCGAGAAATTAATGATAGTATGTATAAATGATACCGATATGTTACAAATGATTCTAATCAACGAGATCTCTCGTGGGAAAAAACGGATACGGTATAATAGAGTACATCGCGAGAATGCGAAGCAAGAATCTACAGCCTATAACCATGCAAATTGCTTTCGCGTGCGTTGACATATGAGAAATCACGAGCGATTAGCATACGTAAATTGTTATAAATATCATCGGTTGCATAGAATGACATTTAGTCACGTTGATAAATTTCAATAATATCAACACAATTTTTGTCGTTTAACAAATATATATATATATATATATATATATATATATATATGTATATATATATAAAGACGCATCTAAATATAAGAGCTTCTAGAAGATCAGTTTAAAAATAGATTAATCCAGCGAATTTTTTACAAGTGATGACGATACAACTTCGCAGTAATCTCAAAAAAATATTATATTTTTGACGAATTCTCTGTTTTTTTCTGGAAAATATCCAGAAAAACTTGTTGGATATGTCTGAAATCTCGATTTTTTACGATCGGATGCGATATTAATCACGATGTCAGCATAGCTTCGTTCTCAACACGTCATGCGCACAGGTAGGACAGATTATTTTAAAGGGGGACCGCGGGACGAATTTGTTGGAAAGGGCGACTGCATACTCGCTGTTCGCCATACTCTCGCGGCATTCATGTCGTCTCGTGCGATGCGCCGGCCGCGCTTTTCATATCGCGCGTACGAATACCTGCCGGCAAGAGATAAGTGGTTATTCGGGCATACCGGATCATATTGAAATTCGTTGGGCCAACGATAGAGATCATGGTATGGCGTTTTGTTGCGATCCACTTTGGCGTTTGATTGGATCATGTTGCGGGAATCCCGCGGAGTCGCTCTGTCTATGTAATACACCGCGCTACGTAGAATGCGCGCGGTAGTCGCTTTCGCAATCATGTACTTGTATGTACACGCGACTAATTTGTATAGACATGCGTCGACAAGAGTGTATCGAGTAACCTGGCATGAAAGAGAAACGCTGGCGAATGGTAGATTTGAGAAGCGAGTCTTTTTACGTGAATCTCTATTTTTCTTCCTTTTGTGTATTTTTCATATCTCTGTGTTGATCGCGAATTGTCGTCGGCGATCGAAGCTGTTTTCATTCAATTAAACTTTATAACGTTGTACATTTCGTGATATTAATTAGTAATTTACATAAAAAAATGAAATGGCAAATATGTGGTAATATAATATAATATGTGATAATATAATATTAATTAAATTAATTATTAAGAAATTTGCAACATTAGATAACGCTGTGAATAGTTAAATCTTTTTCTGCAATATTTTTTTCCGAGATAAGAGTTCATTGTGTGCAACTGATGCTTGGCGTGATTAAATACATCTTCCTGGATGGAAAACCGGGGCTTTTTTCTAGACGTAATTATACTCCTGTCGGCAAAGCAAAAACATTGTAGAAACGATGATTGAGATGTAAGAGACTACTATACATATAGAAATTTCATATTCTCGTGTTAGTAATAGCATCTTGAAACTTATCTTCTCCTCCTCTCTAATGTCCGTATTCGCATTAACGTTGATTTTAATTGTAATTTAAATGACGTCTAGCTTCTTCTTTCTAAAATTTTTGAAAGCGGCATAATGTTAATCGAATAAAAATCGACAACACTGATCACACATAGTAAAACTTTTTACAAATTATGATAATACAGAATCATATCAAATCGCTTGTGCAATCGATTGGTGCATATGTGCGCGTTACTCGCGTTTTTCTCGGTGCATGATAGTTCCGAGGGAAAAAGCGCTCTTAGAACGTCGCGGAAACTGGCTCTATTCATACGTGACTTCCTAGATCGGCGAAGAGCGCACAATCGGTACCGCGGTCTCCAATGGATGTTCCTTGAGAGGAGATGGGGAAGGGGCTTAGAGGGGGCATGAGGGTGGAGATGGCAATGATGGTGGAGCTGGAGGAGGTAGGAAAAAGGGAGCTCGAAGAGGATGTGGCTCAACTCGTTCGACCCATTCACGTTCCGATGAAAAGGCTGCGTCGAACAGACGTCGTGAAAAGAGAAGAGAATTATTATGATTATTATTATTAACGTTTCTATAGGAATGATTTCCCCTTTTCCTATCTGTCTTCGACTTTAGATAGATAAAGATCGTACCTCTCGCTTCTCTCGGACAGAAGGGGCCCTCTTTTACCGAGTCGCGAGAAAGGCTTGGTGTGTTACAATGCTTGCCCAATTATCGGAAGTTAGATACAACAATCAGCGCTAATTTTGGGTTCCCAGAACCCAAAGTTCGTAGAACTCGCATTACTTTAACATGATTTGCGAATGTAGAACGCAATCCGCATGCTAATCATTTGATTAAATAAATTTGTTGCCGAGCAGGAATCAATATCAATAAATATTAAACCTTATTTGGCAAAAGTCTTATTAGCATAACTTAAATTAAGATCTTATTTTTACTATTATGTATCCCAACATTGCGTTTACAAGGCATGCTCGAATACTGACGGGGCGTTCTCTTCGCGCATAAACAAACGATACGAACATTGCAATTAATACGGCACGTAATACAGTCAGTCCAGTGTACACGCATACGCTCGGCGTAAACGCGCAAGTATGTAAATCATGGACCGTCCACAATGGAACTGTTGTCTGACGTAGAAAGGCTGATGGCCGCCAGGATGGCGGTTCGCAGCGAAGCGCGAGGAAGTGGAGGAGCCACAGCGAAGGTCAGAGAAGGTTTGCACGTGCTGGTCCAGGCTCGCTGGAGCGCGATACTCGACGGTCCCTTTCGTGAAGAGACCATCGCCGTCTTTCGTAACGTCGCCATTCAAAACACGTGGTCCATATTAGCGGGAGCGACGAATAATGGGCGACTGGAATGGGTGTGCTTGACGGAAGAGGTCCCCGGAAACGAGACGGTTGACTCGAGTGACCGAGCTCAATTACGTCAGATGTGCGTTTTGATTTTTCTTTTTTCTTTACGTCGGGTATAATGATCGACGCGACTTCTCCGCGCTTGGAGTTTACACGGATGAGCGATACGGCAAAGAATCGGGACGAATGATTTCTGTGTTGTCCAATCTATGCTCAGTAGTAGTGTTATTTATACAGAAGTAGAGTTATGCGTTTACAGAAACAAATTAGCGTAGGATCCGGTCAGGCCGGTGGAAAGAGTTAATTGGATTCATCTCGCGCACTCATCGATTTGCAGCGTATAAATTGCGAGACGCATAAATTACAGTGCATCGTTAAATTTTTACATGGTCGACCGGAGCTTTTCACGTTAGCGCATTAACGGCACACGAATACGTTTGTGAGAATTGCTAAGGCATATACGCGCGCACGGTAGGTGGGCGTGCGGAAAGGCAGCGGAAGAGGGCACCGGAGGGCGCGAACGCGCCTTTTCTTTTGTCGTTAGGAAATGAGGGAGGGGAGAGACGCGTACAAAGCGCGTCTTGTGTTAGGGATCCAAAGAAAACGAAACTGTGCGTGGGTGTGGGTGCGTGCTATATACTTTGTAATTATATTGCGCGTGTGTAAGCGGCGCTACGGTGCGTATCGAATCTCTGTGATCTTTTTCCGCGTCCACGCGCGGTTAGAATCAGGCATTGAGACCGCTACAATTTCGGCCAGTGTAGATTCAGCGTAGACTTCAGGCGAGACTCGGTGGTGATAACGTAAAACGTAAGACATAAATAAAATTTATAAATCACTATTGATCTTTTCATTTAAACGATAAGATGTAGAATAATATTCGGATAAATTAATTGTGTGGATAAATTTATAATCTTTTTCCTGTTTTATAGAATTAACTATAATCAGATGTAGAAAATGGGAATACGATACAAATATAATTATTCCAGTTCGATACTTGAGAACTTTAACCCATAAATTAATAATCGTTTCATAATCAATAACTATTCTAGCATCAAGAATTAAATTAAACAAAATTATAGCAATTTCAATCATTGGTTGACGCTCTGCTTCCGGGCTTTGCTATACATATAGTCTATGCAATGTAATAATTTTGTGCAATGTTATAAATTTGTATGAACGAATAGTAGCTTATTACAGATTTTATATAATCTAACTCCCCTATGGCGATAATTAGTAATGTTCTTATGCATGACGTATTAGAAGAAGAATCGACAATAATTGCTTTTTAATAGCTATTATACGAATCGATAAAGAAGAACACATAAATTGGTATTATTCAAACTGTAAGATTGTTAAATGATCGAAAAAAAGTACATATATCGCGTAATTACACACTATATTGTAAATTAGTACAAATGCTGCTTGATGTGTATGTGCCGAGTTATGTTAATTGGAGTAACGAGGTTTCAGCGTATGCATATTTATGTATAAGGATTTTCCAACCTCGCAATTTTTTTATTACATAATATGGCTGACAAAACAAGTTTTTACAATGTGCACAGATGTGAGAGACATGATGTAAACAAAAAATCTTTGTTTCCACTGAAATTTAGTGATTTTTCCAACCAGTCTCTAACGTCAAATATTAGATGTACAATTTCACGAGAAAACGCGATTTTCTTTCAACTCATTTCGACATATATATTTTTTACGAACAGCAGATTCGGCGTATACTGATGTAATTTTACGACAAGCACTTAAGTTTTCACCTAAAAACCGACTATAAATACCGTGCGTTATTTTCGTTCGAGAAATGACACGGGGCATCCGCGAGTAACAGTACGGGGTGTACAGTATCTACACCGAGATATTTCGCTTCTCAGACGCGGCGTTGAGAGGCATAACTCATCTCTCTCTCTCGCTCCTCCGGATGTTGATGACGCTGTTAATTTATTCGCCTCCCCTTATATCCCCTTGAAACCGTCCGTCTATCACTCGGGACATTTTTGTCAGTCGCGCCCCTCTAGAAATCTTCTCAGTTTCTCGAAAAACCGACACGATTCCAAGATTGCGATCAACCAACACTTGAATAAGCCGCATGATTTTCAGGGATGCATACATTTAATGGACTTTTTATGGAGTTAGTAGACGAAGAAGGAAAAACATTAATCAAAATCTCTTTCCATTTCTAAAACAATTGTTACAATTATTACTGTGAATTCTGAATTGTTATAAAAAAATATCGAAACCTTTCTAATGTTTTCATTATCATGCGTACCGATTTTTTCGTTGCTAAGGAAAAAAATCTTGCTTTCTCGAATGAACGGAATCGTAAGCGAGCAACTGCCTCTCTACAAGTCGACATTAGAAGGCATTAAAAGCAGCCTCCGTCCCGATTACATAATTCAATCTCGACGTTAATAATGCTTCGTACCTGTCCGTTCTTTTGTCTCTCACATGCACCTACGTTCACACGTGATAGATTGATAGATGCTTCTTACAAGTCTGGCAAGCGGTCTTTAAGACTTGCACAGATTTACAATAGTAGACAATTAGTGAACATTAGCGGCATCAAAGAAAATAGGAGGGAGGGAGAGAGAGAGAGAGAGAGAGAAAATTACAGAGAAATAATTACTATTTTTAATGACTTCATAATTTCACGTACAATTATATTTTTTTCTTTATTCATTAAAGCAGATAAATTTTTTTACAATGGCAAGAGTTGATATTATTTCCTAGGTTACTACTACAATTGTAGGATCATTCAGATTAGACTTCGTTGTGTTACATCATTATGTATTATAGATTTAATTGCGGTGATTATTCATTTAGTCATTGTCGATGCAAATAATAGAGCATTTTTCCTCATATATCGGAGCATTTTGCACGCGGTTGAACGCGCAGGTGTATATTTTATCCCGAGCTATTACCACATCTCGATGTCGGAGCGGCTTTTTGTCAGTACCGAAGGAAGCTGACTGCCACACGAGAGAAAGAAAGAGCCGAGACGAAAAATCTCCGCCTGCGTAACACACACGCATGCTTCTCATTTGGTTAAGAATAACACCGTCAATCTGTCGCACGGCGCATTGTGGGATAATACGCGGCTTCTTAATTCCCATCACCGTCGCGCGGCGCTCTTTGTCATACCGAACTCGTTCTATTATTATGTAACAAGACGAACAGCACATATATCGAAAAATCGAAAAACTGACAGTTTGAGAAATATATACGTATACATGATTTACACCACAAAAATTGTAGAATCCCTGCGAATAGATATTCTTTCTGCTTCAAACGAATAGTCAAAAGTGCTTGTCAAAGTTCACAATGATTGAGTTTTTATCGGTAAAGTTTTCAATGTGCAAAATGCTAATTATAATTAGCAATTTATCCAAGAAATAAAATAACATATAGAAGTAACTCGAATCACGTTTCATCATAGATCCCATGAACTGTTTCATCTCTGTATCACTGCGTGCCATTCCTCTTTGCTCTCTCGTTTGTCCACGTCCATTAATTCGCCGAGTCATCTATCGACGCAGTAAGTAATAAGGTAAGAACGACGCGAAATAAAAGGCAGCAAGATGTATTCCAGTCACGAGGCGGCAGATCGTTGTCAGTAGCACGAGGAGGGTTGGACCGCTCTCTTTCTCGGTGAAGATTCGTTACACGGCGACGGAGGAAGGAGGTATCTCATCTCGCGGACAACCCCATGCCCGTGACGTAACGTCATAAAAATAATCAGTCCCGTCCGATGAGCCCGGGGCGCACTTTGATCTTGGCGCATTTGTTTCTCCGGCATCGTCCGGGAATCTCCCCATCTGAGACTGTTCCGCGAATTTTTTTTCACGAGCACGGCGCGAAGAGAAGGGAAGGGAAAACGACGGGAAGTAGACGGAATGTCGGATGAACTTTCCCAAGCGGCGAGTTTTCATGCTTGCGAAATAAAAAATTAATGAGAAACGCTACCGCGCGCTGTATTTGGTTTCGGCTGCACCGGCAAACCGAAGAAATGACGGCTGGAGCTCCTATTGGCCATTTTGAAATTGAGTATGCCGCAAGTTTAAGGCTCCCTGCCTGATCGCGTCCTTTTTCCTTCCGCCGGCCGACGTTCCGGAACTCTTGTAATTTGCCATCGAGAAGCGACGGCAATTTCCTCGCCGCGCGATTGGAAAGCTATTTACGGTAGAATGTATATCGGAATACGTTAGAAATTATAGCACCGCGATAAAAGAAACTCGCGCATGCCCGCCAGTCGTCGATGATCGAAAAGCTTGCTCTTAACAGATTAAATAGGGGCGATTTGACTTTTATAAACTCGATAAATAGAAGTACGTTTCTTATTTTTGGAAATATTTGCGATTAGGAGTAAGAGAGGGATGAAAAGAAGTTGTTCTGTAACAATTTTCATAAAATAGAGTTACTTATTTCCGTCGTTGATTTTAGTGATCGAGTAGAAAACCGTATCCAGTTCTGATTGCCGTACAGATATTATATTATACGTTCGCGTCAGCATAGTTATCCTGACATTTCAGCCGGCATCCGCGAAGCGAATATTTTCGCTTAATCGATCGCAACAAACGCAGTGGCATCGGGCGAGGTCTGGGCCTATAGACATCCATTGAATGCAGAGTATCGACTGCACGCTACGAGCCAATGAGAGGATTCCGTGCATAATGCATAGCTGGGATATATTGCAGTCACACGGTACACCAAAGCTACGCTTGGCGCACACAGAGAGAGGGAGATGGAGAGAGAGCGAGAGCGAGAGCGAGAGCAAGAGAGAGAGAGAGAAAGAGAGAGAGAGAGAGAGGAACGTGCGTGTACGATATGTCTATGTAACACAGCGTGCAAGCTGCGCCGCTCTGTGTGTTTACCTAATAATTATAATTACGACATCGCAGAGCTGTATGTCCCATCCCCTGGCAACCGTCTACTCTATTGATTAGAACAGCGAGTTGTGGCTCGATCGACATAGCGATATGAAATAATCGACGTCTTCCGTTATATAGTGACGCGATATGGCCGAGTCCTGTAATTATGATAGTTAATAACTATCATAATCGCGCGCGCGGAGAACGTAGGAGATAACGCGTTTTCATCGCGACGCGATTATCTGTCAAGCACGATTCACGCACGAATACTTTGTACTCCTTCTTTTCCTTGCCGCGCCGCTTCGTATCGACCGGATAAAGTCGCGACATTTTATTTGGGCTCCGATTAACGTTGCGCAACATGAATATACTGGCCAATAGTAAACGACGACGAGATAATGCAGTTAAAGGTCGCTATTTGGCATGGTACCCCGAATTGTACCGTCGCTGTGATTAATTTATCGAACTAAGATAACCATAGACGCCGCTGGTACCGCTAATATGACGCGAGACATTCAAATAAATACGCAATAATCCGGCAGTTTCGTTGATTCCTTGTAAATTTGCTTCATCTATCACGCTAATTTGCGACTGCATCGGCGAATAGAAATAGATGCGATGCAAATAACGACGGTGTTGGTCTGAAATCTAATCTATATAATTCTAACTAAAACATTTTCCAGCTGGTCAAGGAAAAACTCTTGCAACCAACGGCCATACTCACGATACGGAAAGCATTAACATCTCTCATGATTTCTTAACATCAGAGAGAAAGGAAATTCATAATGGAAGTAGAATAAGAAAACGAAGGAAGTGTATCTAATGAAAATCGATGTCGAAACGCGGTTATATGCGCCCGAGCAAGTCGTTAGCGATCGCAGGGCAATCGCTCATTAAGTTTGGCAAGCCCATACGGCAGGCATCAGCAGGAGCAACGATGGACGATAAATTCATCATAGAATAATGACGTTAATGAACTGCGCGGGGAGGGAGGGCTTTTGGGGCAACAAGTTCGGGCTATGAAATATTCAGGCGAAATCAATCCTGACTACGCGATCCGGGATGGACTTGGGGTGGCTCGCAGGGAGGGGGAGAGTTAGGGAGACCGGGAGGCAGGTTCGAGGATTTCGTGTCCTGAGAGGGGTGCGTACGGAGGGCTCGCGTAAAGCGTAACGGAGGCTCGCTTAACCCTTGAGTTTGCGGCCGGGACTAAAGTAGTTATGTTTGTCCTTTGAGCTGATGGGGCAGGCGCCGCGGGGCAACCCGACTAATCCTACGGGACTCGATATATCCTGCTAATGGGTCCGGTCCCTGTATGCCGGGAAGGAACTTCGACGCCAAGAGAAGCGGCTTTGACGCGCGTTATACGCGATGTATTATGCAACGCTGCATATTGGTAGTTATTGTCGAGTCTGTGCGGACGTGTATACGCGATATTCTCTCTCCCTCTCTCTTTCTCTCTCGATCGTATTTAAGCCGTTTAACCTTAGAAAGGCATGCTGAAATTCAACGAGCTTATTTTATTAACTTTGCGAAATTCTGATTTGAGCAACTCGACAAATTATACGTATTCATTCCGACGTCGAGGTGATTATACGGTCACTGCGTAATAAAAAAAATATCGCTGCTCTCGGAAAAAACAATGCATTATGCTTTGGATATTACACGGCGGAAAACTAGTTTGCTACCCGTTTCTAGTCAACGGCTATCTAGTGATTACAAAGAAAGCGTGTAACTTGACAGGCGATGTTTTCGTAACATAAAGACACGCACGCGGATATCATGCGGACGTCGATAATACGTGCACCGGAGAATGTGTACCAGTAGAAACAAAACGGCGGGGTGGGACGGATTCGTTATGCACGACTTCCAGAAACCGATCACGAGAAGAGAACGAGAGAAGCGGATAAAGAAGCGAGATGATAAAAGGGGATAGCGAGAACGAGGAGAGAGAAAGACAGAGAGAAAAAGGTAAATTACCGGTTTCACGATAAACGGTTCGCTCGATCAAATCGCCATGGAATAACGGGCCGAACTTAACGAACGCGTTATGTAACGCAGGTGTAATCACCTGCCGGGACTCGTTCCATCTCTCGCGGAAGGCGAATCGTTGCCGAACCGCGCCGCGGTCAATGTTGGATGTACCGTAGCGTTAATTGCGAGAGCGAAGATCTCTACACTCGCGCGCAGTCTTCTCTCCTTAATTAACGTTTCATTAAACCAACGACCAGCGGGCTTGCCAGCGCGAGAAGTCCGGATGCAGCGGTGTGTTCGCGGTTTGCAATCCTCTCTTTGTTTCTCTTACGTTTCTACTTCCGTTTATGCATCACGTTATTATGATGCTAGCAATAGCAAAACGATGTTTCTATTCAGATATATATGTATACGTATATGTATATATACGCATCAACTACTCTGATAACAATTTTTATAGAGATAACAATACTAAAAGAATCAGAGTTAATAAAGATATTGTTCCAGAATATAAAACGATCTGTAGTTCATCGTAGTTCTTGTCGATCTCATAATTTTTTGTTACCTCACGCAGAAGTCTTAAAAGCGGATACGCATTTGCGAGCATGGTAGAGGCTTCACAATGGACAGCGAGCGTCTTCTCGGGTGCGGCGAGAGAGAAATCCTCTCGGGAGAAACAGCAGAGCTCTTTCGGCGAGAGGAGGAGAGGCGAGCGGATGAGAGACAGAGCGAATCGGGGCTCGACGAGAAGGGAAAAGTATACCAGCGTGGCTAATGAGTCGCGGGATGATTGATTCGCCTATTCGCGCTATGCCCAGACCGTATGCTTTCACTTGCTCTCTTGCTCCCGGGTTCCCCTGTTCCCTCTCTCGTCGCCCCGCGCCTTTATCTCCCTTCGCGCCGTTCAGTTCATTCCCCATTCACGGACTGTCAGAGCGCCTATGGCAACAACATTCAATAAATATCATATAAACGCTTTCACCACGAGGCGAACCGACGTCCCCGGGCCGATTCAGGCGTCCCGACGCCGTCGCGTCAAATTTACAGACCGTGTTCTCGGCTGCTTTTATCGAGTCGCGCGTTTGTTTCCGAAGGAAAGAGCGAATGATTCGACTTGTACATTGAGATTTTGTCCTCTGCGAGATTGAGATACGCTATTCTCCGTGCACGGTAAAGCAACGTAAATTATTTTACATCAAATGAAGTAGTTCGCCTCCTTCGAAGCGTTCATTATCGCTAGACACGAGAGAAAAGGACGATTCGCGATAGATAATGTGCTAAATCTCGGCAACTTGACGAAAGGCTGACTCACCCGCGGCGCTTCTAGCTTACTCACGAAGCTCGTATTTATTACGCGCTTATCTGACGGACGTGCTCCTCAATCAGTGCCATCCCCCCGGCTTAAGGTTTTCGCATCGCGACGTCGCGATTTGCCGAGAGAGAAAGAGAGAGACGGAGAAGGATCAACGAAAATCTGCAAGCTACAAATAATGCTACTGCACCACGCTTGCATCCTCGGCTCCTATCAATTCATCTCGCATAAGCGGGCATCACGCGCTCGAACGTTAGGAGCCTTATCGAGCTATTGTCGAGCTGTCCTCAAGAGATGGATCACGCTAATATAATAGCTAATATAATAGGCACGTTCAGTGTCAGCCAATAAAAGTCTTTTTGTGGCCCGTATGATAAAGTGGTCTGCCATCGCGATTGGCAGTTCCGGTTTGCACGCATAAATTTAACACACACAAAACGCGCTGAATCAAATCTCGTGAGTGTGATCGATTCGGCAATTTTCGGAACATTCCTGTACATTATTATTAGATTAGATAATTAGGATTACCAAACGTTTAAAAATATTTTATAGTCACAAATTATATATAGCGTAGTTTCAGGAGTCGATTTTAATTAGGAGAGAAACAATGGTCGGTTATTAAGGACCAAGTACACCGCCTTGTATTTCCATTACGATTAAATGGACGTCGAGCGTGACTTTGCGTCGCGGTACCGTCGACAATCGGCCAGTTGATGAATTTTCCGCGGCGGGAACGAGCAAACAGAGATACATACGAGCATGCGCCGGTGTATGCGGCGGAGGTTCGTTTCCACTTAGCCATATTAACGGGAGTTTGATTGCCGTGCCATCCATCCATCCGTCCATCTGTCTGTCCGACTGTCCGGCTGTCCGACCCCCAACTTCCCTCGTCCTCGTCATACCTTCCATCTCGACGATAGCAGGGGCAAAAAGGGAAGGGGCGAGAGGGAGTGTAATCGGTGTCAACCCCCGTGATCCGTGCATCAGGGTTCGACGGGAGTCGTGTTACCATGAGCGCCGGGGCCACGAAAACTCTTTATCGCAGGGTCGCAACGAGTCAGATCGGACCGAGCGAAGCGGGACGAAAGCGAGCAATCAAAGGGAATAATTCAGGAGGCGGTCACATTGTTCCCCGCGCGTCCGCCGGTCTCCCGTGGGACGGTACAGCGGCGAGTTATGCTACCCGGGCGATAATGAACGGCGAAATAGCGTCACGCTCTCGAAGCGATACGAATTTCCCTGAGCAACCTCGCGACGAGAAAATGAAATTTTTATCGAGCAACTTATTCAAATGGCAGTGCCTTCGTTTCTTTAGAAGTTCTACTTTTACACACACGTATATTTTTAATATATGATTTTCTTATATATGAGTATTGATATATATGGATATTCATCATTTGTCTACATTGGTCCATAAATAATCGTTCTTATAGACAAATATGGACAAATGATGAACAGTTGGAACCTATATATAATTTAAAAGAAACGTATTTATGATGAAGTTTGTTTAACTCTTTTCTTATCTATGAATAAAATGTTTATT
This sequence comes from Tetramorium bicarinatum, assembly GCA_928718305.1. Lineage (NCBI taxonomy): Eukaryota > Metazoa > Arthropoda > Insecta > Hymenoptera > Formicidae > Tetramorium > Tetramorium bicarinatum. The sequence continues at coordinate 13,176,268 of OV788329.1, forward strand.
TTTATTTAAATAAAAATTAAATGTAATATAATTAATATTTGAATACTGCAAGTGTCAGTACTAGAATATAACGTCGTATGGCAGTTTGCACGGTCATACATAATGCTCGATTCCACGATCAAATTAGTAATTATGTGATCTGATAATTGTGAAATATAATATTGAAACAATCATGTTAGCTCGTATTTTTGTCATGATTTCATTTCGCAGAATAATGCAACGTATAGAGTGGCACGTGTCACTATCTGACTTAAGTATCACTTTGTAAATAACAACATAGCGTGCGATTTTGCTCACGCACATATCAAACAAATCAAGCACACCGTCAGCTTAGATTTCTATAAAATATTTAATTCAAAATATTACAAAATAAATCTATTGCTCTCTCATAAGAAATACTTAATATATTATGAAATAAATTTACAACGAATATTGTATTTCTTATATTTGATATTACATTCGATAAATAAATCATTAAATCTAATATTTATTTTTAAAAATACGGAAAATTATTAATATTACTTTTCTCAAATTATTGTTCTCCGAGTATAGCGAGAAATTAAGAACAGCAGATCTTTTTCTTTAAAATTTAAATTTTTAATATTAAATTTAATAATTTAATTTAATATAATGTTATTAATCAATTATTCATTATTATACAATCTGCGATAAGGTTTCGTCTTTATAGTTTCTTTCATGATAAGTAAAAGCGATAATAAGTTCAGCGCAAGGGAGAGGAAAACCACTGGACATTATCGAGAGATTATCGACAGAGATATATATCGATGTCGAAATGCAACGACGTCGAGACGCGATAATGCTCATCTTTTGCATAAGCGCGATATTATATTATAATCCCAGCACTGACTTCGGCGAGAAGAGTAGCAGGGTCGCCTAGAGTTACAGCTTGGGAGACTGACGAAAAGAGAGTGAGAGAAAAAGATCGCTGGAATAGGGATAAAGATGGAAGCAAAGGAAGGGCAGGGGTGGCATGGGCTTGTCTGGAAGATTAGCACTTCGTATAAAAGTGCTGTAGCGCGAACGGAGAACGGAGGGTAGAGACGCGACGACGACGATGGTGGTGGCAATGGAGGTAGTTGACAGGGGTATTGAGAGGGAGAGAGATGTGCCGCCACAACTATGTAGCAAAAAGAGTGAGAGAAAGAGAGAGAGCCTAGCGGGAGGTGGCGAACGTCGAAGGGTGAGCGAGGGGTAAGAGAACCGAGAGGAAAGAAGGCCGCGCACCTTATATACCGCTTTCGCCGCTCGCGCACCCCGCCTAGCGCCCTGTATGTAAGAGGAAAATTAGTTTTCAGAAATTTTTATGAAAGCCGTGAAAAGAAACTGTAAGGTTCCCTTTCTCATTGGCGGCTATTTTTGTTCGGGGAGCCGTGGGGATTTCAATGGCCTTTATTTTACTCGCGCGTTAATCTCACGCGGGCGATACCAGGAGCCAGGTCGTTCCGGCTTATACTCGGCGCTCGCGCACCAAATACGAGACGTAGGGGGTTGCACGGTCACAGAGAAAAAGGGGGAACACACAAGACGGGGGAGAAGAGAGGATACGTCGCGATGGACTCGTGGGATTCACACCGGTGTCAAACAGAATGAATGAGGTCATTATACGTCGTCACATTATGAAATCGCTGTTCTAATTAGTCTTCAACAATTGTTCGAGCGACGATGTCGCGATGGCGTTAATTTTTGTAATTAAGCATCACGACCCCTGCCTGTTCCGAGGGAGAATGCTAACGAAAAGGCTCTTTGTGGAGATCTAAATCTGTGGAGATCTAAAGCGACAACCGCGACGACTCGGCAGGCGGCAAACTTGTTAATGGGAATAAACGTCCCCAAGAGATCTACGGTCGTAATTACACAAACATTTAGATCGCGCATTCAACGTGCTAGTTTGTAACGTAATAAATGTTTATTGCAAAATTTCGATCCTCGTGCCAATGCGTGATTATTTTTTTACAAATAATTAATTTTAACATCGAGTTAATCGCATAACAATATAGTATAAGTAACAGATACACAATTTATAGTAAATTGTTCATTGCAGAAACGAGTTTTATTTCAATAGAAATATAAATTTCATATTTTAACATTTTACTGGAGTTACGTAAAAAATTACTATATCGATATACGTTTTAAAATTATAAAGTAAAGTAACTTAATAAACATTTTATAGAAAATCTATAAGTTTCAAATTATAATACATATTATACAATTATAGAAAAAAAAGATTGAGTGAGATAAAATGAAGCAAAATAGTCGTTGAAGCTTCTCTGCATCGCGTAGATAACGCGCAAGCACCAAAGTACGATTTGTCTTACTGCTGTCCTATTGTTGCACGAGCAATTCATCGAACGCTATCCAATTATCTTCGGCTCTCTCGAGCGGTCGACTCTATAACGAACCGATCGACGGCTCGTTATGTCCGAGCCATAATTCTTGCCTGCAATACCGTCGCAAGAACGAATTACCAAGCGCATTTGTATCCGTTCCATGGAATGGTGTGAATCACGATATTATGCGGCGCTTAAGATTAGAAAGCGCTTGAAATAATTTTCTGCACCCGTATTCGCATCTCGATACAAATATATTATTCGCAAAGATGTGAACGGATGACATGAATTTGCGTTAAGATATGATCCTATAAGGAAATTCAAACCAGAATATTACGCACGTTATTTCTGATCGCGGATAAGTATCTATGAATAGTGGCAGAAGTAATATTGCATAAATCGAGTAAAGTATCTATTTATGAAATATCATATCCAATGTATAATTGACTGAAATATATTTGTGATCCAATATCGTCATCAGACGATAAATCAATTATCATGTCTATATGTATATTTAATACATCTAAATTTAGCTTGTGATAAAATTGGCATTATAATTGCTTAAAAAATATAAGCGAAATCTCAGTAAAATCAAATCATGGATATCAACTCAGTTACTTGAGGAGACGGCGAGTGTAAGAACGTAAGTACAGTGAACGAAGAGGAGATAGGTATACATATGTTGCACGTTCTTACTTCGGAATGAGGCTGCAAAGTCGCGTCAATACACCTTACGAAGGAAGGGAGTTAGAAACAGAAAGACAGAGAGAAAGAGAGGATGGAAGAGAGAGTTGCAAGAAATGGTTGCAGAGCGGTAGAGAGAGAGAAAGAGGGGGGGAGGAGAAGAGGGGAAAGAAAGAGAGAGAAGCAGCTATAGAGACGGTTCTTCGAAGTCTTGGCTCTCATACGGAAAGGGTGGTTGGCGGACTTGTACAGGCGTACAGCCGGGGGATCGAGAAGGATAGGAAGAAGGGGAGGGAAGGCAGGGGTGGACGTGGTGAAAGAGGAGGCGGCGGAGAGGGTCACATGGAAGGGGATCTTCGGGGCGAGAGATCACTGCGACGCCGATATTACTACAGCCAGCCCGAAGATTACCAATATCCTTGAGAGGCGCTCCAGTCCTGTCATAAAAGACGGAGCTTACGAAGATATTACCTAGCTACCTACCGCCAACGTCGACAGGCGCAGCCATCACCGGTGTTAGCGCCGTAGTCCGACCATCTCACTTTTCGCAACTTCATTTCGGAGAATACTAAAAACACAGAGGTAGCGAGAAGATCACGACGTCGCGAGAGAAGGGATGTTAGCGGCACCGTTGGGCGATGGTCAGCGTTGACGTACGAGGCAAAAATTGTCTTCGCCCTCGGGGAGAGGCTATACTAACGTAATTTAGGTGGAGGACGAGGATCGTGGACCTGACGTTAGATTGAGATTAAGACGGATTCGCTACTCGCAGAGAACTCATAAATCTGGGGTGTTATATTTGTTGAGATGAGATATTACTTTGTCTCGTTATAGAAAGCGTTACATTCCTCCTTCACCGAATTATAAGAGTCATGATAGGTAATGTCTTTCTAATTTCGCGAATATGATGAAGATACATTATTTATACACATATGGATATCGGTGCTATTTGTGAGAGCACGTGAACTATGCTCGTTAGGATAACAAATATCATTAATGTCGTGTCATTCTCTAAAGATAATGCTTATGCGTTTATCTAATTACGTGAAAGAATGATGCAGCTCGACTGGAGGCTTTCGCGGCTCGTAAAATATTTGCCAGACCGTATAAGTCCCGCGCGTAATGATTGGAATGGAGAAACTCACGGGTCTTTTAGTTAATGTCTGGAGATGGAGTATGTCAGGGAACACATATTTGGCGCAATAGCCGAGGCATTCGATAGAGCAAGATGTTCGCGAAATCAGCTTGGTTTCAATTCGAAACTCCCACGCGCTTTGAAGCGACTAGCTGGAGAATCCGAAGGGGGCGATTGGACGAGATCTGTCTCTCCTCTCCGGATACGCTCTTGCCACTCGAGTACGGCTGAATCCTTAATGGGGAATCGACCGAGTTATTACGTCCCTGCTGGGTGTTGCATCGGCTGAGGTATATGAGGTCGTGTATACAATGACACGGGGCATTGTGGCAGCGCTTTGTACGACACAAAGCTTTAATCCACGAGTAGATCTGCCAATGTCAACATCCTCCCCGCACGGTCACCCCGACGCACACGCGCGCAAAAAGACGGGCTCCCTCTCTACCTATCTGTCCGCTGGGGACAGGAGCTAGCCTCAATAAATGTCCCATAATCCACCCCGACTTGAATAATCGTCATTCTCCGACTATTGTATCGTTTCCTTGCAAAAGCCCTCGACCGTGAAGATCGATGCATCTATAACGTATGGGCACACATATCCGTGCTGTTATGACTATTCATTGCGGTTGGATAAGTATATTTGAACCCGCAGATATCGATATATATTTTTATCGTGTCTATAATAAGCCACGTAAATCGGGAGACGTAAAGTGTGATAGCTATTACCGTTCGTAAAAGTTTAATCTGCCGCACTTCAAATTATCTTTCAAACAAATCTTATTTTATTTTAGAATCTATGAAAAAAAGCTAAGTCCTAAAAATAATTTGCTGCACTTTTATCTCAATAATTGTACTATAAATTTCAAATGCCCAAAATATAGTACGACAGTCATGGATATATCAAACGGGCAACCGTGACTCTTTCGTTTGAGATTTTCTCTATTTCGTTGCACGAGCCGTGAATTAATCCTCGGCATGGCGAAGACGCGATACTTCTTCAATGTCGGCCTGAAAGGCGGCTAATCCTTCAGCCCGATCCCATTCTTCTTCACTTTTATTCGCACGCGCGCGAATTGTTCGCGCGACCGTTAGACGGAACCTGTGAAAAGTGGCACGTCTGCCAGTGTGAGGATCCGAAGATGTAATTTATGCGTTACATTCTCGCCAGTCCGCACACATGGCCAAATGTTCTCCGGATTGTCCGGCGAATAGATATATCCATGCCCGAAGAACTCTCGTCTTCGAAAGATATTTAGAATTCCGATAGCGTACGTTGCCTTCAAGCCAGCCGGCTGATTTACACGACAGTGCGTACGCTATGTACGAGTAAGCGCGAGCGTGTTAAACGTAATTTACGCTTTTAACTTTCTCAAAATCGATTTTGTTCAATTGCATGTAGAAAGCCAACTGTATTCGCGCAGTAGATTCATAAAAAATAGACTAATAAATTTTGAGAAACATTTGTACGAAAATTTACAATTCTACTTATCCTATATTGTGTATGAAGTATTTTGAAAATAAATATATCTGTAAATACCATCGTTCCTAAGATAAGAAGATAATTTCTCTTATTGCATCTTAAACATGTCGTATTATTCATACGTGAACGGTATAGCGTGTATTTTACATGTGTATCCACGCGATGAATTGGAATACTGCCACGACTCATACAGGATTCGAGTCATTGCAGATGTTGGGACGGATCATGGCTTCGTCGTGGCGAAGACGATCGTTTCAACGGACTAGAGAGATCGTGGTAGAACGGTCGTCACAATGTAATTACGCGGCTCATAAGTGTCCGCCGAGCGGATGGAGGAGCGGAAGGGAGGAGGGATTACACGTGGCATGGCGAGAGGCAGCTTATTTTGACATTCTTATCGGAGAATCAGAGTGTGGTAATCCCCAAGGCGGCGTGTGTAATCTCATCCCTCTCCCAGTTCGCCCCATCCCCGGCCGAGTTTCGCTCTTCTCGGGTAAGTCCCATGGCCCTTCAGCAACCCCCGTTCCGACCTTTCCCCAGACTCTGCTTCCCACTCTCCCTACAAGCGCGTTCCCAATACGCTTGATCCACGCTCGCCCTCCCGCCGTCTTCCTCTTTGCATCAAGCACGAGCCGCTAATCTACTATTAATTGCCACCACAAAACATTCCGCGTGCGAACGTGTGGGTACGTTTGAATTGCAACGCTTCTATTTTACGCGCTCGTCAGTATTCACCAATCGTCTTCTGTATATCGTCGAATTATTGGGCTGCTTTTTATTACCTGCGATTTACGGGATTATTTAATCGCCTATTAATTGTACGACAGTAAATCACGATAATTTCAACAAGAGAAAAATTACAAAAATATATTGTCAGTAATATGCAAAAAATGGACATTAATCTTGACAAATTGCACGTCTATTTTCTAAGAAATTGTAAATTGTAATAATCTAAATTTCGAATTGTCAACTTACACCAATTCGATTCCAATTTATAGTTAAAATCAAAGACGTTACTTAAGAGTTAAGGTAAAGGCAACGTCGCGCAGCGGCTCGTTTCATCTCTGCGAGTCGATGTAATTGACTTATTCGAGAACGAACGCGATTTATTTCCCGCGTTAGATACGCGCGAGTCATCGGTCGCGCGGCAATGGGCAGCGGCGACACGTCAGCATTTTGCAGTCGCGGCATCCACGAACGCGTCTCGCCGAGAGACGAGAAGGAAACGTCGTCGGCCGCCCGCGGCGACGGTTGGCGCGTACACCCATCCGTGGTAGCGCTACGATGTCGCCCTTTAACGATTCGCGTGTCGTTTAATTTAATTTGACGATCGCTCGTTAAAGTAAACGCGCGAACGAGAGACGAGGTATTAAATCTCGCACCTCCGGGCCGTTCACGCGCGTTCATCCGCTTTCGCTTTCGCGTCTCCCTTCGCTTCTCGCGCGCTGACCATTCTCGACGACGAGCGACGAGAGAAACATTTCTCTCCCGTTTCTTTGTTTCGTATTTTCCTCTCATTCTTTCTCTCGCTTTAGCTATCGGCTCCACCGTTCTCGCAGCCGCCGGTAGCCATTACAATATCGTCTTTTTCACCTTTTCTCTACCAACACACTCGCTGTTATGAAAATCACGACCGCAAGTGACTACCGTTTAAAGATCTGCTTCGGGGGACAGAGGATCTCCTATTGCACGCTACTAACTATGCATGAAAGCTCCGGTGCTCGGTTACACACGACGGGAATCTCTTTCTCTCTCGTTTTTCTTAAGGTCAAGCACCTCGGAAGAAAAATAGACGCGGCTATACCACCCAAGATTTTTGTCTGAATCGCTTGAATACGTTTCACTTGGGAAATTACGTCTAGAAAGCGCACCGGTCTACAGTAGAATCGCTTTCGTCTATCTCGTTAGCGGTGGTACGTCTGATCTTTTGCCAATCGCTATTTTTGGAGTGATTTCATTTACCGCGAATCCTCTCGCGCCCATACAAAATTACATAATGGTAACAATATTATTTTAATTCTACAATAAACCTCCATAAGAAAAATCAACGTTGACTTTATTTTACTTTTCTTATGTAAAGCTTCTGACATAAAAACATTTACGGAAAGACAAGTCAAAGTTGATGCAATATTTCTTCCAATTGAGATTTACTATTTGTATTTCTTACAATTAGATTTGCATCAGTCTCAATGCTCTTTACGCAGTCAGAGGAATTTGTCATTACAGAGATTCCTGTCAGTGATATCATCGTGCAATATTTCAATAGCACATACAATTACAATTGTAAATTGTAAATTGTAAATTTTTTTTATTAATCTGTTTTTTCTCTGTTAATTCTCAAGCTATGTAGTACAATTTTCCTATCGCGAGTGCAATTAGTAATCGATTAATAGTTGTTGTCGCTGTCGTTGTCGATACCACAGTATAATCATTAAGCACTGTTGGCGCGATTTGATTTATCTGGTATGCACCGCAATATTCATGCGTATCATACCGCGAGTTCACACGCCCAACGAAACCAGGAAGAGGAGTCGCATGCTACCAACGTTGTCTTTTTACGATCGTTACGGCACCCGATACTTTCTTTCATGCTCAAGGTCGCACTGACGGAAATCATTATTTAGAAGCGCGCGCGGTGTACGGTAATGGCAGTGCTTGGAGCTACGAAGACATTTCCTCATTGCTGCCGCGTATACCGTTGTTCGATAAGCGTAATGTGGAACGCGTGCGTAGATAATTGGAAAATCGACGCGCCGCGATCGAGACACTTGGCGGTTCTTATACATATTACAGTGATCGATAACGGTAAAGCGATGCGTCGGCTTTACGTCGATAACATATTAATATCGCGAATCCAAGTGCCGCTAAAAATTCACACATAGGAATTACGCGCGATTAATGAAAATTGAAGAGAGATTGAAGGTGTTGCCGGCGTACGAGTAATCGAGTGTAGAAATATTTAAATTGTGATAATGATGGAATAGTCATCTCATAAGTGCACGTTACGAGTTTATTCATTCGTAACTAATGACTTGATTTCATATTCCGTTATATCATGAACATATAATTATGAGAAATGAATAATTTTTTAATAGTTTAAGAAAAGCCGAGTTTAACGTGCACATTGAATAGAGCGAAGATGAGCTGAGAATGATTAATTATCTATAATTACGATTAATCGAAGCAATTTAAACGATTCGGTTTCGTCTTTATCGAATTGCCGCGACGTGACGGGAAATAAATTTAATGGCGAGTTAACACGCGAAGAAGCGCGAGATAGATGGCGAAACTGGGGACGCGCCTATACTTTTGGCGACTAAGTATACAAATATAAGTGGCGGGTCGCGCGCGTCTCGCTTGACGGAAGCGGTGGCACAATTTAACAATGTAAATTTAGCTTTCAGCGCAATGCAACGATACGCATGATGTACGAGCTGCGGGTGTAGGAGTGCTGTGCGCGTACGAGTGAGCGATTGCAGGCGCGCTGGTGCATCCGTCTCCGATGGCATAAGCTGCGCACCGGTCCCGCGCCGCTAACATAATAAATGCAGCGCATACCCGCCGTACATGGTGACACGGCATCCGGCACATCTCGACGAGTCGTACGTGCCGAGGGGCGAAAAATTTCGACCGCCACGCGACGTTACCGACGAATCGCGGTCCCTACACTTGCCCTTAATTATCGTTGCACCATGCCGAACGACGACACGCTGGTCTCTCTCTCTCTCTCTCTCTCTCCCCCTTCCCCTCCGTCCGGATCTTCCAGTAACTCTCGCACACACGTGCGCTATTTCCGGCAAAGGATGCGACCGACTCGAAATTAGAAACCCGCGTAAGTAGCGGGTTGAGCTAGGTCAGGGCCACCGTTTCGAAGAAGCCAGAAGACAACCGTCGGTCGAATTCACGGCGTGTATGAGATATGAAGTTTTTTAAACGCACCGCCGCATGTATCACTCGACAAGAGTGCGTAACAAATCTCTTATACAGTACTACCTTCTAAGGATAAATTTAGCCAGCGTATAAGTTTTACGACCGCCGTTTACGGTGATTTACAGAGATTATTCTGTGTCACGCTGCGTTTAACGCTAAGCAATTTCTCCCCTGGTGGTATCTTACCTTGGCATCAAACTCCAGCGAGTAGCGATTTTATTAAAGATAAAGCTATCAGTAACGCATAATCGCAACTGCATTTGACGAGATAATTGAAAGTGTTACTACTTGTTAAATGCACGCCTGATTTTATGACGTTGCCATCAACCGTTATTGTCACGGTTTAACAAATCCTCGTGATAGAATGGCGAGATACACAGACACCAGAAAGGAAAGTAACGAATTCTAAGCCGCGAGTAGCGTTTCAAACGACCGCTTCTGTACCTATATATATACACGCACATATTTCAGACAATAATAATTTAAACACGTGTGGGCCATACGTGCCTGCGAAGAAAACTCGAGGATAGATAGATGTAACGGACATTTGAACTGTGTGTGTATGTGTGTGAGTGTCTGTGTGCGGGGCTGTTCGATTATACCTTCGAGCTTAACGTTGCACCCTAGAATGCTCTGCTTTCGGCGATGCCGGTGGAGTTGACAACACGTATTTCCGGTGTCTCCCATCTGTTTTTTGTTTAGGATATTATTATTAGCATATTACTATAATAATAAATAATAAATCACAATTAATTGTATATAAATTCAGTTTAGAAATATATTTTTATAATTTATGAATTTTTTATTAAATATTTAATAGTAAAACAAAACAGATAAATAGATGTAAAAATTTAGGAATTTGTTTATATTAAATGTCATAAATCATTGTGTTATCGTTAAATATATTTTATAAAAATTTAATAAAAAGTAAAAAAGAAGTTTGAATAGATGATAAGTAGCACGGTTAGTCGACGCACGTTATGGCTTCATTCATTCTGTAAGAGAAATTATCGAGCAACGTATCCATCATGCTGTATAGACTTTAATTAAGATTACAATTAACTCTTGATAATTTGTGCGCGTAATCACAGTTTCGGATCTTCGAGCAAATCCCCAATGGCTCTTGATACGAGCGAGGTAGACAGGAGAATGGAGAACAATTCCTTAATGGTTCGCTTTAAAGAGTAATGACTACCGAGCGTGACGCGCAATTTCTTGATGCTTTTATTGCAAGCTAATAATAAGATCCTACTTGTTATTCAGACGCATCGAATATTTTTAATTGTCTCTCGATGCATTTTCAATGATGAGATACATGCCTATAACTCATGTCATATTGTTATCGAATCACATAAATCGTCCGTAACGGTCTCGTTATTTCTGCACGGAAACACCATAAGACGATGCATGTTATTTATTAGCAAAATTATTAGAACGATTAGGCTATTAGTCAGACGTGTTAAACTTAAAACAAACATGTATAAATCACTATCTTAACTGAGACCAATTCACCTAAATATGGATTCCACAAATTTTCTCGAATAAATCTATTTATGACATGAATTTTATAATCAGTCCCTCTCTCTCTTTCTCGCTCGCTTGCTCTTTCTTACTATTATTTTATAACATAACATTATAATTATGTAATTTTTTTAAAGAAAATATTAATAATTGCTCCTTATTATTTTTTCTTATATATAATTTTATCGTCTGCATAATTGCAATTAGATGCGCCTTTCCGAACAATCTAGTACTTGTTTGCATTCCGATACATTCTGGCAAGTAGTTCGGGAAACCGGGCAGCCAACTGAACGAGCTCGACTGACCACGTCGTGCTCCTTCTGCGACTTTTACCGAGACTTCAGAACGAGGAGCAGTTGAGAGCGAGAGCAACGAAGGGGGTTGGGCGGATAGATACGGCGGAACGATGGAAGCAGCGCGCGTGGAACGGGGAGGCGAATAAATACTCGTAGATGTAATCGCCGAAGGAAACAAGCGGCGGGATTGTTCGGCGGGAATAATTGAAAGCGCCGCTTTCTTGAGCCTCTCATTCCCATTCCCGTCGTCGCTACCGCGCAACTCTTGCCGCTCCTGACGCCGGTAGGCGTCCTTCTACGCTCTCCGTAGCAGCGTTACTCGCGCGGCATGCAGCCGACAACCGATCCGCAGCTGATCGCATCGCTCGCCGTTGATCGGTGGTTTCTAACGTATGCGCAATACCTCGCAGCCAACCGCCTGTCCTCATTAACGCCTGAAACGAAGCGGCGGGCTCAGCCGAAAGCGGAAAGATGGAGGCTGTAATCGGTGCATCGATGAGAGCAATAGCGGCAGTACAAAGATACGCAGTTTCCATGAACGCAAATATAAATCTTATGTTTTCTGTTTTTCGTAGAGGAGTAAATTGTCATCATTTGATATTTGATAATTTTTGCTTGCTTCAACGTCAAATTGTTTAAGACCGACAAACATAAATTATTGATATTTTTTTCTTTATACATATATATAAAATGTGCTTGCTGTAAACATTTGATATATAAAAATAAAAGAAATATAATAAAGAGCCAGTTAGTTTTTCATTCAAACAATTTTCTTACAGACTTTCCACCTGGAAATTCCAGATGTTGAAAATCCCGCGTTTACGATGCATGTGACTGTTGGATTCGGGGGATCCTGAAGTTCTGATGAAATCATCAAAACTTTCGGTTTCGTAACAGATTACAAGCGGATAATCCGTGGTACATCCATAGCACGACGAGCACGGATGCAATAAGGACCAAATCGCGTCCCGCGAAATATCGTAGAGACATAATCGATACGTGCTTTCCGGTAGTTGGTTTAAACCCGTAATTAAATTTATTCACATCAGCGATTTTTCACAACTTAAAAAAATTCGGCTACTCAAAGATCATACATAAATAATCTTTACACAATAATCACACGCATATCCACGCATTATATGATATGTTTAAACGTAGGAATAACACTCGAAAATTAAACGACACTAGAGTTCTGAAGATCGATGCTAAAATGCTCCAAAATAGAAAAGCAGCATCTCGCGGACGCCTATAATCGTACATCATCCTTTTATCCGTTCGAGCTATCCCTACAAAGTAGACGATCTGCCGCGTAGCACCTAGACTACTCGAGTTTTGGGGTAAGCTTCAATAATACAGCCGGTGGGAAATTGTGATCGAAGGATACTATTGGAAAGCGATACCTTAGCCGGGCGTCTGAATAAGTGATGGAACAATATTTTTAAAACGCCTATAATTCGTGAGCCTGGCCTCGCCTCCACCCTATAGCGGACCTGTATTTATCGGCCCGTGGAGTATAGAGACGCGGCTAAGAAAGAAGAACGATCATTTATGTCGGCGGAGTGGGGTCGCCGCCAGAAGTCTTCGTCGCTTTTTACTCTACAATCGGCGTGCGAGTCGAACCGCTGGATTATTGCCGCCATTTATCGGCGTCGCCTAATGTTTTAGTAACGATGTCCAGCGCACGTGCGCCTATCCCTGTTGGAGTCGTTCTTCTGGTTTACGGTATAAAATTTCGTGGGTAAAACCCTCCGGAGAGTAACCATCGGGGTCACGTGCATCGGAGAATATGTCGGATGGTTTAAAAGTAAATTCGTTTTTCGATGCAATGTGACAGAAGAGAATTCGTTGCAAACCGCATAATATTTTGATACAATGGATACGTGATCTCGAAGATTGAAAGATAATTGGCGTTCACGCGCCATGAGACTATTAAATTTGTAAGACGAATAAAAAATTGAAAAAAGAAATGATTAAATTCATTAAAAAATTTATCGTTGATATATTTCCTAACTCGTGCCATACGTTCTTATACAAATAGTATCTATATCGTTGTACACGGTATTCTTGCAATGTATTTTGAGCCCTTTTACACGAACGTCGTGGCTGTGTGAATAATACTATCTATGGAACACATATACTAATCTTTATATCGGAGAAACCACCGCGCACACAAACCGAATAATCCCGCGCGAGAAAGCAAGCAATATTCAATCGGAGAATATGCATTGGCCATACGTATGCAAATGGCCGGACACGCGGCACCGATTTGATGAAAGTGTCCGATTCGCGGTCCACCGTTCGCTGATAAAATAAAAGGATTTATCCTGCACGGTAGACAGAACCACCATGAATCGATTCACTCGTTTCTACTTGGAGTATGCGATACTTGAAATTCTTGGGATTCCTCGAGATAAGGCCTATTATTAGTCGCGGATCCGACTCAGCCCGCACGTTTAAAAGGTGACTCGTTCTCACGAGTCGCCGTAACGACTTCGGGGGCTGCAATTCCGCCGATCATCCGCGGGAGTGTACCGCGCACGTACTGTCCCGAGCTGTCTCTCCCGCGCGCGCGCGCTCTCGCGATCGTCACGATGCCGGTACATCTCGTTAAAACTCCACCGTCTGGCCGTTTTACGATTTCGATCGACTATAAAGCTTATCTGGCTTTCTATTCGATTGGTATGTATAAAGGCGGATGGACCGACTACTTTCTCGCGCCCGCATTGGATTGTCGTGAAAGCAGGACGCACTTCTTGTATACGCGCGCTCGCACATACTCGCGACGAGTCATCGTCTTTATTGTACGTATGTATTTCCCGTTGTGTCTTCTTGGTCAAACACAAATGTACGTTGACCAGTGCTGCCGCTTTCACAGTTTTTCTCCCAAATTTCAGAAAAAAGATCGTCCTACACATTACGTCGTGTTGTATTTTATCGTTACGCATCAAACTTGAAATGCAGATTTAGATTTCTCCAAAAAATTGTGAGAATTTCTAGGAGATACCACGCATTAAAACGCACAAGTATTATTGGCAACTCGCAGTTTCAAACCTTGTCATTTTGCCATTCATGCGTATCTTTAAGTATCTGTCATAATTTCGCTATTGCATACGTTGTATCCTTAATTGTGAGCCTCACATCGCATACTAATTTATCTTTACGCATATAATACCGAGCATGTAATTTTTCGACATTACGTATGAAGGGTTCTAACGTTAATTGGCATTCATTTCGCGCTGCTATCGTTGTATTAAGGCGATATGTGCGCCAGCCGTAGCGGAACTCGTTCGCGCACCTGTGCGCACAGGGACCCATTGCGTATCTGGAATCCCGTTTGGGCGTAACGCGTTAACGTAAGGTCACCCGCGACTGTATCAACGTCTCGGGGTACGTCCGTTATATTGATTGCGAGAACACAAGATACCTGGTCTGAAACCACGCGCGCGCACACGATGGCTTACGGCGGGGAGGTAGCAAGCGCGGATTCCGCTGTAGCGTGCAAGCGGAAGCCTTCATCATGATTATCATCATATCTCTGCTAGACATCAAAGACTTATCTTTCCGCCTGTCTCAGTTTCTCTCTCTCTCTCTCTCACTCTTTTCCTCTCCCTCTCTGTCTCATAGTCCCGGTCTTTCACCCTCTGCCCCTCTTCCGTGGTCTTTACGCCCTTTCTCTGCCTAGCTGACTCTCTCTGTATCCCTCGACGATTCTCTCCTTCGCTCTCCGGCCCTTCCTCCCCGCGCTCCCATCCTTCCGTTGCCTCTTTCTCTCCGAGCCGCACGCGTGGCTTTGGGGTTCCGAGAGATGACCATTTATAAATTACTCCCGGGCTCCTTGATATAGAATGCATCGGTTGATACTCAGCTAGTCCATTACGTGAAATTAATACATCGTTTCCTTGCGATCGATACGTTGTGTGCATGAGAGAATGTTAATGATAGATATTTCCCACGAACGGTAATTAATCCTATGGGAGATGTAGTCCATTGATATATTACAAAAATACTAACGCATCTTGTCAGCTCGTGTTAATTTCTAACTGATTTAAGAGAGAGAGAGGTCATACAAGGTGCAATAATTATGAAATGGAAAAAAAAAACAGTAGTAATAGTATACAAAGAACGTAGTTAAAGAAACAAATCTAATCCATTGTCCGACTCCAAGTTCTTCGCCTTGCGATTTTTAGCCCCGGGTAAAGTCGGAAGAATAACATTATAACGCAACGAAAAAAAAAAGAGGAGATCTAGAGAAGTAGAAACACAGTGAGGAGGTGTGGGGGGAGAGGGGAGGAGGGCGCGGGACAAACACATGTTGCACACTCGCTCGTCGTTGGTTGCTGATTCCTTCACTCGCGGACGAAGAGAAAGAGAGAAAGAGAGTTTCTCTCTTCGCCTTCTCTCGTCGCGACGCGTAACGTAAGACTAACAACACAATGGAAGCAACAGCTGCATGATAGATGGTGGCTGCTGGATCGACCGACCGGCCGCGGCCGGCCGGCCGGCATTGCCGATTCTGACGCTCTTTCTTCGGCCCTGGGTCCCGACTCTCTTCTTTTACGTTCACGGGGCAGGTCGTTATCGGTCAGCCCGCGATTCGCGGAAGCGTGACGAGGAAGCACGTCACGCAAGAATCTGACGCTTGTAACTCGATGGCGTCGCGTCGCTCGATATATATCGGCGTAGGTTTGTTTATCGGCCGAAAAAGACCTTCTGGAAGACATCTGGCCGGGAGAGTGTTCACTGATATGCGTCACGCCTTATTGTGGGCCAGCTTCTTCAATCGCTCGGCGATTTCTCGAGATCCCTTTTAGCCTGTGATTTATGAAACTGATATGATTTACACGACGTGAAGCACAAGCGGTAAGTGGCTGTACTGCTGTCTATTGATAGACACGAACGTTTGTGATAGTGCGCGAAATAATATGCAAGAATCATAATAGCTTCGCTTATCTGTCACGAACGATTCCATCGAAATTCTCCGCGGTATTTTCAGGTGGAAGAAAGTGCACGATGACGCAGCGTGTTTTATATGCACCATATGCAATGACAGTGCACAAGAGATGTACCTGTACTGATGTATCAAGTACCTGCGCGGCATCCGTCTTACATCAATACACGCTAAACAACGAAGATTAAAATAATAGGAGCGCGTTTATCGATGAGCGCAATTTGCATAATGGCGCGGACGGTCGGCAGAGAATAATGCGCACGCATATAAGATACAAGGAGCGCTACTGGTGCTCGCGATGTGCTTGCTTGCAGCCAACGCCAACGATGCAGTCTCCAATTAGCTTCTCATTGAACCTCGAAAGAGGAAGGAGCGGAACAAGGGGCCGGTTCGTCGTCGGCCGCTCCGTGCCCGCGCGGCCATTCGCGGACGCCATTGTCATCCATTTGTTCATACAAATCCCTGACTATAATCATTTAATGCCCACATTCATCGTGGCCGCGGCATTGTGCTGTCGCCGGTGCGTTAGTCCTTGGCACGCATGCGTGGTCGCGTCCCCCGACAAGGAGCTTAGGGCCTTAAGACGAGCTTCGTGCGACCGTACGCAACCGATGTGATCCCTCTTCCGTCTCGTCTCCCTCGGCGAACACGTGTGTATGTGTGTGCGTGAGGGTGTATGCGTGCGTGTGATTACACGCAAGAGATCCGACGTTCCGCCGTATCGTCGAATTCAGGCCGCTCGCACCTTCCGCGACCAATTAATCTCCGCCTTGGAAATCCTTCGTGCCTTAAATGGCAGACCCATTGTGACGTCTTCCTTCGGCGACCGGTGGGTGGTTCACGCCTTTGAAGAGTGGTAACCCATGTTTCTGATTGTCGGCGAGATGTGCCACACGTGAGGGTTTGTATAGGAGCAGGCATATGTGTGTTTCTTGAAAATTTTCAGACGCGATAGCAAAAGCAAATAATATGTAAAACGTGCGAACTGCTCTTTGAGTCTGTTTTAAAATAATTAGGAAAACATATCTGAATAAAAAAAAAATCACTTTACCTAAAGCAAATTAAAATAAAATAAAATTTTTGTAACGTCAAATACGTCATATCATTTTTAATTAATTTCTATTCGATTCATATATAATTTTATAAAATCCCATACCAATTGGAAAAATATCGATTTAATTTTTTTCTAATTTAGCCGAAGCGATTTAGTGCCAATAAATCTATTACAATCATCTCCTCCGTTTTTCTCGCATTAGCCACCGGTTGTCGGCCGTGATACCGTCGTTACGTTTTCGAGATGCTCCACGCTCACAATGGATAATACCTCGCGGGCATCGCGCTTTTAGCAGCAATCTAACGGCACTCAGTGCGCATGTGTGCCTGTATGCGTGTGCACACGAGGCCCCGGGACCAGAGATAGCGCGTTGACTGAATACCACACGCACACCGAGCGTGCGAGCCGTTGCTCTTTGTGGGACGCTCAAAGAGCACAATGTCCATAGTCCGGAGCCGACAATAGGCCCTCCACAACTGGTTAATATCAAGGTTGTTTGAAGGGTAGCCTCCGATCGCGCGCCCGTGTGCACGCGTGAACGTCGCGGTGTCCTCCTTGTCCTCTCGTGATGCGCGCGCTCTTGTGAGAGTGTAGCATTGTGTCCAGCGAGCGCGAGGATAAAGGCGAATCTCGCGAACGCCGACCGACTTCGTCGCTCTTCGCAGAGTACATCCGCCTGATGATTTTTAACGAATCGCAAGGAAAGAGCCGTCGCGCGCGGTGTCTCGTGATTTCTCCCGACAGCTACGACCTCGCGCTTTCTAATGACACGTTACATTTTGTACTATATGCTTTGCACATTTCGTACAATGAGCTTTACCGTAAATTTGCGCTGCAAAATATTTCGCTGCGAGATCTGCTATTCCATTTTACTGATGATTTTATTAATATGCAGACGATCTTTCTTTTGCCAAAATGTGATCAAAAATATTTCTTTTTTATATTTAACTTTAAACCTTAAATGGAAAATTATAAATAAATAGTTTTTTATATTTAGCAGCGTTTGATTGAAAAGGCTTTTGATATCAACAAGCGCGTTCTTTTCTTATCGATTATTATTTAATACAAAACAATCATTATACCTACATTGTCTACACAGTTAATATTTACACGTTTGGCATATTGTATGTATGTGTGTGTAACCGATTGTATCGACGTCAATTGCGAGCTAATACTTTCTCGTCTCAGTTTCAATAAGATAATTTAACAAAAATGGAATTATGTACGCATCGATGCATGCATAATTTGGCTTTATGGAAAACAGATCAGTATATTTTGCTGCTGTTCACTAAAGAATGCAGTGTCAGTTGTCGCAACACTTGCGCCTTGTAATTGTGAAGTGTTTTTTTACTGATTAATTGATAGTTTAACAATTATATACTCGATCGGTTGCACCACATCTCCATATCACGTTACTGCCGTCAAGATAGCAACTCAAGGTGTATTCATAAATCTATATCAATTTAATACATAAATATAATTTCCTTGCAAAAAAAGTACTTATAGAAGTTTTTATTTCCACCGATATATCAATGCTGTGATATCAATTACTACTATCCGGAAAACGTTTTCAGAATGTTTAAGGACGACGAGTACTATGCTTTTCCACTCAAGTAGAAACCGAGCAGAGGACTAATTAAAAAGCATATGGGTTCTTTAAAAAAAAAACTCTCGCTCCTTTGGTCAATTTTGTAAACAACAAATCGCATTCGCACGCGTGATAAAAGGGAACGAAACTAGGATGAATGAAATGCGAAGGTATAGCGAGGGAGATTGTTGTCTCTGGGGAACAGTCAAAGCAGGCAATGCCCCTGTAATAATGATCTGGGTATCAAACCACTGCGATACTCTTTGAACTTCGTTTGAATTGTCGATGAACATGACGAGAATAATTAGACCTGAGACTACTAGTACAACTTACTTATTTTCATTTCGATTCTATATATTAGAATTTATAATATATACACATTTAAAATATTTTTATGTAGATTATTTCTAGAGAGATCTAGTATTATTAAATTATTCAAAATTTGTAACATAAAATTTGTTTGTTGCTTAGAATTTCAAATTATTTTACTTTACAATTTTGCTATATCGTAATTAATATATAAGAAATAATATCAATCGTTTAATCTTTTATTTCTTTTAAATCACAAAATTTTCATATTTATTTTAGAAATATTTAAATTTATTCATATTGATATAAATATTGATATAAATAAAGGAATACCGTTATATAATAAGTGAAATTGAGTTTACAGTTTTCTGATTGCTAAACTTCAACATATAATAATGCTTAGATTTGAGAACCTGCTTCATGAGTATGGGGGTGTTACCGTTAAACAAATGCGTCATGTGCGCTTGAACCTGAAATTGCCAGGTTCGCGAAAAAGCCTACAATTATATGTAAATTTATGTAGAGCGGCGCATCATTAAGATTGCGGATTACGGAGCCACGATTGTGAGCGCGTGCTGCGCAACGTCATACGTGACCTTCGCGTATAATTGATCTATTACCCACTTGATGCTTTACCGAGTTCTTATACGCAGAGCTTTTTTCTCTTGATGGACATTTAATTCTGAATTAAGATTATAAATTGTCGACCACAGATTTCATGAATACGTGTGAATATGTACTAAAATGTATTCTTTATAAAATATTTCTGCAACTGAAATTAGATATCTATAAAATCGTTTGTTTTTAATTATTATCAGTGTAACTTAATCTTTTTTCATTATTATACCATATCGTAATAATTTGTGCCAAACTACAAATAATATCTATTATACAATAGCTTCAAATTGCTGGCCGATTGTACATTTCACCCTCGGTTTTTTTTTGTTTCTTATTTTGCGACTGCCGTTATCAGAGAGAAACGCAGCGCTACGACGCGTCGTATCGTATCGTGGGGATGACAAGTCGGTCCCGTCCTCCCCGAGGGAGCAGCAATTTATAAATAATTGAGCCAAGTCCGGTAAAAAATGAATTACGCGTCCCTGTACAATATGAGGAGTTGCTTTACAGTAAAACGAGGAGGGGACCCGCGAGACTTGTGGCATCGACGTCGTAGACGATGCTACTGCGGGGTGACTACCGAGGAAGATACGGCGGCACCGAAAGAGAGAGCGAGAGAGAAAGAGAGAGGGTAACATAAGCCGCATCAATTTTGCAATTGGAGAATTTTATGTTCGCGCGGGCTCCATATATTATAGACGAGCTTTCGCGACGCCTATCCACCGCGCCTCGACCGACCATTTGGTTCTTGGACTTGCGCCTTTTCTTTTTTTTTTTTTACACGTGGTCTCGCCGAATTGAGGACCAACAGTTTTGTCTCTGCAGCTCGTTTGCTGAATATTTGATACTGGCGAGAAGCTCCAGAGAATATTGGATTCATTTCGCGACATATGGTCGCCTTTTTTTATAAATTATAAGTAGGTTCTAATATATGTTTATGTGTTAATTATAAAAATGACAGATGACGTCAAACAAAAAAGAGAGAATATGTATTGCATATATTATCTTTTATAAGTGATTGATGATTAATCCTCATTATAATTATTAATATGCCACTAGTTAAAGCTCAATGCCTCTCAGCATTCATTCTAGCAATATTTATTAAATGGCACACCTGTTAAGAAACCGTATTTTCGTAATTTAACCGTAATTTAAAGTTAAAACATTGTATGCTTCTACTTCTTATCTTAATATTAATATGCTGACAAATCAATTTTCTATTATCCACGTTTTTTACGATCATTATAATATTATTACTACAAACATAGTAATAATTATAGATATAAATTATATATTAAGTATGATTTATGTTAAAATGTAAAATATGTATATATATATATTATAAAAAACATAGAAAATAGATCTATACTCTTTTAAAAATTTTAAAAACCTATAAATGATAAATGAATGAATTATTTGTGCTTTATGAAGTTGATATAAGAATTTTATAGATTGCAATTTTTTTATGAAGCTGATTTTTAGAAAGTAGGAGCATTGTCGTCCAACCGGTTTATACATGATTATGATAGGCCAACGTTCGAATCAAACCTAAAATATTATAATATCATTGTCGTCATCATGTAGAAATATTGAATTATGTCATCAAGATAAAAAAAAACATATTTTGTAGAAAAATTGATTATTACATGACTATCAACTTTTTAATATGCTACCTCGATTAAAGCTGTGAAATTATGTTTGATGTTTTAAAGTTACATAATACACAATATAAAAAACGATTCGATAAAAAACACATTCCAAATTTCGACGTTATTATGAATACATTTTTTAATTAAAAATAATTTTGTTTTATGTAATTTGTCTTGCACTCCATTTACGGAAAAGCTGACTCCGTATTTTAATTCTTACAAATATAATCTTATAGAGTACAAGATACCTTCCTTCGTCGGCCCGGCTGAAATTAAGGAAACAAATATCACAGAAGCGCCAGAAGATAAAAGGAAAAGTAATACGGTGCAATTCGAAAGATAAAGTCGGTAATGCTTTTGGCTTTCGCGCAAACATCGTTTTAATCCCCATTTCAACAAAGTCCCAAGCAGAAAGGACTGGGAAGTTATATCCCTGCAAAGAGAAACAGCGCGAAAGAGGCGTCGGGAAGGGAGAGGAGAGTAGCGGGTTGAATCGAGGCGAGTAATCAGGGAGACATTATTTTCCCTTTGAGACCTCCCGTGTTTTATTACGAAGGAAAACGTATAATCCGCTTGTGCAATTCGGCCGACCGAGCTCGTCCCTGTTTCGTCTTTAGTTCGTCGATCATTCGCAATTGACGTGCTCGATGGAATCCGGCACCATGCTCGAATACTGGTCGAAGGGTGCGCCGATCTTTAGTTTTCCTTTGAATTTATTGACAAGTTCAACGAAGGAATGATGAAAAGATTTCGACGCGCAAAATGCTAAAGCAAAAGAAATATTGCTCGGCCGACCCCATCTCGATGGCATGATGAAAATAAATTCTTGCATTGATTTGATTCGATTCGATATTGGTAATAGCAAAGTTTACTAATTATACGATAACGCTGCTTTATGAATCGATCGTAGTCCGTTGTAACGGTTCGAACGTCAGTCTCGAACTTTGAGCCGAATCGCCCGAGATCTCTGTCGCGACGTGGAATTTTTATTCTCCATGGCGTTCCATTATACGCGCCGAAAAAATACTGCCCCTTCGCTCTTTCTTTCGCGACCTCGCTCATCGCCCGGAGAATAACATTCGCACTTTACGATTATGCTTGCCTACTTTTTTTTGTCAAGGAGGCCGGGCTTTCTCGGCATCAACAGCAGATTCACGATCGGCTGTTCCACGCATACGGGCCCCGATTAAAGTCGACAACGGCCGCTATGGGTCACACACTGAACGGCCGGCGAGTTCCGTATAAATCGAGAATTAAATAGACAAGGCTTCCCAGGATCTGCATAATCTCGCGAGAGTGTGTTAATCCCTGGGTTATGTATTCTAAACAATCTGATACTATTCGATGTGCCGCTAGTTTTTTTCATTATACCCGAACAGATATATGCGCGTTTGAGATTGTTTCGGCAAAGACTGTAAATATATAAATAAATATTAAGTAAATTTTGAATAAACATGGATATTATGTGACATGTTATTTTATATAATTAACATATTTTCTTCATTAAGCTGAGAATAATATTTTTATATCCGCGAACGATGCTTAAAGGAATAAATTATCGAATATAATGAGTGCAAAAAGACATCGTAAACATCGCAACAACAGCGTGACGTGATGTTATTTCTACTTGGATTCATATTTTGCTTGATATTTTTGAAACACCATTTGTGTCACTTTAACGACCATACGGTGACCGGATGTCGTAATGACGTACCGACAAAAGCGCGCGTTTCAACTTCTTTTTCTTTCTTTCCTCTCCGCAAGTCGGCTCGCTTGCCTCTGTGTAGTTCTATCCACAGCATATATTCTTAATGCATTCCTCGCATATTTTCAATTCGCTTTTGTTATTCTGGTTCGCTGTCTGCGGGCAATCGAGATTTTCAAGCGTACAGGATTGTACCGTATGTCATCGAGGCACGATATTCTTAAAACATTTATCGTTGCCAAAAATTTGAGTTATCGACAATAATGCGCCCATGTCTTCGAACAAAGATGACACGATACTTTTTTGCATAAAAATAAAAATGTAAAAAATCGCATATTATTTCATTTTGGTTCATACTGTATTTCGCAAATATAAAAAATCATATTTTCACCAACTTCTTTTTTCTCAAAGATAAGACACATGGATACAAATTCTACGCGTCGACTTCTCTCCCCTTTGATTTTTCTCAAAGAGACTTTAATAATTGTTAA
This sequence comes from Tetramorium bicarinatum, assembly GCA_928718305.1. Classification (NCBI taxonomy): domain Eukaryota; kingdom Metazoa; phylum Arthropoda; class Insecta; order Hymenoptera; family Formicidae; genus Tetramorium; species Tetramorium bicarinatum. Next base: position 13,200,024 of record OV788329.1, read on the forward strand.
AAGAAGTAGTGCAAGAATTATAACTAACAAATGTAAAAAAAATATCATTTTTTGCTATGGTTTACGAACAAACCGAGATAACTTCTTCGTGATGCTGTCGCGCCTAGATTGCTCTCAATTTAACATCCGCGGCTCGATCCGTTTTTTTTTTCGTTAAAGAAACGAAAAAATAAAATTAGCGGAAGCGCCGGAATTTGCTTCGTCGGACATCGCGACATGCGTAATCGCGAATCATCATTGTGCTATTTGCACAAAGGAGCGATAAGATTAAGCGGCTCTCTTTCCCATCATCGAAAATCTTGAAGCTAAACCGTGCAACATTTTATCGTCGCCTTGGAAGATACGCTGATACTACGGGTTTATTGACAAGTGCGAGATGGAACGACGATACCGGCATACTCATAGCTCCGCATTATTTACTTAGCGTTTTGCCGTTGGTAGCGGCATGTCAATATCGCGCCGAACGCGACATCCGTATCCGAGAATTAGAAACCGATGTTCGAGAAATCTCATTGTGCGAATTACGTCATTGTATGCCGAAATTTTTGCGATTTAAGAAAACAAAAATAAGCTTGATATTGTAACATCTGGATCTTTTAAATATTACGAAACCGGATATTTCTTACGACTATGTCGCACAACGAACATGGACAATCTGAATACGATTAAATCATCTTCCACGCGCGATGGAACGAGATCCATCAACAATTTTTTTTAGTTATCCGCAAAATGACAGCCATTCGGTAGGTATCCATCAGCAATCGTCCAATAAATCGAACCGTGCCCGCGAATTTCCCGTTCTCGCAATGGACGGTAATTCAATTTCGTTTACGCAATTTCGCGCGTTCGCGAGTGGCAGAGCGATCGACGACTCAACGGGTGTCCCGATCATTTCCCGCCGTTTTCAGCGTTTCCTTGGCGGCGTACAAATCACCGCGCGCGCGAATCGTAACTCGTTCACCACCTACGAGAGATCGGCGGAACGTTTCCTCTCGCCGAACTGGCCGCCGTGCGGTGATCGCAATCTTCCGCGACTCGCACGGTCCCGTGGCGACTTGCTGCGCTTGTAAAGTGATCGCGGTTATACACACCATGACTGAAAGTGATCTGCTCGTTAAGTACGCGGCCCCCGAGAAAGACAGCGCTCGGAAAGTGAAGAGGGAGACGGCAAGATTGCGATCGAGAAAATAACAACGATACCCCCGACGTACGCGCGATTAATGGCGAAAGTCGCGAGCGCGACCGGGAAGAAGGTTTGCTCTCGCCACGCTTCTTGCCTCGAGTTGATCTTGCGTGAGCGACGACGGAACTTGGATATTATGTAAGCTCACAGTAGCTCGCTTCCGCTTTGTCGTAATATAATATCAACAAAGATTGCCACTGGCAAAACGGATTGCAAGTAAAAGTTCGTTTCCCGTAATGTGTCGTATAATGTATGGAATGTCTGACCGTTGCTCCATTATTACTAATGAGTTCTTTGCGATAGGTTATTCATTTAAGATTTTGATTGTTGAGATTAGATTTAGTGCAATTTAACAATGTTCAGATATTATATATACATACGTCTTTGTCGTCAAATATAGAATTAAATATATTTATAAAATAAAATTGCATATGTAAAATTTGGCAATGATTAATAAATAAATTATCTATTATCTATACTTTTTCAAGTTTAATTCATTAAAATGTTTAGTTTTATCTAATAATTAAATAGTAAATCAAGTTTTAATTAAAAATCTTATAAATTAAAAAAGATTTCATTGATAGAAATAATGGCCTACTATATTATGTTTAACTAACAATTAGGAATTTTATTAATCAGATCTTTGCAGTTTGTTTCTTTTTGCCAGTATAATAAGCGCATAATTAAGTGCTAGATAATATTTTTTACATACCCAATCGCTTCCATTTCTGACGATAGATGAGAATCTTAATGTTCGAATGCGCGCAAAGAAAAACGAGAAATATCCAATCCACAAAGTCACACCTCACTAAATAGTACTTCCGCTTAGTTTGCCGTCCTGAAAACGCCCGATAATCATTATTCTCATAATCCGGCGTATGAATTTGGCGCCACGCCGGATTTTCCGTTTTCGCGACGACACCCCGTATATCGCCTGGGAAAATAAATCTTGTGGACACTCACCGGGAGGGAGACTGGACACTGGAGGCTGTCACCGGACACGGGTTGCAGCGACTGCAACAGATCGCGTGCGTGAAAGAGAGGACGGCTATCAATGGCTGCATTATACAATACTCGGTGGTGGTATATACGGCAATACGTGTTTGCCAGCGCGAATGCGCGAGTGTGCGTACGCGCGTTCGCGTGCACCTTGCTGTGTACGTATGTGTACGCTAAAGACGTGTGCATGTGTGTGTGGATACATATACAAACATGTATATAGATACCACCGAATGGGTCCACAGCGAACGGGGCGTGCTGTGCACCGCGCGCGGCAGGTATTGCCGCCAGGAGAGGCTCTCCGGCGCGCATAACCCGTTCACAAACGAGCGCGAGACGAACGGACGAAACCGTCCGTGAGCAACGAAGAGAAGCGATATATGCGTGCTCCACCCTGTTCTTGGGTTTACTTTTCGACGAGTATTTCGCCGATTAGATATCACTCTTTTGCAAACAACTGCGTTGCGAGCGCGTTCGATTATTGTACGACATCCTCATCTTTCTCTCTCTCTCTCTCTCTTTTTCTCTTCGTGCCTCCCTGCTCTCTTCCTCTCTTTCACGCATTTATCGCTGCGATGCCGTCATATACGTGTGTTTCGTTTCTGTGCCCGCCTCCCCCTTCCTGTTACCACCGCGAAAACCTCTTCCTCCTTCTCTCTCGTCCATTCTTCTTTACTTTCTCCTTTCATCTTTCATTCCTCGTCCCTCTTTTGATCTCACTCGACCGGATCGACCTGTTCATGTGTACAGCCGCAATAACTATATCCAATCCGGATCTTTTTTTTTTCGTTCGGCCGTTCTTACCCAACTTGAAAACGAATTTACTTATTGTAGAACCGTGTCCCGCCGTTCGCGCGTGCCTGTGTCTGAATACTTCGACCGAATATCGAGTCAAGTGTACTGCAAGTATTTTTCTCCCGTGTCGTTTATGCCGCCATGTGTGCGTTTCTAAGCAAATCCTATTTTTCACACTTGCCACCTTGCGTAATCACACATTCGTATTGTCAAACAAACGATTCCAGGAAATCAATTGCCGCAAAAGCCAATCTTGAATCGTACTTACGAGCGAAATATAAATTATTTCGATAGCATATCAGTACCGTAGTGTACAGAAGTGAGATATCATAGGTTCTCATGACAATTCTTTTCACGGAATGAAAATGATTGCCCTAACACTTCAATATATATAGATATCAATCATTTCTGCTAGATAAAAACTAGGAGGAGAACTAAACGGCTAAATATTGTGGATTCTAAAATCCTTTTGATGAATGTACCTAACGGGAACGGCGTATTTCTAAAGTTAAAAAGGGCTATTATATGTTAACATGATTTCAATTGAAATACGCTTGTAACTGTGCAGGCGCAACGGCTCGATATAATGGATACGTGTCATACTCGCGAACATGCTACGCGGAGGTGTATCGCTAGGGGAAGCATCGTCGATAAGTCGCGTTGGTTTGTAGTTAGACTACAGCGATAGATTTCATAGTAATGTTAAAGGTCTTTATGGGTTCCATTAAGTCACATTGTACACGGGCGAATAGACGCGTCCCGAATGAATAAGCACAATAAGCAGGTGCCGTTGGACTCACCGGGTTCGAATCTCCTTCCAGCTGATCGGGTTTACGGCCGTATCGACCCCGTCCACCGTCGTACAATTACGGCGAACATCAGGAAGCGCACGGTCCTGCAGACAAGAAAGATTCTTGGTCAGCTTGACGAATAATGCGAAACGTCATTCCGCGTCGTTTAACCTTTGACAAAGATTCGATGTAACATATTTAGAATTATCTAGTGTTCTCACGTATTATCTGTTTTTCAACTTTTATCACTCGCGAGGATTAAAACTGGTTCTCAAACTCTCTCTTAAACTTCTGATCCGATCACGCAGAATAATTAATGACGCTAAAGAATAACGATAATTAAATATCATAGTTGCAGAATTGAATATCTTAATCACTTACATTATGCATATTTTCTAGAGCAATCTTATTTTATTGATTGTTTATTTATTAGCGTTTAGAATATAATGTACTAATTTGATAAAAATTGGGAGGTTCGGCACAAGATATGTGCTAACGTTTCCTTGGCCATAAATCAGCGAATTCCGGTTTAATATTACTATACAATTTGAACGGATCAGGATTGTTCAAAGCAAAGAAAAAAAATTAAATTTAAAAAATGCATGTAAGATAACAAGAGATAACAATGCACATAGGCGTATATTCTTAAGTCGTTTGAGTTAATAGACACGATAAGATAGAATCATTAACCATTTCATTTATTTGTACAAAAAGTACCTTAGTGAATAAATATAATAATTATATAAAATTAATTGAACGAATAAAAAAATGTTAAATAAAATGCAGCGATGATCGATTTTCCCTCGAACTCCTTTCAGCCTCAAATTACTCCATAACAAACAGAAGATTAAAGATAAATGACCAAAACAATTATATCTATCTTAAAATTGCAACAATTTGCATTTTCAGTTATTTCAATATATAGTTAAACAATTACAATATTATATAAAATTTCAAAAAATCGTGAGATAATTTCGAACGTGAATATATCAAAGTCATTACGTATTATAATAGCCTCCATCCAAATAATGATAAAAAAAAATGTCCCGTTAAACACTATCTAGAATTCGTTATATCAGGGTCGAAGAATTGGCGATTTGCGGTTGGTTACCTACAGATACGAAAGATTCTGGGAGAAGACAAAGAACGATGATTCAGAAGTAGGAGGAGAAAAGAACCTGGTAGATGACACGAGATTCCTACGAAGGTAGGTACTATGTCATTGTCTTTTTCTTCTCCATTTCGCTGCTCTCTCTCTCCCTCTCTCTCATGCACCTTCTATGTTTTAACGTTTTCAACTTGAAACGCCGGCATTCCTGCCGCCGCATGGAATGCGATGATGTTAAATGAATCGTCTTGAGAAAATATAATGTCTACTAAACATTCTTTTCTTTTCCTTTTTTGTTATTTATAACCGTGTAAAAATCAATTAAGTATCTAATAAATGCTTGATGTCATTTTATTAGATATATAATGCAATTATAATAAAATATCATAGATAAATAAAATAATACATTTTATGAATAGCGACTTTTATTTTTTAATGAAATAATTATTCTCCAACTATTTATTTTGTATATAATAAATTTATGTCAAGTCTTTGTCACATATTTTAATAAATTTTTCACAATTAATATCAAAATTTAATAGTTAAAACAGATTTTTTATTCAATTCTGAATAAAAATATATACTGTAATTGAGAATAATATTTATTTATATCTAATTAAAAAAATAAAATTTTTGCATCAAAATAACTTTCAAAAAAGATTAAAATTTTGTTCTGCATAAAAGTTCGATAAGAATAATAAAAAGATTTCATCATTTGATTTAATAACCGGAAGTCGTTGGCTTTTAGACACTCCTTTCTCGAAAACTGGTAAGATCATATCGTTTCTCATTCCGGAAGATCGCAGGTAGCGCCCCGCTCTATTAATAGACCGGTTGATCAATTCGCAGGCGCGTCGGCGAGGTTTACCTGTGGCACGTGGGCGTTCCTGGGTAGCAAGCAGCCGTAAAGTCGTTAAGTAGCCACTTCGGACTTTAGAATCAGGAGGTGATGGATCATTAGCCCCGAGGATCTTTCCGTAACCTACGGTCTCTGTCGAGCCAATACTGGTTACATGCTTCGACAGGATACCACCGTGAAGCATGTAATCGTTCAACCGAGTTTCAACCATCCGTGAAGTAAAAACGATGTCCGCGCAATCGTGACGTTGCTAAATCGTAACGCAAATTAATTTTCTTCGAAAATCAAACAAACTGCAACTTTACTTATTGCAGATAAATACAAAATTACAACACAATAGATCTGTGACTTAATCTGATGCTTAATTTTTTTACTTCCAAAGGTGATATATTTCCTTTTCTATTTTTTGTATTTTGTATCAAATATTATGTAAAAAAAAATCTGCAATAGATCATAAATGAAAAAAATATTTAAAATACGATAATTGGCAAATATATAATAACAGAATACATGCGGATATAGGATCGTGCTAATACGGCGGTTGATAAATTCGCGAGCGTGAAGCGATATAGCTTCGGGCATACTACGGTTTCTAGGCAGTGAGAAGCCATAAAGACGCTAAATAGCCACTTTCGACCCGGTAAGAAAGTGGTACTAGAGCGTCAGCCCAAGGGTGAGAAGATTAGAGTCAACGGCATACGGAACGCTTCGAGAGAGTACATAAAATCAGCTTGGATTACGCGCAAATGGATGGATAGAGACGCACGGCACGGAAGTTTGTGATGGTAGCATCTAGCAATAATGAGAGTTCGATGTGCCAGGGGGACATTGCGTCGTGCCACCGGTATATAAATGCCGCGCGCGTTCCAGTTTATTCCTCGTCGTGCCAGGAAGGCGCAACAAATCATCAGTGGTGGTACACCGCCGTGGATCGCCTCTTCTTTATGAGCACAGTCGTTATGAAGCATCAAACGCACATCTCGCGATCGAAAGTACCGATCTCGCTTTCGTTTCACGACTATATATTTGTCAATGGCGATCCAAGTCGCCATAGTTTGCACTGGAGATTATTTAGCACGACTTTTTAGTGCCAACAATATCAATATCTTTAGAGTAATTCAGGATTGATGTCATTCGATGGGAATGGAATGCTACGACATAACATAGATCTATATTACATAACGTAAGAAAAAAGAGATTATACTTGTTTTAAGTGCACATTTACGCAATGTCGTATTGTTGAACAGTATATAGGAGTATATGCAGAAATATATGTCGCAATAAACTGTAGAGTAATTAAAACCGGTAATTGAGATAAGCAGGAACTTAATACTGGATTAGATAGTGCGTAGTAAAGTAAGATGTAGAAATCGCTTCGCGTCATAGATCAGTTGCAAAGATAGAATAATGCGCTTTATAAATAGCAGTTCATTTTAGAGAGACTGAGAAGGCTCGGACAAAACAATCAATATATGCGAATAAATGTCGAATGATCAATCGATATTTGCACGATACAACAGCACATATGTGTATCGTATATACACATGTTATGCGCAACAAGTAAATAAGTAAATTATAAAGCAGACAGTTCTCCGGAAAGGTAAGATATCGCAGTAATATGCTAATAACGTGTGGGCGTTTTCTGGAAATAAGGAAGACAACCTAAAGACAATCACTTTTGGACACAGATGCTTGAAATAGATACCTAAAATCAATGTAAAATTGGGTCCTTCACCCACTCATAACAAATATATTATTGTCTTTAATATATTTTAAAATATGTTGAAACTTTACTATTCTCTGATATATTACTATGACTAATTTACTGCTATAAAAAAATTTATTGTCATTGTTACACGCACGCTTATATAAGTACGTATATAAAGCTATCTGTGTCAAATTATCAGAACGTAACCATTAAGATATGAAAATTATTTGCTGTTTTTGTTTTTAAAACTAATTTTTTTACTTTAATTTTTAAAAAGTTACGAGAAGCTCAATAGCTCAATATTAAGTAACTTTTTAAAAAGTAAAGCAAAAAAATTATTTTTAAAAGCAAACAATAGTAAAAAATCAGCAGATAATTTTCGTATCTTATTGATCACTCTCGCAGTACGAAATGAGCCAAGCGAGAAAAGCAATCAACGGAAAAGAGGCAACAATACCTTGAGACTTTCGAATATCAATTTAGTAAGCCTTTTTTAAGAGTAGTTGTTACACGCACGCATATATAAATGTATTTATATAAAAATGTCTATGTATGCATGTAATAATTGCCCCATTAAAGTCATTATTTATCTCTTTCTAGAATTAATATAATATGAAATAATATATGTACTTTGAATTAATACGATATGGACATTTATGTGTTTCGGAGAATTGTGTAAAAATTAAAACATGATTCAGAAACAAATTGTCAAATCGCTACAAGTGGCGTCGTGAAACCTGCCGTCAAGTTAGGTGACGAGACCTGCATTCGGATTTGATGGAGATCGCACTAAACTCTTAGCGTTTTCGAATAACGAATGGCGTGCCGAAGAACAATCGGAGTATACGCGGGAATCGGCGCGGAGGAGCCGCGAATATATGCGATCGGTCAGGTAGTTCAGTGGACGAGCGGTTTGCCGGTTGGAAGGCGAGTCCGAGCTGCTGGAAGGATGCTGGAGAGACCGAGTGGTGGCGGCACGGCCGGTGTGGTCAGGTGGCTCGCAAGGACGCGGCAGGCCGTTCACCCGTTCACCCATTCGTCCCCTTCCGCCCCCTTCGCCGCCGATCACTGTACGTACATGCCGGTATTCACGTATACACGGATACATACACGCATATGTAGACTCGTCGCGGATCTCTCTTCCTCTCTTCTGACTTGTCGTCCCTCGCCCATTCTCTCCTCCTGCTGTATCTCGGTGTTCCCTCCCTCCCCCCCTTTCCCTCCGTTGAGTCGTCTCCGCTCTAGATCCGAACGTGAGCGCAGCCTTAACTAAGTTACCGGTATTTGTACTCCGAGAAATCGCCGGTTACTGTACTCCCCGTGTAAACACGATAATTGACCCGTTACACTTTGCACCACGCGCGAGCGAGAATTTGTTTCTTTAAGACGGGACGATGTGTCGGCCGCGAGAAAGTTGCTTCTTGCATCTCATTTTTATTTTTCACTATGTCTCGGCCCTCGGCGTACTCTATATGCACGTAAGCGTATTAATGATATCGTGAAAGTATAGTAGAACTCGTGAAACGTAGGGGTTTATGGCATAATTTTGAGCGGTATGGATACTATTAAAGTAACATTATTAGCATTTTATGATCGCTACGTCTATTAGAAATTTAAAGAGACACGAACTATAGTCGTAAGATGTAAAATGAGAAAAGAGTATAATGGAAAAAAGGATCTATACATAATGAGGGTGATTTCGAACAATGATTATACTATGAAGTTCTTCTTTAATTATTTAAATTGCGACATAAAATCCTAAAGCAGGCAGCACGATTGAAACAGGTTTGCCAGGTTTGGCGTCAATTTATCTTCGATTTATTGGCACGGATATTAACGGCGTATTTCAAAGTCTGCATAAATCTCGGAACATGGAAAAGAAATCGACGGCATCAAATCGGGCCAGGATTTCGCCTCGATGATCACCTTTCAATTGTCAACAATAAAATTATCGTTAAGTTAAAATGACTTATTATGAAACGATGACTAGCACAGACAATATTAAAAAACGAAAATAGAACATGTAATATTCACGTATTAGATTCAGATAAGGAAAAATTATTTAAAACGAGCGAGAATTTTCAACCACTTGCGTTCGCGCTTGTTAGATTTATCTATATAAGTTTATGAGATTTATCGTTTCATTCATCACATCCATAAATATCCGCGTTTCATCGGGATATAACCAGCGTGAGCAACGTATTATGATCGCAAGAGCCCTTTACGACAAGCCAAGCTCGTTAATCGCGCGTTCCCCCCGCGGCTGGTATCAGCACCACCGCGTAAAACAGCCCATCGACGACTTGCGACGTCACGTTCACGTTAACATCGAGCAATGCTTGCGGCAATGACGTCACGGATGAAATAATAGACGGCCTCTCGACCTCTCCTTCTCTGCGGTTCTTCCCATCTTCCTCTCTTCAATCGAGGAGTTTCGTACGGTACCTTCAGAAATCGAGAAGAATGAGCGAGTGAGAGAGAAAGAGGGGAAGGAAGGGAGAAAAAAAGAGAAAGAAGGAGAAGAGATCCGCTCTCCCGCAGGGAACTAATAACCGGGTTTCACAGGCCTGTCTCTGCTACACACGCGCGCGTACCCGATTCCACCAGCACAAATCAATAGCGAGGGTCAGGGGGGACGAGGGATCCGGGGGCGGCGATGTAACCCGGGACGGGTCTGCGAGGCGCGCCCGTCAATGCAGGTAGCCGAACGACGAGGCGGCGGCGCGGTGGCTGTTATTAGCTTTCTTTTCTCGTAATACGCGCCCTGTCAGCGGCAGAAAATAAGAAGTATTCCGGCGCAGTTACTTTGTCAGTCGGGAAAGCGACAATAATCGCGGCTCCGCACATGGTCCCCCCGCGACTGTGTGCGTTCGCCCACTCCCCTTTTATCCTTCGATGTGTCGACCCCCTTTTTGCTTCTTTCTCCTCTCTCTCTCTCTCTCTCTCTCTCTCGCTCTTTCTGGATAATTCTCTTCAAGAGAAAGAAGGGGTCGCGGGAACTGGCTGCCGCGCGAGCGCGCGCGTATAAGAGTAGAGAAGTCGATTGAACAGAAATTGAATGATTGGAGGCGCGCCTCGAGGGCGCTTGATTGTTCATTCAAACAACAATCGTAATTGCATTACACGTCGCAGCGAGACGAACGGAGATAGAAGGGAGTTACTTGTGAGGAACAGACAAATAATCGGAATAGCAAACGACAGTCCGACAGAGTCCACCAATGTCATCAAGAGTGAATCTTTGCAAGGGTTAAAATACCTCATTTATATCTTGAAATTTGTATGCATTTCAAATATGACAAGATGTCAACCAAATTTTTATATACAGATAGACACAAACACAAAATATTTTCTTTTTTTAATCAAATAAAAATCTCACACTTTGCTTATATTGAAAAAATTTTCTTTTTTTTATCTCTATAAAAAAAGTTTTAACAAACTTGCGGTTTAAATCGATGGATTTATTTGTTTCATAGCAGAGCTATCGTCGACCGATGGGAACGCGCGTATCGTACATTCGCGACGAATATTGTACTGGAGAAGAGGGAGGGGTGGCTTTTGCACGTCGACGAGTGGCCACCGCCGAGCACACTTTTCGGCTCCTCCATTCGGTCGCTTTCGACCAGCGGCGCTACGCTAACGTGATTAGCGCCACGAGTCTCTCAAGCACGTTTCGCATCGGCGGATTGACGATCGATACCGTTTTTTTAGCGGCATACAGACGACGCGTGCCGCGCACCATCATTAGTCCGTCGAGGACCATTTCGCCGTTGGATGCGACGTTCTTGTTTCCGTTCGACTCTACTTCGTCCCATTTAATTGTACCGCGGCGTTCTGGTTATGCATGATTTGTCGAGCGCAAAAAAATTCCTCTCTAATAGTCCTTATTTATTTGTGCAGCTGATTTTCCGCTATGCACGGATAAACATCTTCGATTATATTTGTTACATGTTAAAAATTTACGTGTACGCGATAAATTTTATTGCTATTTTTTAATTTAAAATCTTAATAAATTTGCTCGATTTTTTTTAGAAAAAAACTTGTGTATATATATATATATATATACATATATATAATTTTTACAATAAAATAAAATGAATTAAAGCATAATCACCTCAATGTTTTATCATTTCCATACTACAAGTTTTCTATTTTTATACATTTGATTACATTTGACAATCAGACAAGAATAAAAATTTATAAATTATTGTTTCGTAATCGTTTCCTATAGATTATTCGCGGTTTCGTCGATGTGGCACTTGGTGGCATCGCATTGAGGTGAGCTCGGTTTGCAAATTATGGGGCTAGCTACTTCGCGAGTCTCTCGAAATCGATGTATTGCTCGGCGCGACGCGTATATGCCTCAAGACTCCTCGAACAAACGTTGTCCGATATAAAGGAGGAGGCGAGGAGGAAACTAATGATTTGCTCAGTTAATATTTGTTCAGCTATATGTTCCTTTTCGAGTCGCTTCCTAAATCGAGGTTGACGCATTGTTACTGCCGTACGTTGTGATTAACATAATAATGCAAACACAATGACACGGCGAGCTTGACGGCCCGGGCAGTGTTTGAGCAGGTGAAAATTCCACCATGGCCGCGCGCAGTTGCGTAGGCGCCGATATGCGTTGAAACGCGCAAGGCTTCTCCGACAATTGTCTATATGCGTCCGCGTACGTGTACACATCGCGTGTAACGAGTAACAATTGTTTTCTAATTCAATTAGTAAAACCTCGCGAATTTCCGTCGCGACCATCCACAACGAAAGAACGATTCACATACATGCTTTCTTCACCATTTCTCTTATCGATGTTCTTAGACTCTGACTTTAGTCGACTCCGTCTAACATTGACTCAATGCTAAATATACATAAACAACAGACTTTATATAAGAATCTTCATCGCCTCATCAGATGAAGACGGGTGATATAGATTCTGACTAATGTTAGAAATGATGTATCTATCTCGTTGTGTTGACTCAATCAAAGACATAAATTCGTAGATTGCCATTTGATGGCAAGGATTTGTAGACTTTGAAGTGCTATTTGTATCGCGTGAAGATATCAATTTATCCTAACACATGTGCATCTCGTATCAACGACACATTGAAAACACATTTGCCTTACGATTTCAGTTTAAAAAAAACAACAATGCTTCACGATATATCAATGAAAAAACGATCGGGCTATGGTTCAAAGAGTGGCTTTTATCTCCCGCTGAATGCGTCTATTGCCAAGAAAAATGTATACCGGAGATTTCTCATTTCCAGGTAATTAATTTACAATGAACCGGACGAAAGGGGAGCTAATCCTTGTTGCGAGGGTTATTTATGGAGTCGAGCCTCCATTGAAATCACCGCTTGCTCCCTTTACCGCGAAGAACAAACGCTTGGCCAAGGAGATCATTCTTTCTTCCACAACGAAATCTTGTCAGACCGCACTCAGATTATAACGAAACATATTTTTAGCATCCTAAAAAAATCTTTGGTAAATTTATTTTCTAGCAAATAGAAATTCATGACCAAAAGAAAAGAGACAATTTTCTTTAATCGCCTTAGATAATTAAATTTTGTTAACTATAGATTATTTCAGAAAAAACAATTAGTGTAACGAGAATTGTGCCCCTTTAACTATATACGATCCAACAATCGAGTGAATCGCCTTAAAACAAAAAGAGAAAAGAAACAAATCAAACTCGGGACAATTGCCGAGGTTCAGGACACTACGGTGGAATGGCAATCAGTACCGGCTCCGAAACGGGCGTACACACAGACGGTGGCGCACTTAATCGTAAAAAATAATTACGAGTAGGCGCGGAGGAAAAGAGTGCAAACGGAGAAAAAGCATGCAGTCCGGATGCTGGCCGGAAAATGACAATCACTAGGCGCGGAGCTGTTTCCTCTGTCTGACGTCAATCTAGTCAGTCGGATGCTTACTGCGTCCCGCGGAGGGCAGACGGAGGAATAGGGGTGGATTAGTGGTAGGAGGGTTGCAGGGCAGAGAGAGAGAAAGAAAGAGAAAGAGAGAGAGAGAGAGAGAGAGAGAGAGAGAGAGAGAGAGAGAAAGAGCCAGCCTCTGGCGCATTCGCCCTTCGTCAATTTACCGACCGATCTCTCAGTCGGGGCTGAAATTTCATCGACCTTCGAGTGCAAGAGGGTGTTTTTCTCCTCTTGCCCTCTCACCTCCGTTCCATCGGCTCCTCCAACCCCACCTTCGTAACTGCGCTCGTGCTCGCTTTCGTCATTCGATAATCGTCGACGGGGCGTCCCGACAGGTGTCCACCAAGGACACCTCGGTCCGATCCCCGAGTGTGTCTTCACACGATGGCGTCGCAGGTGACGTAACTCACATACCAACGTGACTTCGCGCGTACTTTACATTTACGATGCCCATGGTCTCACTTACACCAAAGTATAAACGCATACTTGCTATCTACCAACGAAAGAGCGTAGGATATACGATACTCGATTTCACTAACGTAATGTCGTTCAGGGTGGACACGTAATCCTTCTTCTATTTTTGATAAGAATAGACGATATGGCTAAAATTATGTGTTAAGCTATAATTACGCTTAAAGTCACATCTATTCATTAACTTCGGACCGAATAGATTAAGTCTCGTTCAAATATATAGGTCTACGAAGTTGCAGCATGAAGCACCCCGAAATGCAAATTTTTACAAAAATGATATGCATTATGGCATTTTGTATTTTTTCTTCTTAATAAAAGTTTATACTTATTAATTTTTACTATATATAGTAATGATATAAAATCTGTTGTTTTTAATAAAATATAAATTTAACAATATATATAATATAAATCACGTTTTCAGTGGTCAATTATCTTAATCTTAATGAGATATAAATATTTATCAATATTCAATGCGGATAACTAATATCACGCATTATTATTTTTTTAATTAGGCTTACAAATACAATAATAATTGTGAAACAGAAATCAGATATATTAGCTTATTAAAGCTTTATCTTAAAGTTCATTAAACGAATATATTTATGTAATGCGATATAACCAGTAGAGTGTGGATAGTTTTATGAATAAAACATCAGTAATATGTCAGTTTTCGTATGTTCTGCGAAAAATGTGCCTTAATAGCATTGATGATAGATTGTTTTTAGCGATAAGTATCACTTATAATACATACATACATCATTTACAAATAAAGATTGACTCATTTTTCTTACATAAATATCTTGCATAAATTGAAAAATTATCACGTTTTTATCTTCATGCCTTATTTTACATCAATCATTGACAAATACAAATTATGATGTACTATGAGTATATACATCTATGAGTATATACATGTATGAGTATATACATGTATGAAAGAAATAAAGAAAGTTAAATCAATGAAAAAAAGTTCATGCAATCTATTTAGAAAAACGATGTTTTAAATTTAAAAAACAAAAGAAAAGTAACCAACAGATATCATTAAAATGTTTAATGTGCTGAATTGTATTCAGGTTACGAAGCGATTGAACAAGACAATGAACAAGACAAAACAATGTACAAAAGCGTAATAAACTGATCACACAGAATAGATTTTATTTTATAAGAAACTGTGGA
Organism: Tetramorium bicarinatum; assembly: GCA_928718305.1. Lineage (NCBI taxonomy): Eukaryota > Metazoa > Arthropoda > Insecta > Hymenoptera > Formicidae > Tetramorium > Tetramorium bicarinatum. The sequence continues at coordinate 13,215,047 of OV788329.1, forward strand.
TCAATATTTGAATTGCGCTACAAAGAAGTTTTTCTCCACACAGATGATTAATTCATTCGCATTTGACAGCTTCGTTGCTCTTTTTTTGCTATTCGTTTGGAAACGCGTTCCTAAATAAAACATCGCGCGGCAGATGGATAGCGTTTTATACTCTAAATCAGCTTACTACGCTTATTGTCCATCGTTTTCCCAGTCGACACAATATCAAAGCCACTGCTGGCCGCGCACTAGTTTCCCGTATAATGAAGGCAGTTCCACGCCACGTTGTTGGCGTTTAAAAGTCCGGGAGCAGTTCCTTATTAGTTATTAGTATACGCTCCGGCGAGGGGCAAATGAAATGGTTTACAAACGCGAGAGTAAGAATAGAGACGGAGCCTTGAATGGGGCCTTTGAATTACTGGTGGCCGCTTGTTTTGTATAGACACATAATGTATACGTATTCACGCAAACCCGCTCGTTTGTGCGTTGCCCGTACACGCGTGTGTTTGCGATTTCGGTGTGCACGTACATGCCTCGCGTCTCGACAAGTAATATATAAGTATGGCGGTGCGAGTCCGCTCGCGTGGACTTGTACACACGGATCCGTGCAAAGAGAAGATACGAGAGGTTGGCCATTCCACCACCAGCACCATCCATCGTCGCGGTCCTTCCGTCGCCCTTACCGTCTTTTTCAACTCCCCACTCCAAACTCTCGCAACCTTCTGAAAAGTCTTGCGCCGAGTCGTACGCCCTGTCATCTTTTGAAAAGAATAATATCTCTCTCACTCTCTCTTTGAAGCATTAGCAATTCTATGATCGCCACCTTTATTTATACGCACCGTTCTTGCTACTGGCTCTCCTATCCTCTATTCGCTTTCTCGCGCGACACACACGCAACACATGGACGGCGGGTTCATAATACGTAGATATAGAGTTGCCATCTTCCTTTTCATAGATTTTAAACAAGCACTAATGAATAATCTTTCTTCTAAAGAAATATCATTATCAGTTGTGTTCTTTCTTTCTGTAATAAGTTTCCTTACTGTAATAAATTTGAGAGGACCATTCGTTTATTTCTATATATACAAAGCTTAAAATGCTGGTCTCTCTTCAAGTAATAATTCTGAACCACCCCGTACGTTATGTAACACGCAGGGTGCAAAGAAAGCCCGACGTTGCGGGTGGAGAAGCCGCGACGGTGTGGCGGCGGACGTCGCCTTGTTACAAAATACTTTAATTAATGACTCCTCGGAACAAATTTACCTTCATTATTAGCACATTCATGCCGGGCGACGCGGCCGCGCCGCGTACATGAACGCGCGCACGCAACACGTGTATCCGAGAGGCACAAAGCCGGCATTGTGTGGAGCCACTCATAAAAGACGCCTGTTCTTGCACGGGCTTTAAATAATTCAATTCACCGAATGCTCTTCCTCCACCGACCGCATCACTGCCTTTTGCTGCCTTCTCACCGGAAGAAGCACAACGCGAAAAATGGAAAAGGATAGTAGCGAGAAGAAGGAAAGAAGGGAAATGGAGGAAAGAAGCATAAGATACATCAATATACACATGAACGATGAATGATATTAGATCATGGTCTAATCCATTAGGTGGTCTAATAGCGACAGGATTGATCGACGTCACAAAATTATCTCAATCGATTATATTATACTTGAAGTACGTATCAAAGAAGATGTTGATATAGCTAAATTCTAGATTGACTTTGTTGCAAAATAATTAATAAGTTTCGAGAATGTAGTTGCTATCTCGAATATAATTATGTCTATGGTATTTCATAATTCATAGCATTCTAGCGATATTACAGACGTAAAGAATCTCGGATAGGTAACAGATTTGACACACCTAGCTTTAGCCAGGATCGTAACAATACTATTTTCTACAACGTGTACCGCATAAGTACAAGTTAAAAACGAAATCATACCAATAAGCAAATGCCCAGTCGCAAAAGCTTACAAGATGAATGCCGAACAACGTGCACAATAGCTCTTCTGTTCGTATCCTTCGTACGTCTAGACTAGAGAGTTAATAAAGCGTGTAAAGAGAAAAGACTGACAACGCTCGTTCGTTTCTTATCCGAGCTAATTATTCACGCGTGCTTAAGAAATGAGGTTCGAAAAACCATTGAAACGGTACTCAAGAATATTTCAGTTTTAGAAACACATTGCGTTTAATATGAAGAAGTGCAATGTAATTTTTTATGTACTTTGTTTCTTTAGAAATAAAGTAAAAGTAATATATGTTACACATTATTTTATTTACGTCTGCAGATTTGAATAGTTCCGAATTTCCGAGAGGAACGTTTTTCCTATGCTTCTAGAAGCTAACCTTCTCTGCGTCGTCACGGTATCCCCTAAACAGGTGCTCTTGAAACAGACATTTCGCCGCGGAGAAAGTCTCGTCGGTCGCGGCTAAGCGAACGAGCGAAGCGGTTCAGAGGCGCGCGCATTTTCCGGGATTGCGGCGGCTGCCGCGAGAAAAAGGGTGAGCAGCGTGGACGGAATGGAGATGAGCGGCACAAGAAGCGAAACAGGCGAGAGAGATAGAACGGCGGAGATGGTTAGCGAGGGTGGCAGGGGGAGCAGTGAGTGCAGAGACGGAAGAAGAGAAGCACAAGAGGAGGAACGGAGCGGGAGGCAAGGAGAGGAAGATACTACACAAACGCAGCAGAGAAGAGCATTGGGAGCGGAGCACAAGAGCGTGCACCGGCTCGAGGCGAGGGAGAAGAGCCATGCCGAGCCTCCGCTCGTTCCGGCCTCTAGCCAGACAAACGGCCCTTCGCTCGACGCAGAAGTCGCGCGCTTTTTGCGGCGCTCGTTCAAGTTTACATTTACGGACTGATCCCCTTACCCGTTGTCACCGGACGCTCCGCTCTGCTCGTTCGCTCGTTCGCTCGTTCGCTTGTTCGCTCGTCCGTTCGTCCGTTCGTTCGTTCGTTCGTTCGTTTCATTCGTTCGTTCGTTCGTTCGTTCGTTCGTTCGTTCGTTCGTTCGTTCGTTCGTTCGTTCGCTCGCGTTCGTTCGTTCGTTCGTTCGTTCGTTCGTTCGTTCGTTCGTTCGTTCGTTCGTTCGTTCGTTCGTTCGTTCGTTTGTTCGCTCGTTCGTTCGTTCGCTCGTATTGGCTTGTATGCAGATGCACCCGCCAACACCGCCGCGCCGGTGATTATCGCGGCTCGCGGCGTACGAGTCGCTCGCCCTCTTTAATAAGAACAATGCCCTGCCAGGCGTGAGCACATTAATGCGCGGCTTCTGTCCAGCTTGATAGAAAGGCAGGGCGGTGTAGACCCAACTCACCACAGGTGTCGCGACTCAATGATAATTGGGCGGGAAAACTGTCGTACGTCAAGCGACGAATATGGCCTTCTGTGCTCGCAACCCTTTCCAGTCGCGTACATTTAAGTACGCAAATGCCACCCGACCGACTGGCCGATGCGGTGAATTATATACGTGTCACAACAGAAAATCGCATGACTGAACATCATCTCGAATAAAAGTGATTAGACCTAATCGTAGAAATGCTTGGTGAAATTAAATGGTCGACCTACTATTTTTCTGAGATTCCAATTTATGTATTACATACATTTTATATAATGGAATAAATCGGTTGTGTGTCTAAATTTCCTGACTAATAGACTGTGGTTGAATGGTCAGTTCCCGTTATGTTCATTGCAGATGTTTAATAGTTTCGAAGTTGCCGGCGCAAAACGAAAAAATCTTGCTGCTTTTTTCAGACTGAGCAATAATAATTTCCATCTTGTACGTTTTCACCGGAAACATCAAGTAGTATAATAAATGTCATGCTTATTTGCCTTCTTATAAATTCATGCTATCGAATTATGGAGACTATTTCACAGTGATTGCGTTTGATAAAACAAGCGTAATTAATATGTTAATTTCTATACTAGACGCTGCTCACTTTTTGCGTGAAATGGAAACGTTGCTTGATTTGAGAAATGCAATCATAAAACTGATTAAATGGTTTACTTTACCTATCGAATAAATTGAAGGAGACAAAATTCGTACTACTGATAAAAATAATTCCGCATACTTATCAAAAACTTTTATAATATGTTTCGGTTACTTATAATTATAATTTATGCATTTTACACTTTCTGAAAAGTCTGCTATTCAGAATAATTAATTTGTTATTAACGAAAAATGCACGAAATGATATGCGACAAAATGGAATAGATAATAAACGAGTTTGTAAATTTATTACAAAAATGAATAAATATCAAATCTCCAAATCGCGAAAATTTCAAGCTTTCCCTATTATATAACAATTTCAACTTCAATTAAATACCCAAAAAATTAATATTTCACAAATGATTAATTTTTTTGTTTTATAATGTATAAATATAAGAAAATCAAAATATCAAATTATATCAGATTAAATAATCTACTGATGATTTTTTAAAAATAAAAATTAAATATAAAAAAACAATATAAAAATTAATTTGTTTCGCATCAATTTCAGACAATAATGTAAACGATGAATAGAGGAAATCCAGGCTATGTGATGAGTGATCAAAATCTTTCACCGAAAATCATAAAGTAGAGCTTACGTTGCCGTAGTGACACGTGAGATCAAGTTATTGTGAAAGAACACTACACTTATTCATGAAGCTCAAGAAACTTTTAAGTGGATACTTTATGGAAATGACGAATTTAGAATGACTGTTAACAATTGATTGAAAGATTGGCAAAGTATAACAACGAGAATTATAAAGCTGGTAACCAGATATAAGTGCTTGAATATAACGGGGAATTATATAGAGAAATAAACAAATGTTTATTGTATACAAAATATTTTATCGCAAACTGGACGTTACTTTCTGGACATTTCTCATACATATATATATATATATATATATATATATATATATATATATTAAGCAATAGTTTTACTGATTTTTCTGCTCATCTTTTAAAACTTTGCAATTAACAGTAAAGATTAATATATCTTCCATTTTCTTATAAAACTTAAAAATCCTATAGATCTTCTAAACACAAGAACATTTTTAAGTACATTAAAAGATTAAAAAAAGATGAAGAAATAAAGTCTTGAACCTTGTCGTTTTAACATATCTAAAACGCTCATAAACGATTTTATCTCCTATACTATATTTGCTAATGATTAGAATGTAAAAGGTATGACTTTGTAAAAAGAGATGGTGGCATATGATGAATCGGCAGGTGGCATAGAATTAGTAAAGAACGAAGAGCTTGTTGCCCGTCAATTATATAATCAACGGATGATATCGAGAATGATAATGCGTAACGAGTGGCGAACTAACAGGCTACCTTCGAACTGGTTCGAGGGTGTACGATTCTTTTTCGTCCCCTCTTGGTCGAACGAAGGGAAATAAAAATGCGAATCGCCTCAACGAAGAGTCAAGTCGTCGGTCTCTTTATTTACTTTATTATAGGCTGCGCTAACGGTATCGGTCGCATCACCGTCGTCTTGTTGCCCTCTTCTTTCGCCTTTTTACGAATATCCGATAATTGCATCTCTCGAGTGATGGCGAGGATCTAATATTTGCTTTCCTTTCCAGACAACGACTTTAGATAATTGCTAGTATTTATTTGACATAATCCGCAAACGAGAACAAACGTTTAATATTCTTTTCAATATTGTATGCAAAATATAAAAAATAATTTAACTATGTAGCAATGTTTGATAAAACTTTTTTTGAGTTATGTCATGAAAAACAATGTTCGTCTTTACTATTAAATTGAATATAATAAATACTAAATCGAATTACAACTTTATTCTTAGACAAACTAAGATGTTATATAATATACAATATTGTTTAGACTAATGAGACTATTTAGACGAATCCAAATGAATCTTATTTTCACCTCGCATCTCTTTAACAAAATAATCGTCCATGGTCGCGTCTGTCATATTTCAAGAATGCAAGAAACTGAGAAATATTGTTCCTATCCAGATCGCACATCATGTATCATTTTAAGACGTTTAGTTTGTATAGATTTTACAAAATAGGCTCGTGAAAACGTCTGCCAATCGTTATTTTCTATGGAAACAAGTGTAATGGATTGACAGTTACGTATTTATTTTCAGCTATGTAACTCGTCAATTCAAATTCAATCTTTGCATGAAATTTTGACAGTGCGTTAAGACATTAAGATATTTATACAGGCATACATTTCATACTTCACAGTACAATAACTCTGAAGATTTTTGTGCGAGAAATATCTTTTCGAAGTTGTCTCGATGTATATTCATATGCCCACATTGTCATGTAATTCTTTGCAAACGGAAGAATAAGGTCTAGCAATTCTAAAAGACGTTACACTGTTACATCATGAACATTATGCTTAGCCGAAAAATAGCTTTTATTTGAATGCGACATGTTTGTCGAACGCTTTTTTTATTAACATATTTTTTCATTTTATATCGCAAAGTAATTTCCACGTTGTGCGTTCAATGACTGAATTATGTTCACGATTGTCCATTTACAAAAGCAGTCGTCAATACGATACATCCATCTGCATCTTTAATCATTATTCGTAACTTTATCTCATCAGTCACAGATCCAAAATGTCTTACAAAAAAAAAACAACGCATTAACAACGAGCTATCTCGCTCATTATTGTTTTAAGGTGTCTCAAATCGGTGATCAGCCGACAAGAAAAAGACAAATAAACCGGAAATCGTCTCAACGGAGCAGGACGAAGAGAAAGAAAAGAGACGAGCACGACGTACAAGCGTAGGTGCCAACAATTTATTGCCCATCACGTCTCTGTTGCTCAAGCCAGCCACGTATGTTGCCTTTAAAGGTCCACACGAAATGTTAGGACATTATTTTCGGTGATTACTGCTATTCTTTGATTAGGAGCCGCTCCTCCGCTCGCCACCGTCTCCTTACCACGATGATCGTAACGCGTTAAATTCCTACGAGATTGTTGGAGAACCGGGCAGCAAGCAGCTTCAGAATGAAGGAGAAAGAGCAGAGAAAGGAGAGAGAGAAAGAGAAGTAGGTGGAGTGTTTCGAAATTCGTAACGATAATTTATATGGGTTCTGACCGAACTCACGGTCCTTCGTCACGATAAGATTGGACCGTCAGAGGCCTTTACATGGATATACGAAATATCTAAGTGCCGGATAACAGCTTCTACAAAGGGCTAAAACCGATCCCTGTGGGCGAGATGGAAATTTACTTATATTACTTTAATTTCATCCTTAATAAGAATCTATTAACAACAAAGTTCGATTGATAAAAATAATTCGATTAACGCGTAGGCAGATCTATTTACATAACACTCGCTTTCACCGAGAAATAAATTAATAACACATAAATATTCGTAATTGCATCGTTGAATTCGATTTAATCGCAGCTCTTATCTGTAGCTATAAAATCACTCAGGAGACGCTTCCGATCACAAGCGCGCGATTTCTCGAGACTACTAAGTGCTGCATAAAATATACACTTTCTCTGAATATTAACCTTTGGTGACATCGCGATTCCAAAGTCACGTATTACATTTTATCTGTACTAAAAACCGGTGCTACCCGTTAGCCCCAAAAATCGCATCTTTAATTTTCTTTCAAGAGTTATTTACCGGGAATAATTAATCCTAATTTTGGCAACATGTAGTATCGCGAAAAAGAGATTGATGGAAGTGTTGGAGAGAGATCGCGCGGCCCAAATACAATGCCTGTACAAGAAAAGGCAGGGGAAGGCATGCCGGACCGACGGATGGAGGCGAAAGAGAGATCGAGAGCAGCCGGTCCGGAGCTACGGAACATTTAACCGAACAAAAGAAGCCACTATAGGCAGCAACGTCCGACGGCGCGTTTCATAAAGATACGGATTTATCGCCACCGTGCCCGAAAAGGGGCTCGCCGCGCCGACGACGACGAGCTCTGGCCGCGACAAAAATACGAGCCCTTTAGCTTCAACACCTTGCCGCCTAGCACCGATTCCACGGTGTCACGCATTACCCACATTCGAAGAACGAGTTCTCACGCGGGAATTTCCAAATTAAGCTTCGTCACGCGAAAAGAGCGCGCTGCCGATCGAACTCGCGAATATAACGGAAGTTTTCAAGTATCCTCTTAGCACGGAGAATTACACGAGTTTTCTGGGCAAGTGCATGTATACTCATTTCACATTTTTACATTATTGTGATTTAATTCAATATCAAACATAAAATACCTCACACGCCTATCAGAAGGAATGTTTTCCGTTAAATTATAAGGTGACGAAGTTGCACGCAAAATGCATTTTGCAAGACATTTTGCTTGTTATAGACTTCGAGATGGATCCGACACCGAAGTCCTGTTATCTCTCTTTTACAATTTCATTTATAGTCAATTACATCGCATGCAAACGATGTCGTAAATTATACTTTTGCGTCGTGTCTTATCAATTGCGCATAATTCTCGCTGCGGAGCACATTACAGCCGAGAATATATGCAGGGAGATTTATTGGTCGGGACGGTTTCCATCGGTCTAGCGCCTTCTCCGATCATTCAGTCCTGTATGAAAGTAACCATCTCTCTTTGCTTTATGTCGTTTCGTTCACCACGCGGGAGCGATGCGAGATACCGCGAGGTCAAGTGGCAATCAACAATTCGATCGGCAAGGTGCGAATCGCAGCGCGCACACCGGCATGCCACTTCAACGATGTCTTCGGGAGTTTATTAACAGCACGACATGCAATATTTATTTCACTGCTGTGTCAAACCGTGGAAAGTTTCTACAAATAATCGAGACGTCTCAGTCGTTCATATTGGAGTGAATATATTTGCCAACTATTTTTTTTTGGTATCCTGTTTTTTCGAATAATTCAATAGCAATTCTCAAAGATATATTATTCGTAAAATCTGACGTATGATTTTCACTTTATCTCTCAAATTCGATCACTACGGACAGATCCATCGCTACGGACAGATAGCAAAATCAGCGTACATCCGTCGTGGTCCATGGAGGCTCCGTGCAATAATCTGGCTGTCTACCAGGCAGGTCCGTGACAGCAGCTGGTCGCGATCCAGCAAGATCGGACGCTTCCAATCTTGCTGCCCCCTCCGCGCCATGCAAGAACTGCTCTGCTTCTGTCCGTCCTCTTTCGTTCTCGCTCTATCTTACCAGCTCCCTCTTATCCCCTCTTTATCTTCCGTTTCTTCCTGTCCTTCCTTTCTCTCTCTCTTTCTCTTTCTTTTCGGTCCCCCTTCCATCTTCTCCCTTTCCGTGCCGCGGCTCGAGTCTACCCTGATTTACGCCCGTTCACCTGCTCATCCGTTTCAAGAGTGGCCCACTTGCGCCTCTCTTTCCGGCTGCCTCGCGCGCTTCATGAAGCAATCGGGGACGTAGCAGCATGACATTATTATCCTGAATCCGACTATCGAGAGCCGTAGTAGAAATCTTTGTATTATGAACTCATTAGTCGACGTATAGTCGACGATGTGCGAGCCGTCCGGCTGCAGCCTCGTATTTATTACGTGCGCGGCCCAGTATTTGTAACGTGATCGCGTGTTAGATCAATCGGGGCGAACCAACGGCTCGCAGCCGAGCTAAAAGTCGACCGTTAATGATTTCGTCGGGACACGCGAGATGATAATTCCGGCAAACAAAGTAATCGCTAATTGAACGTTACGCTAACGAACAGCAGTTGAAGGTAAGCAAAAACGCACGCCATTCTATTGCGCTGACTGTAACTTTGTCCGAGATAACGAACAAACAAAATGAATAAACAATGGATATAATATGATGCCGAGTAATACCCCGCAGCGAAAATTTCTTTGCGTTAAATACGCAATTAGATATAACTGATATAACTACTTAATAATTTCCCTCTCCGTTACGGCGGATAAGCATAACCGCACGATACCACCACCAGTTCTGAATAGTCTTTAGACTATTTGCAATTTCCGACAATCCCTCTTAATTAATTAAAGCATGTTAATTGCTGCATTTAGCAAAAAGGCATGTCTCACGTGTTAAATCACTTTTTCTCAAAAAATATATCACTTACAATGTTGCATTTTAATATTATTTATAGAATCTTTAATAAACTATACTTGCTTAAGAATTGATATTAAAAAATTTCGAAAATAATCTTAAAATGAAAATGATAAAGTCAATTTAATCGAATAAATCCATCGAGTGAATTCGCTTGCATAAAATTATGCATATTCCGATGAAGTTTATAAGAAAATTTATGACAGAATGTATATAATAGCTCTACTGTGTGATCAAAGAGAATCGGTTTAGAGCCAACATCCAATTAAAACATTCAAGTTTCGCAGAAATATAAAAAGATATAACGGTATAAATTAGTATAAAAGATTGAAATATAACGAGCACCTCTCTACGATACAGCTAATCTCATGGGAGATTCGATTCCCGTAGCTCCACGTGTATCCACGGCTCGTTAATAACTATTCGAACGACGTTCGCTATTCGGAACCTTCAATCGTCATGAATAATCGAAATATTCCGCCAAAACACAACGAACTTCGTGCATCCCGGAGAAATCGGATGCGGCATCAAAACCCGTTCCTCTTCAAGTCAACGGCATCATACTTGACAAATATTTCATCGTCACTCAAGGCTAAATACATAAATCGAACATTTTAACATAATCATAAAATTGACGTGGATTTCAATCGAGCAATAAACACGCATAAACATTTTATATTAATATCCATGATGGAGAATAATATAAAATGCTGTTGTATTCCAAAAAAGTAAAGGCTTCTGGAACATATGTTTGCGTTATATGATCGTGTAACACTATATTCATTATGAAACGCGCAAAAATTGCAAAAAAACAATGGCTTGTTTCTGTGCATAAAGTATCAAAAGTGTATTTCCTCACGGGAAGAGAATACAATAATCGTTAAAGCGCCGATTAATCCATTAAAATGCTAATGTAACCATTTAGCTCGCCATGATAATTAGAAATTGTAACGCTGCAAAAGCGATTAATAAAACAGTTCTAAAATAAATGTATAATATTTTGAGAAAGCTGAGACACATTAAGAATAGTGATAAGTATCCGCAAAGCAAATTCCACTCGATGTATGCAGATTATTTCTCTTGTTCGTATTAATTAGACAAATACGATACAATCACTATGCATCTCTACTAGATAACGTAGGGTGACGTGACAAAGCGTAAACTCGTGTAACACCATAATAGCGTATCTTCGAGTAATATTATCGGTATTAATACTACAGTATCACTGCACGCACGTAAAGAGCGTCGCGCACGATGTTGCAGGTACTCCTGTGAAATCCATCGGGGGTGTAAAGTGTAAACGATCTGCCACATCGGCGGATCGTTATTGCTCGAACGATGACCCGGCGTTTCGATTAATCGGAAACGAGTTTGTCCGATCGGCCGGTCGTAGTAACAGAAAGAACATTGGTGCGAAACGCGTGAGGCAGACACTGCGACGAGAGACAGAGAGAGAGGAAGAGATGAAGAGCCACTCGACGGTGTCACGACAAAACGCAGGTACGTACTTAAGTATATATAGTGGTACCCGCAGGAGGCAGCGCGGGGAGACTCCCCGGCTGTAAAGTATAAAGCATTAAGCGTTAATCTCGGCGGTGGACAAGATAATGCCCGAAGTCGGCTCCGTGTGAGGAGCCTGTGAGTGGCTATTTATCTCGAGTTTAAATCGATTTGTATGCTAATCCACGAGAGAAATCCGCCTGCGTACATAAAACTGAAGGAGGCCTACAAAACTCAGCCTCCATGAGATTCCAGATATATCCCTGACTAATTAGGCCCACCGCCGCCCTGCCTTCTTCCTTCGACCTCTCCTCCGTCCCGTCACCCCTTTCGATGATACCGACCTCCCACCCATCGGGAGTCACCTCTCTTCGTCGAGAAACCATCGTGTTTCGCCGAACACCGGAGGAACACCGACCATTCGTTCGAAAGAAGAAAAAGAGAAAGAGAGAGAGGACGAAGACGAAAGAAGAGAAGTTTGCTTCGTTACGACAACGGCGGCTACAACGAACGTTCGCAGTCTTTCTCTCATTCACCTGTATTAACTTCACCGATAAATGCCTCGGGATTCCAGGGGCCAGATCGCCGCTATAAAGGATCGTGCCTCAGCAATGAGCAAAACGAAAGAGGGGAGGAGCAGGACCCTTGGAGAACCGCCGCGCGAATGACCGCTCGCGATCAGCTTCGTTGACACTACGACAGCACTCTCGTTGACATTTTTTGAGGAGCAAACTCGTTAGGGCCGAGGGTACCCGTCCACCGGGTCAATGACCGTTTCATCGATAGCATAAGCAGCTGCAGGTAACGTTCCGCGCGTGCGATAGATGTGTCAGGTTAAACGGAAATTTGGAAGGATTTTAAGCGAGACAACGAATTCGGGGATTTTCGGGTCTCCGGTTCGAGCTCGTATCATACATGGTGTAAATCACGCTCTATTTTGTAAGATACAGTACCTGTTTCTCTAATAAATTAGTCTCCGTGCGCATATTTTAATATAGCAACAAAAGTTGATAACTCGATATAGCAACAAAAGATCGAGAGATAAAATGCTTCCTTTCGTTTTGTGACTTTAGTTTTAATTCTGGCTAATCTCAATAATATGGATCTGGATGCTGTAAAATATTATGGGGGAACTTGGATCGTTTTCAAATAATCGTCAAGTGGGCGTGTTGTCTCTTAGGCCGTAATATGAAAGCTATCGTGGACACGAGAAGAATGGCCGTCTCGCTTTATTTCCTGAGTTGCCTCGTTTATGGGTCGAACCCACGAGCATTAAATCTGTGAATTGCTTTGATCTTTTATATTTATTTCGTGGAACAGGGGGATTCGATGAGTTCGGGTGGGCGAACGGGTCAGGTAACATCGCCGCGAATCGCTTGGTTAAATGTAAATGACGAAAATACACGCGCAACATTGAAATTTCTTTTAAAGTAATCATTAGATTTTTGTAGTGCTTGGCGCTCTAACATGTTTTCTACAGTGCAGTTATACTACTTTTAAATATAATTGTAAGTTAAATACAAATAGGAATAAAAATCTACAAATACATCGCATAATTATCCTGAAATAATTATTTCAATTGTCAAAGATACTCCTTCAGTCTAAATTCTTCTGACATCAGAACCCACGATGGAGATAATCAACTTGTCGCACATACAGAAAACGATGTTATGATTACCGAGCATTTCAATATTTATATTTCATGTCAATATTCGATAAAAATGACGACAAACTTAATTCATTCGTCCATGCGCGTTTCTCAGATAGGTAAGTGCTTAAAGAGGACCAATTATGCGAGGAAACTTTAATTTGCATTTCGCTCCAGGTCGCGAGATAAGATCGCGCATACCACGATCAGTGGACGCAGCAGCGTGCGTTTCGAGACAAACTGGTATCTGGCTGACTGGACATTGTTCCACTCTGAATAACCGGCCGTAACAATTGAGTTCGGTTTTGAACAAAGGACTCTATTAGGGCACGCGCGTGCATTTTCCATGCCAAGGCAAACGGGATTGGCTACGAAGACAAATCGCACGATCCACGAACGGCGCGAGCTTACATTGTATTTACTCTATATGAATAAAACCACCTGTTTCGTAAAAATTCACTGGCGTGCAGTATCGCCGATGCTTTCGGCATCGATCCATTGACGATCGCACGCGCCTCGACAAATCAAGTGAAAAGCGCAAGCAAAAATATATGGATATATTCAAATATAATAAATAGAAAGTATAATACAAAGAAAACATAAACATTATATGGAAGAGATAGAATAGATCTTGTTAAAGAAAACAACAGATTGAACATATTAGTGACTTGATGATAATTTTCAAACGTCGGAAAGAGTTACATAATCTAATGAGAAACATAATCTTTGATTTAACATATAATATATTCTATTAAAAGCATATAGTACATTTAATTAAAGCGCTTAATCGTTTATTACACAGTAGGATATATTGACAGCAAGATGCGTTTCTCATAATATCGTGGAAATTAGCGTATAATTACTCGATGTACGAAAAATGTCACAGTTTTTGACGTGGAAAATTATGATATCCTATGATCTTTACGTCCGAGCACAGGATTTACATGCAAATTGCCATGTACAAAATGAATATGCCGCGCTTTAAAGGATTTCATTTTGAACATTTACGAGCTCCTAACACACCGAAACGATCGTAAGAGCATCAGCAATACCGACGAACGTAACTCAGCGCCGATCGTTGAAGAGCACGTGAGAAACAAGCGAAGAAGATTTACGACAAGGGAAATATACCTTCTATGCCAACCACGCGTGTACGTTTTAACGCGGAAGAATGAAAGAGGACTACGAGAGAAAGAAAAAGTCATTTTGTAAGGGTTGCCAACAACTTGCTCTCCTTTGTGACGCAGCGCGTAAAGGGTTTAACTTTGCGTACTTCAGGGGTTGACTTTGCGCGACTTTGAGCACGAGAGACGTTTCCTTGGCAACTTTTAGCGATATTCAAAGTAGACGTGCTTGTGTCAGTTTTTACCAGGCGTATCTGTCGCAGAAGAATTGAAAATCAGCATGGAAGAGTCAAACACATGAAGTATTTTCAAGCAATGAATTATACATTATTTAACAAACATAATATTTATGAAGCTCAAATTATTTGTCATATAATTTTTTATGTAAATTTTAAAATATCAAACATACTTAATAAATTTTTGACCATATATATTTTTAAATGTCGATCTTCATTATTAGCAATGGATTTATCATTGTAAAAGATGCATCGTACAACAGCTTTCGTTAAATACTTGTATCCATCGAGGATTCTAAGAACGGAAAGGTCCTGCTTCCCCGTGTGTATCTCGCGGTGGACGTTTTACGACATTCGGTAGAGCTATAAATCCTCGGGCCTGGTCCGATTTATGCATCGATATCGGTACACTTAAGTATACAAATGTGCCCTTAATTGGACTGTCTCCTTCTGTGTGTACTATAAAAGCGGCACTTCACACGGCCCCCAAATCACTGCTGACAGGGACTCCTTTTAAGTAAAAAATATGGCCACTAAAAGTGACTACTATCAACTGTTCGCAACGCGAGAGAACGTGATTTCGCGAGAGACATAATGCACAACGAAGAAACTTGTATGAGACGAGCAGGTGCGAAAACAATGATACTGTGTGATATACAATATAAGTTTTCTGTACCCTCATGTACATTTGAAATATAAGAAACAAGACAAAGAAATATAAGAACCACGAAGATACGACGTGGGGAAATAAGCTTCAATGAAAAGGGAAAATGCAAATCCCTGTAAAATGAAAGTCTGCGCCACGTCGTCGCATTCATTCGATATCTTAATTTCCTGCCGCAAATACGGGTACGAGATCGACTTAATAACTTGATGTAACCGCATTGTGCGCGTTGTGTATCTAGGGTATCCGCTTATCCACAATGAAGGATAATAACACACGGGCTATAGATGACTTCTAGTGACCGTTAGGTCTCGAAGAAATCATAGTTACATTAGAAACATATAATTAAGTGGTTTGATTAATAATTTATTGCGTTAAGATCGTAAAATGTAATCACGCAGTAAGAAGATATATGCTTTCTCACATCGGGCTTCAATTGCAACAATCAGTAAGATCATACAATTAGCTTAGCCAGCCGTTTTCTCGTTCTAAATATTTCATTGTCTTGTACTTTCAGATCACTATTAAATTACATGTTCGCGGAAAGATAGAATTTTGTGAGATACTCATAATAAATCAATATTAATATTAGTAAAAGTACAAAGAAAGAGGCAGTTAAAGATATTTGAAAATTTTTCAGATTCTTTCAAAGAAACCGCAATAGAAATATGTATCTAGGTAGAGATAATTTTCTGAGAAATGGTGCAATCTCATCAAGCAGGTTCTTTCCTCTATGTCTATCAACGTTGACTTAAATTCGTTATTACAAGCACAAAAAAAATTAATCCATAATCTGAGAAAGTCAAACGTGTCGCACTTGGTACTCTATATATATATATCTGCCGCATATGTAATTTACAATTTTATTGATAATTGTTCTGCGCACGGCAGTAACGGTTATTTAATTTTTTTGTCCATTTAATTAAAATAGGCAACGTATGAGACAAAGTTTTGTATAGACAGTTTATCAAAACAAAAATTGTTTTCTAGAATGGACGCACTATAAAAAATTTATGTAAAATTTTATGTAATTTTGAGACCCACTACAATAGGTGTAAATTTTTGCGTGTTTCTCTAATTTTGCAATACATAATTAAAAATAATTTTTTAATTTGTAAATTTCTTTTACAGTGTATGCATAAAAAAACAAATTAGGAAATTTTTGCAAAATTTATATATAGAGTTATGAACACGCAAAAATTTACACCCATTTACAGTGGGTAATTTTGAGACCCACTATAATAGGTGTAATTTTACATAAATTTTTTACAGTGCGGATGAACATGTTTTGTGCAACATTCCACAGGCACGAGGGCTTACTCCGGTAATACGTGAGTTTTGGCGAATCGATAAACGCCAAAAGATCTCGCGGATTGCCGATCGACATCTGCCACGCTGGTTACATCGCAAACGTGACTGAGCGGCGTGGCGAGAGAACGATTTTTGCTACTTGCAACCGGCGGCGAGAATCAACTAAGCCGCCGTCGTGATCACGTGCACATGATAACCGAGACTAGTTGGACAATGTTTGCCTCCTTCGTCGGTGTCTACGACGGTGCGCGGGTCTGAGCGATTATCGACATTCGACAATCGAAGGATTTATCGTTCCATTTGCCCACGTATTCGCCTCGAGAATCACTCATGACTGCGCGAGAAGCCATGAGACGCGAGATCGACCGCATGCGCGGCGTCTGCCGATTCCGCGAACCGAGTCGCGAGTCGAGATATTCCGACATAATGACTTGAAGATTCTTATTAACGTCTGCGAAAGATTAATCCTGCAGTGACTCCATGTTTATCTACCTTCTGCAAAGTGAAATGGTAGCATGTGATATATAGAATTACTATTCGCATGCGGAATCGCGTAATGATTTCTTTCAAGAAGTCAGACTGGAGTATACTGCGATTTGCGCAAATTTGCGCGAATTTACACAGGATGTGATTACGACGAAGAGATCGCAAGCATGAGAGGACGAAATTTTTCTACATAAGATGCCTGTAGAGGGTCGCAGATTACTCTCAAATAAAAGATAACATTTTCGTGAGAATGTTTCTCGCTACGAGCATGATGTGAGCCGTGTGCAACTTACCGTCAGTTTCAACTGGCTGTTTCCGCACAAGCGAAACGTCTGTCGTGCGAATTACTCATTATTGCAAATACCCGTTCGTATAACCGATCCCTAATAAAACGCACCAGCTGTTTTTTTTTTCCGATGGCACCTGACACGAGGTTTAAGTTCCTGCACTGTCGTCAAGGTATTTCACCCACACTGTGGTTCACGTTTCTGCTTGGTGATCAGAAAGAGATACCTCGCACTAACACGCGCGATCACAAAAAAGCCGAACAAACCGGACGAATCTTTCACGGTGCACTATATATACTCACGCTTAAAACTAATTGAGCAATCATCGCGATCACACAGTATATCGAGTCGGCTCTTTGCGTTTTGTATCATTGAAATAACTATAACAAAACGAAGAGAGGCTTGAAAACGATTTGGTTCAATCACTGGTGTAAAAGAAAGGAGGGAGAACAAAAACAGGATTGGAAATAAATGGCAATCAGGAGCAGAATTAGAAGAAGAAAATAAGGGAAGATATTGAAGAAAGCTAGTAGCGCGTTTATCATCAAAATAAGCAGCCCTTGGCAATTGTCAAAGCCAATTGGCATCACAACACACAGGCAATTAGCACCAAAATTTTCAAATAAACCAAAACCAATGTCTCGTCTATGATTAAACAATTTTCTCAGGTTCGATTTGTATGCTACAACGATGATTCGAGGCTCACATATCGAATGGCCCGATCGTGGATCGTTTGCCCTTTCAGTCCTGCCAAGGGACGCGACGATAACAAGCATCGATGGCGACAGCACCGATGTGGGATCATGTAAGAGTTTGACGTTCCAGAACAATTAACCACAAAGTCTAATCGCTTTAATTAAGCGTAACCCATAGTTTCCTTCCAGCCTATCCTACTCTTCTCGTCCGTCGAGATTCGGAACCTCCTTCGTTTCCTCCCCGTCATCGGATCCTCTTAATTCTAATCTACTTCTTCTTGATCGATTACATCCGACCGCTGTCGATTAAGAGCCACTCGCAGCTCCAATCTGTAAATCTAACGTCGACCAACGACAGGCACTTTATATCATGATCATCATGTGAATTCTGTATACAGACTGATACAGACGATGAGCGCTCGATCGAATGATCTTCCTTGACAATCCACTTTCTTGATAATAGATCTATCAACCTCTTGGAAGAAGTAGTGAAATCTGCTTGTGAATTTTCAGCGATTCAAATTATATAATTATTGTCGATAGCAAAAATGATGACGATTGACGGACACGATTTCCCACGTGCTCACACCGTACTGTCCCGTGCGCGCCTTACTGTCAGAGGGCGCGATACCAGCATGCACCCCATCGTCGTTCGACCCTAGGAATATCCGCGTATCGGCCGTGAGGCGACGCAGCGGATCTCCCGCCTCATTCACGCGGTTTCGTGCCCGCAACGTTTCTCTCGTTTACACCCGGCACCGATACATACACGCGTGATCGACTGACCGGGCTAGATCGGGATGATTTTCGCCTCGGTCTCCCTCACGACACCACATGAGCGCCGACGCGAAATGTTCACGACACACCAGGCGGCGGGAACGGGCGCAAACGAACGGCCACGGACGATGACAATGATAATCATATAACAATAGCGTGCGTTCTCCGCTGGTTCAGATCTTACACTGAAGACCAAGGTACACATACACATGTGTGTCGGCTGGGCCGGCAGGTAGAAGAAGGAGGTAGAGACCGAGAGGTAGGAAGAGGTGGAGTGTGGCTCCGGAGGGAGGGGAGCCCACGCTCTTGTGCACCGGTCGCACACACAAGCGGCATCAGACATACACATACACACGCGGATACACGTGTGCTCTCTCTCTCACTCTCTCTTTATCTCTCTTTCTCGCACACAAGCGCGCGTGCACAATGTACCTACGCTCTCGCGCGCCGCAGCCTCGCGATCGCG
This sequence comes from Tetramorium bicarinatum, assembly GCA_928718305.1. Classification (NCBI taxonomy): domain Eukaryota; kingdom Metazoa; phylum Arthropoda; class Insecta; order Hymenoptera; family Formicidae; genus Tetramorium; species Tetramorium bicarinatum. The sequence continues at coordinate 13,234,227 of OV788329.1, forward strand.
AGAGCGGAATCGGGAGAGCATTCTCGCGCGTTTACGCACCTGTATGCGTCGGATGCTGGCCTGGTGTACGGGCCCCATGCACGTACACTTGGGCGTACTGTCTCCCTCGCGCGAGTGCTCTCGTGTACCCCGTTACATCGCGTCGTGTCGCGCGCGCGCGCGCACGGTATGCGTGCGTGCGTGAGCACGTGTGAGAGGGCCGTGTGCCTACACGCGAAGAGACAACGACATGCCGTGCCACACACAGATAACCCGTCGTCCTGGGGCCCCTCGCCTCCTCCCGCGAGCGCGCCGAGGCACCTCGCTTCACTTACATACGATACGATACGAACGAGCCACAAGGCAGGCAGGTAGCGCACAAAACTAAAGAGACTCGGGAGAGGAGGCGAGACAGTGATGGTGAGAGATCAGGGGGAATGGGATAGGATGAAAGAGATGAGAAACCGGCCGGACAGAGAAAGAGAGAGAGGCACAGGGAGAAAAGAGGGAGCCGGGACTAACCACTGGCGAGGAGGAGGTATGAGAAGCGAGCGACCAGCGCGAGAGAAGAGACGAAAGAAACAGCCTGCAGTCATGGAGGGGTGTCCGTTGCTGCTTCTGCTACTCCTGATGCTGCTGCCGACGCTGCTGCTGTTGCTGTGTTTAAGCAGCGGATACGCACGCTTTAACGCAGTCGCGCGAGCAATCGTCTCCCTGCCCCTGCCTACATTGCCTGTCCGGCCATTGCTACCTTCTTCGGGGATGAAAGTCGTTTAGGCCAGGATGACGGATTGTTCGCGGATGATACATATGCTCATTGACCTAGTCTTCGTTTTCTGTACAGCAAATGGGGCTTGGTATCTACTATCTACCACGCTGTCGTACAAGAGGATGATAGAACAAATGACGTAACATACAATTGTAATTTTGATTAATCTACAGTACTAAAATTATACGCAAACATTAACTTTAGATTATACGTTAGATTTATAAACAAAATTGTAAATTGTAAATTGTAAATTGTAAATAAAATTATAAATGACTTTATAGAAGTTAAAATTAAATATTATAATAAGTAAAAGAAAGAAATAATTATACATTTATAACGCTAATTACTTTTCTATGCTGATTTTGCTAGTATCAAGTAAATTACGCGAATGTATTAATGTCGAAGACAAGGGAAGAAAGGAAGAGAGAGAGAAAAAGAGATGATATAGCTGTAAGAATACCAACGTGGGTAGTATCATGTATATCCAGATCGGCCTATCTGTCCCGCCTCCGCCCACGTACTTCACCTGTCATCTCCTCTTATCTCAGAGAATCCGTTCATCCGTCTTTCGAAACCACTTCTCTCCTTCTCGCTCATTTCATATTTTTTTTTTCTAACTGCTTAATGAAGAGTATTTTAAAAGATAAATACTAAGAAATACTAGAAAATAGAGCCATTGTTAAGAAATTGTAATAGTAATTATAACGGTAATCAAAACTTTTTATCTTAACGATCTTTGCGTTTGTCTGATTAGCCTGAGAATATACACGATTTCTTTCAAATACATAAAATAAAGAAAGATGGCGACAATAATACTTTGTTATTCATCAAACATCTCTCGACAAGTCCGCGTCGCAGAACAACATACATCGACAATAGCACTACCGTTACATAAATCGAATTACCCAACGCCGAAGCATTACACAACTGTGTTTGCGCACGTCGATCGTGCCAAAGTGATTTGTTTGTACGCAATTTAGTACATCTGTGCGCATGGCCTTCGCCGAGCGATTCGTACGGGTTCGCGCATTCAAAGCGTACAGATAAAATGTACGGAAAGTAGCGGAAAGTTCCTCGGACGATGCTTCTTTCTTTCCCTGGACCGTTGCATCGTTCGCCATTAAGGTGAGTGCGATTTGCATGCGCCTCGCGAAAAGGGAGAGGAGAAGCGAAGGCAGGGAGGAACACGCGGGGCAGGAGGCTTTTGATTTATCGTTTCTGCTGCCGCCCTCCTTCGACGTTCCATGCAGCGTGCGATCTGTTGCGCCACGTTGCGTTCCAATTTTGAGTTCCACCGGCGCATAATGAATCGGTATGCAAATCCTCGAATAGGGATCATAACTCATTCGTGCGATATCGTGTTCTCACACGCGGTCAATCGGGCATGCTTCACGAGACCGACACGACATTGCGCGGGGCGACGCGACGCGACGCAACGCGACGCGACTCGATGCTGGCAGACCGAGCAATGAAGATAAGGGCACCGAAGACTGGCCGCGGCAATTACAAGCGCGTGTATATACATGCGCACGTACGCGCGCGCGCGCGCGCAGCCGCGACGATATTCGATGTAAAGACGCGGAGGAAAAATCCCAGTCAAACTGACAGGTGTGAAATATGTGACCGAGACCATGTAAAAATATCGGCCCACCGTCGTCCCTGTTAAACGTCCACCACACGGGTGCAAAACCCACTCACGACCGGATTTTCCAGCTGCGCGTTGTCGTCTGCGTTTTTTCCACCTTATGGATTCTTCGTCAATTAGACGAACAGATTTATGTATTGGGGATTAGAAAGATTACCACGTGTGAACAAGTATGTTAAAATGTAGAAGCGGTAAATTTCATGGAATAGAGGTAGATTCACAGGTGAATTGATCGATCGATTTATTTGATTAAACCAAATAGCTTTGTCGCCAAGGAAAAAGAGGAGAGAGAAAAAAAAGGAGAGATAAAATTGTAAACTTTGCAACTTGTTTGATACAATAGCAAGAATTGCAAGTGGGACATTGTGCAGAAATGGGACGAGTGTACAAACCAGTATCTTTAATGTGTGTGAGAGAGACGACATACGGCGCGGAGGCACTCGTTCCAGCACCGAAGGACACTCCCGGGATAGCACTGCAATAAGATGGAAATACGCCTTTCGTTCGGGGCCGGATTTATCGCGTGCTTCTCGGACATTAACGGCCCAAAGTGTCAAGGGCGACTGAGCTTGTTACAGCGCGGATGCCCCGGCTCTATCAGTCGCCGAACATTGACGGGAACCAGCGAGAAAGAGACGCGGATAGACAGATTGAAAGCAGCAAAGAGAGGACTACGCGGTGATCAGAGGGAGCGATGTAGAGAGATAGACCCCGGGTAAGAGAGAAAGATAGAGAGAGACACAGAGGTAGAGAGAAAGAGAAAGAGAGAGGAGGAGGAGGAGACGGCGAGGCGTAAGGGTTCGTTCGAAAAGCAGGGTACCCGTGTCCATTGACCGTAGGTACGCCAGTGTCGACCGCATCGATAATTCGATAAAGTGTCCTCACATTACCCTATTGATTGCTCCATTGTCCCCGCGACGCTTCTCGGCGATGGCTTCATCGAGGCTTTCAGCCCTTGGTCCGATGCCTCGGTCCCACTTCCTTAGTCTCGCCAGCGACTCGTCTGTGTGCGCGACGTATAACGACTGGGTTCTCTTCTCGCGATTGATTAAACGTAACGGTTCCAAGGTGGACATTGTTCGCGCGTGAAATATAGCGCCGCCGAGTAATTTGCGATAATCAGCGAGCGATTAAAATCTAAATCTATTTCTATCCTCATCATGAATTTACTTACGAATGTTTCATTACAAACAACATATAAATCTTAAGAAAAAAAAAAAATTTCAAACTAGTCTCAAAAGCTACCGAAATCAATAGGAAGTTAAATTATTGAAAAAATCAAACACACGTGACACGTAACTGGATTACATTGAAATTAATGACTGGCAATAGTAAGCGATCCCTTTTTCTCGATACGCTTATTATGTTGTCCCTCGGACCGCATTTTGGACGTAGATCCGTTGATATCTTGCAGGCGCAGGCCGCATGCATCTGGTTCCTAAACTTCATATATCAACGGCCACGCGAGCGTACGGCCGGATCTCTCGTGAAATCGGCGATCGATTATACCACGAAAGAAAGGTGGTAAGGGGGAACGGAGGCGAGAGGAGAAATCCGGACCTTCGCTGCGTGCCTGAATCCTAATTGAATCGTCAGGACGCTCGAGAGTACTGGCCCTCAGGATACCGACTGCTGACATCAAGAATGTGACAGATAATCGGACATCGTGTCCCTTCCAGAAACCCTTAACGTCGAACTTGGATCGATCGAACTCGCGATTTCCATAAATTATCTATCGAACCATCGCAATGCTCCCTACTTCATGTGCTTCATCGATAAAATTTATAATACGACTAATAATGAAGGATGTTTATACTTGGCGTACATACGTTATGCTAATATAAAGTTATTTATAAATCTGCTCTATAAATTTATCTTCTTGACAAAAATATCCTTAACACATGAATAAGTAACCCATGCAAATATTCTGCTGTGCAATCTTTTTATGGAGTCTCAGCAAAACGCAGGTATTGACGTGACAAGTTGATTTTGACACGTGCATAGTAATTAAATTATCCGAAGATTCGACTACCGGTTCTGCGTGCGAGGCGGCGACTCTCGGTAATCGTCTGTAGCTATTCGGGAATCTTTTGACACTGGACGAAGTTCTGTGTAGTCGTAGTGTTCGTACCTGTTCCTGTGGGCGGGACCCGGCATGCCATTCTATTTCAGCCCGGCTTTCATTCATAACTTGGGTTTTTAATAGCTTGCCGCAGTGCCTGTGGCGACGATGTTACTCCCGGTTCCCTCGCCTTCTCTCAGCATTGACCTCTTCAGCGCGCGTGAATCGAAAATCATTCTCTACGTTGAACGCTGTCTCTATTTAAGATAGATCGACATTCAATTACCTTTCATTCCCCGCTATTTGCTATTAACCAAGTTTTGCAATACGATATTTTAAATGTTTCGATGTATGCAATAGAAAACATTAATAAACATAGAAATCAAATAAGCTTAGCAATTTATTGTAATTTTTCTTCTGTTTATGAGACTTAAATGCTCTTATGCATTAGATATTGTAATATTGTTAAAACGTAAAAGACTTGATAATATGATAGAAAACGAGACTTCTGTATTGCACAGTATTAAATGCATAATATGATACAAAGAAATATAAAAGATTCTCTCTCTTCATTATTATAATGATTTATCAAACGTTGTTTTGGTTTTATTAAATAATAAATAACTAATAAAATTCTTTATTGCAAGCATCTGATAATCACTAATACATTTTAGTGTTCAAATATTTTACTTGTTTTTACATAGTTACAACAAGACAGCAAACAATCATGAGATCGGAATGAATCCCGATAATGCTATTGAATTCATAGGCGAATCTCTTACGGAAGAAAAGCTTTTTTGTATGTTCACATATTAAATATTGAAAAGAGAGCAAGGAGCGGATGTGTAATTCCACGGAATATGCTCTCGAATGAAGCTGTCAATGCATCCAGAATGATCGATATGCACGTATCTGTCTACGAGGCAAAATGCGACAACCCACTCGCACATATCCATGTACGGATGGCACGCGGCGAGATCTCGCGATATTGGAGCTCGTATATCAAACTGAATTATTTATTATCTTCTGACTCAATACATTTTCTCGCATTTTCTTCATGCGAGATGTAGGATTGTAAACTCATACCAAGACATATATTTGCTTCTAATTATATTATAAGATCATACTTTATATTAAATATATTCTTTAAAGTTAGAAAAATTAATATACTCACTATTTATATGTATGTACTCGTCGCAACATATTGTATCAAAAATAATGAGCATTGAATTATTTCCTACCGACAACCATTCATTACGATTTCGTAAAACAACATGCCTATACATTATGCCTACGTTTATCCGTTCAACTTTTGTCATAGATGCAGACAAACGTTTCAACAACAAATCATTCTCGTTCGAAAGTGTGGCTTTCGTAAGCTGATTAGTCCTATCGGGTGTATCTCCGAAAGGGTCTTACACGCGTCATGGAAAGCCGTGACACGCACATACGTGAAACGGCGGATCCTTTTCGGAGTACCGTCGAGAAGAACGAGAATACTGGGAGAACTACTCGAACAAAGAGAAAAGATAGGCAGAAAGGAGATGCATGGTGCAGGAGGAGGGAGGATGAAGCTCGCGAAGGTGAGGGCGACGCCACGAGGCTTATAAATAGACACGCGGATAATCACTCAGGATTTATGGTAACCACGGATTATCAAGTTGTACAAGGGGGTATATTTCATATTCGCGACGTTACCTTATTTCAATGGGGGAATACCTGTTCCGCGCGTTACAAACTGCATGAACGTGCATACACGAGGCGACACATGTGTTGCATCGTGAGCGCCCTCGTAGATACTCGAGTGTGTATGTATTTACCCGCGTGCTCGCACATCACTAAGCTGACTCGAAGAGGCATCCAGGTGCCCCGTTCTTCTCGTTCCATCTTTGCCCACCCCCCTTTCACCGCTCCCGTCTCAAAATCATTCCCACGTTCAGCGACTACAAAAATGCCCGGCCACTTTTCCGAGAGAGCGATCCTCTGACCGATCACCGGCGACATAGTACACCGACTCGATATCCGTTCTCGAGATTAGAACGGGGACTCTTAACGGGCGCGGAGACGTCGTTGGGTGTCGCCCGTCAGAGCTGGAATTTCGAAACCACTCGACCGAAAGGATGAAATTGCAACCCCTGATAAGGAGACGCGACATCGAGGAAGAAAGAGGCAAGAGCAAACTAAGAAGATGCCGTAAAGAAGAATGACTAATTTTTTTCATTTATATATGTACAAAAATATGTTTATGATTCGAATAAACTGTGATGAAAAGATTAAATTAAATTTAATATTTATACAAAACACCAAAATAAACTTCTTTGAATAGAGCATATAGTCAAGATCGTATAGTACGTAAAACTTTATATTCCTTAATCATTTAGAATTGTTTTGCATAAAATATTAAAAATTCAATACTGAAATTTCTTTCATCAATGGATAGAGATAAGATGGATTAAGTTGTTTTTTTAACGCAAACCATTTTTAAAGAAAAAGCTTAGCTGCAAACATTTCTTTTGTTAACGATAATATTAAAATGTTTTCAAAGTACGATTGAAGGAACGTACCGCGCAAAGATCGCCGGTAGATAACGTAATCTCGATAATATCTGTCAATGAGAAAAGCAAGCAGAGTGACTCACAGCTTTGTTCATCTTCCGATTGTCTTCGCGCTTGCCATGACCTCCCTTCCACTTTTCAACCGAATGACGCTTCCGATGAGCCTATCTCTTCCGTTATTAGCCATCGGTGGAATCACGAGTTATGGTAGACAATGAGTTCATCGGTTCCGGATGAAGGTGCGCCGTGCAGCTTCGATAAATGGAGAGACCTGTCCGCGACGATCGCCGGCTTGGCTCCTCGTCGGCCCGTACGTCGTTCGCGGCAATTACTGCCGGCCGAGCCCCGCGCAAGAGAGAAAGAGAGACGCGTACACACGAGTGTACGAGACTTTAAACGCGAGTCAACACTGTCGGCGAGTCGACAGAGGCATCGCGTGTACGGCAGATAGTATCGCCGAGATGTAACAATAGAGCCAAGATCCTCCTACCCTCCCGCCCCGCCGCGATTCTCTCTCCTGCTCCTTCTCTCTCTCCACGAAATATTCCCACAGTCCAACCTCACACATGCCGGATTAACGCACCCACTGGGCTTCCCATTGTCAACGCACGTAACCCATACACATGCACACGCGGGCACGTATATCGACCGCACGGCCTCACAATGCCCCAATATTCCTCAATCTAAAATGGCCCGGCGTCTTTTTACACGATTGTTAAGACCAGCTTCCATTATGCAGCGAACCCTTGGACCCTCGGATCGGATTGCTACGATTTTCACTATCAGCTACGATTCTACCATCATCAGAGACCCACGCATCGCGGCGTCATTGTTCATTGTCGAGATCCGCGTTTGATCGCGGGTTGCACTTCGTGACAACCTCTCGGGTTACTTTGGTCGCAAGTTGAAATTAACGCAAGCTTTATTCGATTACACTTAGATATGATATGAGGAAAAGATTATCATAACTGACACTTAAATTGAAAAGCCTTTTAACTAGCACCGTTACTTGGATCGACTTGCTGTAAGTACAAACGCAGTTGAGACATGACCCTCGATTTGCGGGTTATACATGACGTGACTTATTGAAACTCATTGTGTTCAGAAAAATTCATAACATAACAACTTCCGTCAAAAATGTAAGTACTCGCATATACCTATATATCCGCGTTTATGTAAACTCATGTGAAATATAAATCTACGAACTTGGCATCCCGAAATGTGAATTTTTACAAAATTGACATGACATTTGCTTATCCATAATTTGCCCATAAATAATCGTCCATCTTGCAAAAAATATTAAAAATACACAAAAATGTTTTATTATCAGAACTCCTAAGTACATTTGGTGAACAAATATAGACAAATTATGAATAATTAAGTATCATATCAATTTTGTAAAAATTCGCAATTTGGAGCGTCAATTTCACAGATTTGTGAAATATAGATAAATAGTAACTAAAATAGTTTGAAGAAGATACGTTTTCGTTTCAATCCAATAATATCATTTATATACGTTATATTCAAGTCAATTTGGAAAGTCACAGTGTGCGAGTAGACGGATAAGAAATAACTATAGAATGTTGCCCCCAAGAAGTGGATACAGCATGCGAGATAAACGAAAGAGCGGCACTTAAGAGAACTGGAGGTTTAATTATTTCCCTCTTGACTATTGTCACAATTCTTAGAATGCGCAGAAATAATTATAAGCAATATGTAGCACAATTTTGCAGAAATATATATCGGTAGATAAACATTTAAAAAGAACATTTAAATTAATAATTGTAGGGAATTAAAAATAATTACATATTAATTTAATTTCAAAAAAATGCTCTCTCTATCTCTCTATTTCTTTTTTCTTCTTTTTTCTATCAAATCAAAAAGCTATATCCATCTTTGAATTGTATTGGATTATTAATGATTCAGAGCTTTCATGATTTAATAGAAAGTCAATATTCTCGGATTTATCAGCGTTTTATTTTTATCGAAGGTGGTTATTAATCGAGCAATAATCCGATGCCGCGTGAAAGCTTCTTTCGCTACATACACTTCAGATTATGTTCATTCCTGTTCAGCCGATTTGCCGGAGAATTCTATGTGCACGTTCTTTAAGTATGTGTGAAGTTTCGTCTGCAATATTACGTAATAGGTAACTGTCATTTGTTGCGACTTTAATGGCAGGATCGATATAATTTACGGGAATTAAGTATAATCGCCACAATGATACCAACATAATACGCGCATAGCATTTCTTAAAATTAGTTCATAAACCAATTTGAATATATAATTTTTCATATAAAAAACATTTTAATATCGCTTAATTTTTTCACGTGAATCAATGGATAACGAAATACGCATTACGACAGAAACATTTTATTCGTAAATTCAAAGATGTTTTTCAAGAAAAAATCTATAATACAATTAAAATAATATTTTAATCAATTAAAATATTATTTTAATTGTATTTAATTATATCTTATTTTCTCTGCGATATTTTTTTATTTATTATTACATGTACAAAGTATGAAAACCAACGAGAGTGCGACTACTGATTTATTTTATAGCTCGATATTAGTGGCGATTCATAAGAATTCATGACGAGAGCAAATCTCAGCCGCTGCTCATAATTATATCACCGCCGTTTTAAGTTTTAATGTCGGAAGCAGCGAGCCTGCAATGGTTAATGATCCCTCGCAGCGGTGGGAAAACATTAATGTCGAAAGTACTTGAGAAGTAATTGATCAAAGGAAAGTTATTAACGGCGTCAAGCAGAATTGTAGACATAACGCCAAGTACATTTAAAGAATCACATAGTTAAATATGCTATACTTTCATGGCAATATTAGATAGTTATTTCCAAGATAAAAAAATATGATCCAACGGGCGAAATTAATTTAATAAATTTCCAGTTTGTGCCTATTTCTAATTACGCCTTGTAAAATAATTGTGTGTGCAAATAGACTCTCCTAAAATTATTCCTGTTATTCAGCTTTAAATATGATAATGGCTATTATTATTAAAGTGTACAACTGGAGAAAGCTCTATCAGTCATATGTGAAAAGATGCAACATCCTCGAGGCCCGAATTAGGGAACCGGTTCCCTAAGAGAATGACACGCGAATAAGACAATTTACGTACACGCGAGAGTGCAAGATGGATAATGCCGTGTTGCTTTACGACAACATGCGTACCAAGTGACCGGCCGTGTTCGGCGTTTCGCGAACAAATCGGAGAGCGTCATGCTGGCACCCGAGCGGGATTGAAGAAGGGACGCGTGCAGCATCAGCCGCAGTTGAAGAAAAGAAGAAGAAGAAAAGGCAGAAGAGGCTGAAAGCATTGTTCCGTTCCTTGCGCCTTTCTCCGCGTTCCCCGCGTTTTTTTTCTCTTCCCCCCTCCCCCCACATTTCATACCGGTGCACCATGCGGTACCTTCTGCCTCCCCAAAGCCACCTCAAACGCACCGGCCCGTGCTCAGGTGTGCTCCATTGTTAGTCGCCCTACATATCGCGTACCACAGTCTCGCGTTTTGCCCTCTTTATTATGTGTTTGGCCATTATAACCAGGGAGAAGAAAAAGCAAAGAGAAAGGGAGAACAGGCGAGAGCATAGAACGCGGACATACATGCATGAAAGCGATGGTCGAAGGATCAAGTAGCATTATGACCTCTTCAGACACAATGTTGTTTGTTCATGTTGGTGCAATCTCGTACAATTTTGTGATATCCGAATTGTGGATTTTTAATGCGAGAATTATTCATGTTACAACGATACGACATAGACTCGTGATAATTAAATTATCACTTAATTATACTATTTGAATATTAAACTAATTATTTATTTCTGATTTTTTATTATTTCTTTCTTTTTTCTATTTTATTTCTAAATATATTTCTTGAAATTCTCTCTCTCTCTCTCTCTCTCACTCTCGTTCTCTCTCTAATAGTAGCCTTACCATTAAATTAGCATTAATAGATACGTATGGAGAAGAAAAATAAATATTGATTTGATGAAGTAGACAGCAGTTTGTAAATGGAAACTTACGTATCTCCAACTTTAGTATGAACGAACAAGATGAAATACTGTGAACTGAAATTTCTTTACTGAAAGAAGATCAGAAATTTTTCTCGTTGCTTTTGAACCTCGGGCGATGAGTAAACTGGGCAAAGGGACGGGTTTCATTTTTGCATGCTGAAACGCTTACATAATATCCGCCGCAGTACGCGACGCGTTTTGTTGCTCGATTTGCGGAAGCGTTGCAGCGATACACGAAGCACGACTCTTTATTACCATGGACGCAGGCACGTGGGATACGCGCTTTTTTCAACAAACACGCGATTTCCCTCGGTTTCCAGTACTCGGCAGAATACTCAGCGCGAGAAAAGGGAGAAAGGGAGGAGAAGAGTCTACGAGCTAAAGGGATTTACGCGATACTCGGCGTGACCTTAAGGTCGCAGCGTCGAAAAATTACTAAATTATTTAAGACTCCCCTAGCCACATCGTTGCTTGTTGCCGGATGATTTATTTCGACTATCATGATGCATAGCCCCGGTATCCAATATTGTAATACGTTTTGCATACGTGCACGTATCATTGTCGACGGTCGTAGCCCAGCGATTGAAACACTACCCGGGCTATATCTCAACAAGTTGGTCGGGCGTTATGAATACCTGCTCCGCGCGGCATTATGTTCCCGGTGGTAGAACAAGTCGGGTTCAGAGGAAAGGGAGTGCGCGGGAAGAAGATACTTGCTCGTGATCGTTGGATCAGAATCTCGTGTTATTGCTTCGATGACGAGGCAAACAGGTGTAAGTCCGATTCCTTCTCTCTCAACGTACATACGTGTCTATCAGTCGTCGTGCGTGTCACCGCGACGAGAAAGTATGCAAAAGATTTTTCTTACATTTGATTGTAATTTGCTCGTGACGATTCGCGTCTATCGTAAGGGACGAGAGCGATCGGTCAGTTTATGAAGCGACCGAACGACCGCGTATTACCGCGGCAAATCGGGTGCAAACATTTCACGTTATTAATTGCCATTTTACGAGTGCGGCTCGATGATATCGACGGCGCGTACCGAGAAATCTGCCCTGGGCGTAATTAAATGGGTTCAGTATTAATTAACATTAAAATACGCTCTAATAATTAATATTAATTACTGTGATCCTAGGGCTATCATAAATGTTTTAACTCAAACGAGTTTCGCCTATTATCTTCCGTTCAACATTATCCTGCGGCATGCATATGATTAAACACACATAAATAAACGACTAATATCATACACGTTATAAACTGTATGTTTTTTAAATTTTGGAGAAATTGTAAATTTCTTTTGTCACGTACTTTTTCTGATTCTCAAAATCCTGTAAAAATTCAATAATTTTCTAGATTTACAAAGCTGAAAATATATCTAAACAGTTAAGTAGAAGAGAAAATATTAACGTCAAATTTTCCGATTCGTGATATGCGCAGAATAAGACGTCAATTCCGTCCTTTGTGCAACTTTGCGTTAACGCTCCGATCGCGCATTAATGATACAACCTTCGTAAATCCAATGACTACTAAAGCACCTGACACATATCTTCTTATATCCGCCCACCTCATAATAAATAAGAATCGTCCGTCGCAATGATTTACGCGCGCAATGTATTCCGCGTGGTCGGTGGTTTTTTTCGTTCGTTATTCGAGAAAGTTCAGGACGCGAGAGAATGCGTGCGAAGCCGCGCAAGGCACCCACACGATCGTTATCGTACGATTAATATGTTAATCGCTGCAGCAACGTCACATTAGTCACGATCGCCACGAGCAATTCGTCCCCGCTTAACGAACGATCGAGGCTCCCGTGCACGTTGGCAAGAACGTCGAATCCGTGACGGCTTTTTTCATTTAGCATCGTCTTGATCAAGATATCGCATGCGCGGAGAGAGCATATGACTCATTTTCCGCGAGCGCTTCTCGTAGGTGAATGTCAAGCAGCGTGTATTTATCTTGACTCCCATTAAGAGTCACCTGCACGCTGTCAAAGTTGCGATCGTGCGTGGCTGTACTTTACGGAAGAACAAGATTTTGGATCGGATTAGATACATTCGAATATCTCTCAATCGATATAACGACTTTCGCCCGAGATCCGTTTACCGGATTTAGTTCTGAGAAATGTAAATAATTATTAGATTGAACGAACTTACCTGTGAAGTTCGATCTCAATTATGCCCTTTGTCTCGTCCGGATGGAAACTATGTAGTCGTGCCCCTGCACGCCTATCAACAACAGTGTTTAAAGTACCGCCAAAAAGCAAATAGCGGCCGCCTTCCCGGCCGCGCGGGCTACGGGCCCGCCGCGCGCATCACGCGGCCGCCGAGCACGCTACGCGCCCGCCGCGCACGTCTCGTCTCCTCATAAGTTCCAAGCCTTTTTGCAAATCGCTATTTCTCGGGGTGGGGAATGAATCTTGGGTGGGAGTCCATCCGGACGAGACAAAGGGCATAATTGAGATCGAACTTCACAGGTAAGTTCGTTCAATCTAATAATTATGCCTCTTTATGTCTCGTCCGGATGGAAACTATGTAGTTGTTTAGAGCCCCGCGATTTGTCAAAACCGAACCTTTGTATATGAGACTGTGAGCGAAAAATTTTTTCCATTATTAAACCGAAAAAGCTACTTGTATATCACATGAAAAAATATAATCCTATGCTCAAAGCTATAGTCTTATACTTATATTATTAATATAAACGTCTGCTCAAGGCTGTTCCTATAAAAAATTATATAATGAAGAGTATGATACATACTTATGGAGATACTATACAAGCTATATTGAATATATAAAATATACTTAAAGAGATATATTGAAATAATCCTGTAAAATATGCTTAAAAAGACATATTATAAAGATACTCTAAAGTATACTTGAAAAGATACATTACAAATACGCTATAAAGTGTAATTATGTAAGATATTCTGTAAGCATACTGCCTAAGATACCCTAAGGTATAAGATACTCGAAAGTATACTAAAAAAGATAATCTAATATAAACTTATAATGATATTACATATCAAAATAGTATAATCTTATGTTCTAAACTTTGGTTCGAAGCCTTAGCTCGAAAATAGTTTTGTACTTATATAAATAATATGCGCTGAGTGAATAATGTGTATACTATCATTCTTTAATAACAAAACGCAGCACCAAATATTTCCACTCTGTGTTGCACTATCTCTTACTATGTCGTATTATTTATCCTTATTAAAAGAACGCAAAATCAAGCATTTTGATTCCGTGTTGCGCTATCACTTAACGTGCTATGCTAATAAAATAGCGTTGCTAAATTCCTCGGGATTCATGATCAGCCTATTATAGAAGTTGGCAAAGACCTGGGACTCGCCCGTCCAACCTGCCGACCGTTTAATAAAATCAAGGAGGATGTTTAGATTCCCTCCCCTTGAAGATGCTTGCGATGTCGAAGCGTGTCGAGTGCCATGCGCCGAAAATGTGGAAGTCTATTCCGCAATCCTCTAGGCCCTGGCGAATCCAGCGACTAATTGTCTGTGACGAAACAGCCTTATAAGGCTTAGACAAAGAATAAATAGAAAATCGCACAAAGGACGCAAATCTTTGGTATTTTCTATATAATGTTCCATGAGACGAACTATGTAGAGGTTCTCCTGGTTAACGAAGCGAGAAAAATTAAAAAAGGGTTGAAACTTGCCCGGGGCCGAGGTTTTAATTTGATCCGGCATGCGAATGCTTAATTTGTCGTTTAAAGAAATTTGTGAAATTCTGAATAGAGCGAATGTTTGAGCTTTATGACCAGTTGCGAGAGCGAAGAGTATCTTTTTTTTTTTTTTTTTTGATGATCAATTTTAAGGAAACTCCTTCATACGGATAGATAGAAGACAGTTTGGCTATTACGGGAGCGGGGTCCCAGACAAAATCCTACCGCGGACGGGGCGGTTTGAGTGCGGAAACGCCCTTGCAAAATCGCTTGACCATGGGATGATTCCCGATCTCATTTTGAGAAATAAGAGAGGCAGCCGATCTCATTGTATTTAGAGTCGAGTAAGCAGAGATATTCGGCGACTCTTGCGCTAAAAATTGTAAGAGTTGAGCTACTGAGGGCGAGTAAAGCGATAGGCGATGACGATGGCAGTGGTTCCACCAGGAACGAAACGAATAATGGTATTGCTTGATAGTCAATTCCGATAAGGAAGATATTAAAGCTGGTATTGCTATATTTGGAACTGACCGGGCCCTGAACGCCTCCCTGATAACTTCATGACCCCCAGGGAAAAGGTCCTTCATGCTGGGTAGCGGCTCCTGAAAAGGTGACGATAAAATAGAATGATTGGGAGAAAGAATCAATGGTTCGGAAATCAAGAGACGACCGTGCAACGGAAACCATGGCTGTGAAGGCCACCGAGGAACTATTAGAGTTCCTGTTGCTTCGTCGTCAATTATTTTTCTAAGAACGCGTGGTAGTAGGATGAAAGGTGGAAAAGCATAAAATTTCAGTTTTTTCCACGAAAGAGTAAACGCGTCTACGGCCGCTGATCCTGGATCAGGGAATCAGGAGACATATAAAGTGCATTTATTCTAATTTGACGACGCAAATAGGTTTATGTCAAAAGGGCCAAAAAACCTTGTCATCCGACGAAAAGCTCGCTCAGATAAAGACCATTCCGTAACTGGGTCTGCAATTCTAGACTCTGCGTCTGCCACTGAGTTTTCTAAAGATGATATATAGGCGGCAAATAAGAAAATGTTACGGGCCTCGCACCAGAGCCAAATTTGTCTAAAAATCTCGGAGAGGTGGGGAAACTGAATGGAACCGAATTTGTTAATGTAGGTTAAAGCGGTGGTGTTGTCAATATGAAGTAAGACGTCTCGGTCCTGCAGATCTGTTGCAAAACAACGCAGGCCGTTAAAGGCTGCTTTAAGTTCTACTGAATTTATGTGTATGATTTTCTCACTGTCCGACCACCAGCCATGAGTGCGCAGCTCTCCACAGGAGGCTCCCCATCCGTTCAAGGACGCATCTATAAAGATTTCCCGAGCAAATTCGCCTGAACGAATCTTATTTGACTGTTTCGAATTAGTAAAAATATTGGTCCACCATTTGAAAACCTTTTGAAGATGTGGGGAGATGTTCCTTCTTGAAGAGTATTCTTCGTTACTTCCGATAAGAGAAAGAAACTTTTCTCTCTCGAACCCTTTTGTATATAGGAGCCCGTACTGCACTGCAGGACACACAGAGATGAGAGAACCATTAAAACTGGCGAACTCCCCGATAGAACATTGCGTTTTCTGGGCTAAAGTTCTTGTCAGAATTAATAAACTCTCCCGATGAAGAGGGGGGATTGCAATGGATTGTTCTTTAGCGTCAAAAATGAAGTCTAAATACTTGCACTTGGTCCAAGATTCCATCTGTGACTTAGCGTGGTTCACCACGAAGCCCAAAGAGTGCCGTAGATTAACTGAGGCAGTGGTATTTGCTCGACATTCCTCGACGAATGAGCCTAGAAGAAGAAAATCATCTAAATAGATGACGGATTTATATCCTTTACTGCGAAGGAAGGTGACTACCGGTCGCAGAATCTTCGTGAAAATGTAGGGGGCTGTAGAGAGGCCAAAAAGTAAGGCTGTAAATTCAAAGGTTTTCCTGCACCATTGAAATCGAAGGAGTTTTCTATGCCCCTCGAAAATTGGAATCAGGAGGTAAGCGTCCTGCAGATCGAGGGTTGCCATGTAACAGCTCGGTAACATAAGGCGAATCACAGTACGCCATTCTTCTAATTCGAAGTGTGTGGGCTCGATGTATGAATTCAAATCTCGCAGATTTAAAATAAATCTTTTCCTCCCGACGATTTATCCACTAGAAAGAAAGGTAAAAGAAATTGATCCTTGCTGGGCTTGACAGCAACGATGGCCCCTATTTGAAGTAAACGGTCTACCTCTGAATCGCAGGCAAGAGTGGCAGCAAGTGACAGGTTAGGTTCAGAAAAAACGTTCCTTGATGGTGGTGAGCTGACAAAAGGGATACGGTAGCCCTCTATAGCTTCCAAAACCACAGGGTTACGGGAAATATCCGACCAAGCATCAAAAAATTTTCCAAGACAGCCAGCCGAACTTACTTCATTTACCAGTGATATCGAGCTCTGGTTCGGGACTGGGAGCGATGGTGTCGGCTGTGATAGTGGTGGGCCCCTGATCGATGAACCGACGATGGATGGACCGGGGCCTTCCTGTTTCCCGAAGGCCCGGATGTTCGAGTCTGGGTCCGTTGCCGAACTCCTTGACGAACCGGCTGCAACGTCTTCTTTCCCACCTGAGGAACTGATTTGGAGACATCGCGCCCGGTTTTTACGCAAACCTGCGCTGCCTTGAACGTTTCGGCAAAGATCTGTCCAAAAAGGAACTCGACGATAGGTGCTGACTCTGCGGCATTCCTACCCAAAATGTTTAGAGAAGGCTTAGCGAAAGCTCTTCTCGCCAACAAGAGGCAATAATGGTGGTCCGCAAGAAGATGGATGCCTTCTGAAAATAATACTAAAGCCGATTTTATTTCGTCTTTGAAATCTTGCGAAAGTTTTGAATTTAGCATTCGAGATATGCCCGAACCGAATGCGTTGAGACAAGCACCCACCTGTGCCTGTGAAGACGATTGGTATTCGTCTCTTTTTATGACTGAAGGAGTCAATGCTGCGATGAGTTCTTTGTTTAACTTGGGCGGGGCCAAGGCTGCGAGCTCCCCTTTTGCCTCATGTTTCGCCAGAAGGTTAGTGCGAATTACTGCATTGATATCGCTTCGCGATTCCGTCTGAATTGAATTCAAAACGACAAGATTCCACAGCGCTGATGCGGGAGGGGTCTAAGCTTTTCCAAAAAGCTCGTTGACCAAAGTGTGTGTCTCGAGGACGACTTCCGGATCCTGAGATTCCGGGAAGATAGTGGCGGGTGGGTCAGCGAAGGATATATTACCTGCTGATGTGAGGTTTTCCTCTGAGATGGTAACGATCTCCGGTGCGGCTATGCAGGAAAAAGATAGAGTGAAGAAACACATCGGTTATGTCCTCTCTTTGCCAATTATCCGAGAAAAAATTGGGTCGACAAGAGGACATACCTGGTACAACGCCTCGGCTCGCTTGTGCGGCCGTGTGTTCTTCGTACTCTCGTTGCTCTGTGGCGTAACGGATGCCAGAGATGATGCTGAGGCAACGTCCTGAGCCGATCTAACTTCTGCGGGCGAACTAACCTGACACTCGTCTAGGTTAGAACTGTTGCGATACGCAAGAAGTTGCTGGATACCTTGTAGAATCTCGCGGCATCTCTCCTTAGATCGGGGATCTCGCGTCGATGATTCTCTCGCTGAATAGCTGTCGTCCGATGAGCTGAAGTCTCTGGATCTCTCCCTCCGATGTCTATCTTTCTGCGCGCGTTCGTATTAACTTTCCCTTGAAGAATAAAATCGAGATACTCTTCTCGAAGAAGAGTGTCTGTTTTCCTTTTTATGCTTTGGCATAACAATCCTAATATGTTGAAATAACCTAAAGAAAACGAAAACGAAAAGGTTAATAAAACGTAACACGTGTTGTTGACAAGAGCGAACAGAACACAATGAGGAGACGAGACGTGCGCGGCGGGCGCGTAGCGTGCTCGGCGGCCGCGTGATGCGCGCGGCGGGCCCGTAGCCCGCGCGGCCGGGAAGGCGGCCGCTATTTGCTTTTTGGCGGTACTTTAAACACTGTTGTTGATAGGCGTGCAGGGGCACGACTACATAGTTTCCATCCGGACGAGACATAAAGAGGCATAATTAAACCTATTTCGTATCTCAGATCACTAATCTCAGACTACTAATAATATCTCAACTAACGTCCTGATATCACGCGACGAAATAACGAGAAAGCGTACTTCAATCGAAGTGTTTTTACTGCGAATTGTAAATCGTTCGGTATTTAATTTTTTAACTTTTTCAAGAAAAATCTAAAAATAACCTATCGATACGCTTTTTGAAGCTTTTCCACATCATTCCCTGATGTATTCTCTACATAATTATCTGAAAACGGAATTCACATTGAAGTACATCAATAATAATCTACCTGTCGGAGGAAGACTTTCTTATCAATTACCGCTAATAATAAGTGTGCGCTGTCACTGGTAGCGCAAGACAGAATTGAATTACTTATTTAATTGGGTGACAAACTAGAAATAGATCAAATCGTACCGTCAGCGTTACCCTTCTACTCGGAATTATTGGAGCGATGTAAAGTGAGAAATCGGCGATCCTCCTTCGTTAATCAGCAATTACCTCGCAGCCATTTAAATCGCCTCGCTGACGCGCAGACACCTCTCACGTACGAGCATCCGTCCGCACAATTCGCCGACGAGCAATTTACGGCCGGGCCGTCCGTAAATTTACTTTCTTCTGCTATCGCGGCACGCAATTACGCGCCATCCATTTCGCCTGTCGCCCCGTCATCGAGCCTCTAACGCGTATCTCCTTAAAAGCGACTCCCGCGTGATTCGACCGTCGTCGACTCGCTCGCTCGCTCGCTCGCTCGCTCGCTCGTTCGTTCAAGGAGCAAGACGATTAGTAATTCAGATCGACACGGAGAGTAAGACGTTACGCGAGCGAAGCAATTATGGTCGCCGCTATCGTCGCGACTTCTGAGGAGCACCGCACACACTTTTTTTTCCGCGCCACCATGCTGCTCTAGGGTACCCGATAATTGTCGCTCGCGATCGCGCAGCGAGGTTAAACTCGCGGATTCACCATAATGCAAAGTTAATTAGCCGCGTGGAATCTAAGGCATCCGGCCCGAGTACACGGGACACGCTGCTGGTGCGCACGTGTGTGCCGTCCTTGTGAGGCCAAATGCGTGGTGGTGACATCCACTTGGCGCCAGTCTGCTCGTTCTGCACCGGACCATCCCAACCGGTGACGTGTAAAGCACGTTTTCAGAGTAACTAGGTACAGGTATACGTACCTCGGCGGATAATGTATCTGGGTAAAGGTACAGCTACAGTTTCTCTCTCTTTTTTTTTTTTTTTTCTTTTTTTTTTTTTTTTTTTGAGAAACGCGACTATAAATAGGCGCAGTTGCACGCGAGTATTCAGATACGGCCCTGCAACACGATGCGATTTAACCGTGTACATACTTTGTTGCAGGAGGAGCACATAAATGACCGCGAAAATGAGTTCGAGGATTTTAATACGACTTTAATGCAGAAACATGATGTGGATCGTACATTTTTTATCGAACGGAATGACTGCCTTAAGCTACTGTATGAATACATTTCTCTGCAAATATATGATCATGAGTTAAAAGCAAAAATTCGACATACGTATATATTACATTATTCTTTTGGAAAAAAAAATCGTAAATATTCTTGAAAGTACCTACTTATCACATTATTCGCTTAAAAAAAATCAAAGCAAACGATATAATCTAAAGATACGATCAATAATCGCAAAAACAAGATAATATTTTTATTTTATTCTTTATCATGTTTTAATACGAAACTTTACAGTTTTATTAGCATATTATATTTTTTCGAGTACTTTATATTTTATCAGAATCAAAGAAAGTCAAAAAAAGGAGAATCTACGAGTGCTTGTTCAAAGCTACAGTTGTTGGAAAAGGATTTCGCAAAACTGCGTGGTAATATACGATCCTAAGGTCTCTCGACCGAGAGCGTCTGGCGTTTATCTCTTTCCGATACGGAAGTCTAAGCGGAGGAATTAATTGCCTGCCGTGGCACCTTACCACAGGGTCCGAGCGTCTCCATGCAATATCTGTTCTCCGCGGAGCCATTAGCCGGGCGCATACTTTACGCGGGAAAGCACGTAAGAACCGTGGGCACAACGCAAGTCCGTCGACTGGCAAAACCTCATTTCACCGCTTCCACCTGGACGTTGTCGCGGAATGGAGATCGTTAACGAAACGCAGCGAGAGTTGCGTACGCGTTGAGACTACGAGCTCGCATAACGACCGGTATCTCGTTAGAATCTTCTTAACTACTTTCGAACTCGGTTAGCGTTACTGAAAAGCAGAGCGAATACGCGTTTTGAAGAGCATTAGCCGTTCCGTAATCACGACGCTGAAACATTGCCGAGCGACCTTGAAGAATTATCGTGATTTTCACGTTTGATATTTTACACTTATTAAAATAAAGTATGTATGAAAAGAGAAGGATTAACAAGAATCCTGAAATATTTCTACACGGTATTTATATAACTTCTGGCAAAATTATAATGCAGTCTCCATCACGTTTGCATCACCCCATTTCAATATTCTGGATCGCAACATTCTTCATATCGTAACATTGTCAAGGCGAAGTTGCTTCTTGTGAGACGCCTACACGGGAGAAGAGAAGCGATGCATTCGGTAGCGAAGCTCGTCGCGTGAAAGTGAAACAAGTGGGCGAGCAGAGCGAAAAATTTCATGGGGGGGACAGGGGAGACAGCGAGAACTCTGCCGAGTGCCGTGTGTGTGTATGTGTGTGTGTGTGCGTGCGTAGAGATAAGGATTCTTTACACACACCGCGAGCCGCGGGCATTAATTTACACTTCGCGAACGAAGCTGGAGTCGGGTGTTATTAAGTCGGAGAACGGAGAATCGTCCACAATGTATGCATATCGAATGCAAAGCGTGAGAATTCGTCTCGGAGACCGGCGCAGAGGAGATCGTTCAGGATCAACAAGGCGCTGTGTTTCAGCGCTCGTTTTCTCTCTTTCTTTCTCTCTCTCTCTCTCTCTCTCTCTCTCTCTCTCTCTATGCGCGTGTCCGCGCTGCGCTCCGCTTGGAGCGGTGTGACGAGACAATCGGAAAAAGAATAGCGCACCGCGGTACGATTGAACTTTCACTTCGACGCTGCGATTCGATTGTAAATATACGCGGCGGGAAGAAATCCGCGAGTCGGCAAAGTGCAGACGGACAGATAACCTCGACGGCGGGGTATAACGCGCCGTTGTTTATCGGCCGTTTCGTTTCCCGTTCATTCTTCCTGCGGGGATTAGCTCCGAGGACCGTGGAAACTGGGAGTGATATATGTCGGGTTGCACGAGACCGACGCTGCTTGGCGCCAACGAGGCAGAAACCTCATGACACTGGGGAGCGAATGCTCGTGTCGAGCGATGACGGCGTTTGTGAAATTACATGCTATTGCGTTTTATTTAGTAGAAGCATAATCGATAAGCTGGACCAAGTGAGAACGGTTTCGCGGCTCAAGCCAGATAGATGTTCAATGATACATTGATTGGAAATATCGTTTCTTGCGCAATACTGATGCAGATGATTCTTGCATCGAATTGTATGTATAGTTTGTTAAATAAAAATCAAAAGAGAAAGGAAAGTATCATGTAATTAAATCATTTAAACAGTGCTATAACTGAAGCTATTTCATGGTACTATCAATGACCAAGGATATTATTTTATGCAATAATGATGTCGGCCGACGTAAGTTCAAGTATTTGCACTTTGCAGAATACAAATTTATATACTAATATGATAATTAAATCATCTTTTTAAATGAGTCTATGCAATCAAGTAAAATTACCGTCACTGGATCGACATTTGCATGTTGCAGGACACTTATAGCTAATGATAAGAAAAAAAAGAATTACCTAACCTATGAGGTCATTTTTACAAATAAGCGATGTCACCTGAGATTAGAGTAATATCAAGCAAAAACTTGACTGTAAGTGTAGCTTTTATATGAATACTGAAATCATAACTCATTCAACGAGACGAAAATCAATTGGACCACAAGCCATTCGCGCGCTGATTATTTATCAATCGATCGCAATGGATTTTGATGAATTCGTTATTTATGTAAATTATATTTGTTTCACTTAATCCCGCAGCATGCTAATTAAGCTCGATCGAATGCGCGTACTCATGGTTTATCACCCATAGCATTGCTTCCACAAATAGCCCTAATATAACTTAGCAGCAAGACAAAAACTTGAATTCAATATAAAATTTCACAACGAAATGAACTAATAAAAGTGCTCGCGCACTTTCATGACACATACAGTATTATGTTTAATGTTTGTAATGTTTAACTTTGATATAATCGAATATTTTAAATTTTTGGGAAATTTGACATTTTAAAAGAAATCGATTTTTTTAAAACAAAAGAGATTATTTATTATTTAATGACGGCTGAAGCTTAATATGAAATATTATATTCCTTGGTATAGATCCCAATCTATTTTAATTTTTTAATTTTTTAACCACTTGTCACACTGCTTCCTTAATTCGTTAGTACGTTTTTAACGTATATTTTTCACTTGTGCTCATACTTAAACAGAGAAATGTTCATGTACGTGCTACAATTATCATGAGACTTTTCTCGCAGGTCGTGGGCTCTTATATTAAAATAAAAAATAATTAGACTTACCGACTCGTACGATGCGCAGCGGCGGAATTGTAACTGCATTAATCTGTAACATAAAAACATCCACATTATAAACTCCAAAATAATTATAATAATATTTCTAAAAAATTATTTTGCGTAGGTTGAATTTTTCGTCTGCTTCTTTTAAATAGATATTTCATAAAATAATTATATAATTTCCGAGAAAATTTCTTTCATTAAGCATAACAATTTTCGTGAAATCCGGTAAAACTAAAAGTTTAATATTTATAATAAAATATTTATAAATGTAAAGCATCTTGAAAATATCATATTTATATACTGTGTATCTAATTTAATATTATCACGAGAGAGAGAGAGAGAGAGAGAGAGAGAGAGAGAGAGAGAGAGAATCATTTGAAAGTACTCAAAATGGAGTAAGACAATGACGGATGAAAATCGCCATACAATTTTGACGAGGACAACCGATATCGCAAGTAACAAATATAATAATTAACTAATCAATTGCTCACCCAAGGGTTGTTCCGCCGATGCATGATGCCTCCCCGGGCCTCCGCCTCCTCTGATCCTTTTGCGTCATGGCGTCTTCTTTATGGCACTACGTCACAGACAAACACTACACTACTCACGGGAAATGTGGTTAAGTACGATCGCGCACTCCGATCACCAAAATACGATACGCGCGGCACTTGGCACGGCACTCCCGAGTCGCGACGACGTTAATCACGCGAAACGCGCACTTACTATGCCGCGAGAGACGACGAAACGCGAAAAAGGCGCGATTATACCGAGCTGCGACGCGTACGATACCGGTGTCGTCTCGCGACTTAGCACAACGGACGTATCTAACAAGCGACGGGATTGGTGGAAATTCGGGATCGCGATCAACTTCAGGCGCCTAAGGTCACGCCGTCGCCACGGCGCTGCTATACCCTGTTGCTCCGAATTGCATTTTTTTACATTCTCGCACTTTGAATAATGAGCTGTACGATTGTGTTTCACGACACTTGTTCTCTCGTATAATATTAACGGAAAAATATGATATACGAGCTAAAGTTAAAGGCAAATGCACGCGGATTAATCGCTGCTTAGTAATTGACCGCGTCGCGACGTCACTCGATTGTAAGCCGACCCGTTCCGTGTGCGCGACGCCTCGCTAATGGCCGAAAAGTTAAAAAATGCGGGCAACTTCATCCCGATATCGTACAACTCCAGCCTCCAAATTGATAGCCTAAATCAAGGCGAAAATTGTACGAAAATGCATAATGAAAATTCAGTGTTATGCGGGCAACGTATTTCGCGAACGCATAAATTCCGCGAAATATACATACCGTCAATAAATAATCGATGTATCACGGTTTTCCATTACTTGAATTACGATGTCTACTTCAAATTAATAAATCACGCGAAATATATGTCCCCGATAAATAGCCGCCGGTTTTGACACGCTTATGAATCGTTAATCGCGGGAGTTAAGTAATCGCATGGGTTTGCGAATTACTAATCGCCCATACGGAATGGTCGTGCTTTCTCCGTGCACACACTCACACACACACACACACACACACACACACACACACACACACACACACACTCGTCTCGCTGTCGCGTCTCGGGGAATAATAACGTTATACCTCGCGCCTCGCGCCGTGCCAGCCCGCTCGAGCGACCGAGTCGCCGAGAGAATAACAACACGGCCGGCCGCGGCGACAAAAACAAACCGCTCGCCGAGTCTTGTTTTTGTTCATATCTCGTAACCGCTACGAAATCACGTTGAAAAGTAAATGTACGCTTTTTGATTTGAAATACAAGGTGTATTTCATTCTTTGCATATTTCAAATCAATTTCAATCGATGCATTATGCAGTTCATTTTTGTTGGTCTTTATTAGCGCCGTTTGAGATAAAATCTATATTCATAAAGTATAATGGAATATCGTTGATTCAATTCGACAAATGTATCACGAATGCTAATCCTTCAATTAGCTTTCAACAGCGATTTTATCGCTTTTCTATTAACCTAGCTTAAATAATTTTTCGATGAAAGTAATTAATTAATTAAGCGTGTGTTATTCACGAATCGTGACGTTATAAAATTAAATATCTTTGCGTAGTGTTATTCAATCTGTAAATATTTGAATTAAATATTTTAATATGTGAACACTTATAAATATTCGACGCGTCTGGTAACGTTACATCTGAACGCGAAATTGGAAGGAAGGAAATTTACGTAACATGTTTAAACAACATTTGAGCAGTACAAACATTACGGGCGCCGTTCTGAGAAGTCGCATTGATTTTTCCCTTTCCTCGTCTTTGCGGCTAGAAAAATGGGTCGGTGTTCGGAAACAGGAGATGGATGGCTCGCGATATATCAATGAATCAATGAAGGCGCGAAATGTTTCGGATGCGGGCAGGGTAGCACGGAGAAAGGAAGTAAAAATCGAAAGAACGAGGTGGCGGCCGTTCTTCACCGTTCGCGGAATGTCGAAGCGTCTCGGATCGGAAGTCGAGTGCGTTCAATCGTTAATCATGGCAGTCGCGCGAAAAGAAACTCCCATTCGCAATCGCGCCAGTCCGATTGTATGTACGCGTTTTTGTCGGAGGTCATGTATACTGGCAGCCACCGCCACCCCCTCGGTATATATTGTATCAGCGCATTGTTGGCTCGCGCACACATTTTCGTTGTGGCAACCTATAAATCTTCGGCGTTTCCTCTTACAAGCCATTACCGAACGTGAACTCGCGATACTTGTGCGCGACCGTAAGACGACGGAAAGTAAGAAGCCATTGAGTGGCTCGAACGTGGCTGGAATTAATTTCATCTCTCGCCATGCTGTTAGCACTCACGCAACGACGGGGAATGAATCGCTCTGCACCTGTCTAGAAAGAAGTAAGAGAGAGAGAGAGAGACGGAAAGGTGTCGCAAATATGAGCAAACTATACGCTGTAACGCTTCAATACTTTTGTCGTTAGTTTACTCTTTGTCCGATTGTCGAAATTCTAAAAGACATTACGCATAAGGCATTAGCATGTCGCGTACGGTTTTTAAGTTTTTAAAAACGGTTTAGAAAGTTTGAGAAAATCAAAGGATTTTCTCTCTTTCTCTCTTTTATTTTTATCCAAATAGAAATAATCCATATATGTGGAGAACGTAATCTTCAGATAATATTTATATAACGGTGGAATTTATTAATTTCAATATTACTTAAATGTTAATTCCGAATATCAAGCTTTAATAGTGAAACGAAAATTCGTTTTCGGTTAATTTTTAAATTTTGCTTCGAAAGAGATTAAAGCTTGGTTACTTAATGATAAAAACTGTGAACGTTGCGATAAATGTTCTATTCAGCGTTTACTGTTGAAACTTTAAACTGAATTCGCATTAAGAGAGCGACAGCACGAAGCAAGTTACTCTGTAAAAGTAGCAATTTACAATTGTTAGGATAAGTTTGGATGTATACCGAGTGCTTTTTGATAGAATCGGTTAAAGAGAAGGAAATCTTGGTTAATTACCATTGAACGCGTTATGTATATTTTGTGCGACAAACGTGCGGACGTAACGGAGGCGACAGTGGCTTGTGAAGGCAATGCGAAAGGAAGAGCAATTCTGGAGAAGCATAGGGAAAGAGATCGTGAGACAGAGGGATAGAAATGAACAGGAAGGGAGGGGACAAGCAGGAGACGTTGAAGCGGAGCCAGAGAGAGGAGATGACCGAACGAGATGCTCTTTGAGACACTGAGAGCTCCAATAAAGCCGGACCAATTACTGGCTACCGTCCTTTCCCATTCCCTATTGATTTGCATTCAAATAGATGTTATACTCTAAGTAGACGGATCCTAATGGATTATCAGTTCGAGTCATCGCGAGCTTCAAAGCTTTCCCCTTTCCTACTACATATAGAACTGCCTCCTTTCCAATCCTCGTATATCCACTGTTTCATCCATTTCCTAATGAAACCTCGGAGTGGCCCTTTTTCTAAACTTACCTAATGATCAGCTCGAAACTTATCCCGGCCGCCATGTACACACCGGTCAAAGTCGGAGAGGAATTACTCTCATGACTGTAGGAGAGATCGCTGCTTACCGGAGTATCCTCTTGGAGAAGTAGTTAATGGAGTTGGGAAGAACTCGAAATTGAATGCCCGCTTTAGCTGATCGCGTAATCTTCTTGCCGAAAAAGTCCCTTCGACAACGATCACTCTGTCGAGTTTTAAATTTGCACGCCTAAATGACTACATATACGAATCATTTCGCGTCACGTAAGCTAACTGTGACAATTACTGTAGCGTGATAACTACATTACATCCGCAGTGACAGAAAATCGGAATAACTGTAATTTCTGGATAATCATCCTTCAATTATATATCAATAGTTAATCTTTTTATATTCGCGATAGTTAACGGCTTGAAAGTTATAACACGCGTCCAACAAGACTTTATCGCGACGGTAATAAATTTTAATGAAATCGTCGTACGCATATGTGAAGGCACGGAGTACAAGAGCGGTCACGAACGAACGCGAGGGAGAGATGCCCCTCGCGCGCGAATTTTCATATTTATATTCCGGCTTTTCGAGCATCGTACCGACGTGCTCACGTACGGCGCACTTGTCGACGCGCCATTCTGCAACGGCGGACCCGGGTAATGAGTTAAAATGAGTTTGGAATAATCGCGGAGCTGGGCCGGTTCCGCGACGGCTAGAACGAGGAGGACGTGTCCCTCGGGCAGAGAAGGAAACTGCAGATAACGCGAGAGAACGGGAGGGAGTGAGAGAGGAGGGAACAAGGTCCCTGTGAGAGTAAGGATGAGGTGGACGAAGGGGCGGCGAGCGACGGTCGTGGAAGGACTTTGTGGAGAGAGCGTGTGTATGTCGGTGGTATGGGAGAGCTGGGAGCGCGTGTCCGGTATCTGGCTCGCTAATTAGCTGCAAGGTGGGATAAAGAGTGCCCGAGTCGAAAACATTAAAGCCAGCAGCGGGGTGGAAGTGTAATGGACGTTGACGTATGGCCTCTATAGCTACCGAGTAGCCGGGGGTGATGTCGACGAAGAACTCGGCAACGACTTGCTATATACTCCAGGAGTGCTCCAAGTCCACGACGCGACTCGGAAAGTTAAACTGCGCCGGCGATCGCCTGCAGTGATCTCGCGAGAAACGATAAAATGACGCGAGAAACGATCAAATCCGGTGGAAGATAATATATCTCAACCGGGCATCTCAGCGCCGACAGAGTTTTTATTTTGTAAATTAATTTTTGCGGGAGAAAACATTCTGCTGATTATTTGGCATGCTGCAATATGCAAATTATTTCGCTTATGTTAGTTCGATCGCGAATGTGCATGCATATATTTAGAAAGATTTCTATATTGCTATTCGAGAGAAGTCGAAGTTTAATTATACTACTTCTCAGAAACTTGAAAAGATCGATACGTACGTGTCATGTTTGCATTGAAGTTGTATACCACATTTCTGGATATAATCATGTTTTGAAATTGTTGCAATATAACTTGGAAAAATAAATTATTAGTTGGTAACGCAGCTTGAGGTTGCAAGTCATACAACTTTCTCGTATAGCGACATGGAAAGTCTTTCGATACCTTCAGAAATGCCGTGGAGAACTGCCGACGAGAAATGCATATTCCGACTTTGGACACGTTGCGTCTAAAAGTGCAGTGGATTATCCGCACAAACTTTATCGGGCAACACATTATCCGACATTAACTTCCCCAATCGTGCGAGAAGTACAATGTAGCACAGCGTTCCGCGCATAATTGAAGGCAAAGACGAGAAAGCAGGCTACACCATAAAGGTCACAGGACTTTGCTACATTGTTATCGAGCGATGAATTATACATGGGTGTAATCGTAACTTTCGACACGGGGTGTAATAATACCGGTGAAAATGTTAATGTAACGTAGCGGATATTCTTCTTGACGACCAGGGAGTCGGGTCGACGAGAAATCATGGCTTCGCCATGGTCAGGGGACGATTATTCTCATGGCGAACGCGAGGAAGAAATCGGATTTATTTCATAGAGCTCACAAGTTGCCATTAATTCACGCGGCGCATCGGCTCGACGGTATGCATAGACGATAGTTACGAGCGTTCGTACATCCTCACCCGTGCGACGCGGTGCCGCGGCCGGTCTCGCATGGAAGTCTGCATGCGTAGGCGTGGGGGATCGCGCCGGGGTGATTGCTTTACGACGACATTATTTGCGCTAACTCATGGCACCGTGCATAATAAAGTGCACGGGGTCAACGATAGGTAAAGCCGCTTCTCCCGGCTTCTTCGCCGTCCTTGTAGTCGTATTACATTCTGTAGAATCCGCGCCGGGGAGCTCCGCGTAGACGAGAGAGAGAGAGAGAGTTACCTCGTCGCTACGTTGGGGGGTTGTCGGGGGTGAGCACGGGGAGAAAGGTAGATTCAGGCCCGCATGGAGTAGTTAAATCCTCCGGCCGGACACACTTCATGCACAAACTAAAGCATAAAAAGGACTCTTTCTTCCCTTCGCCCTTCTCCCCCTCTCTTTCTCGTGCTCCGACCTTGCCGTTCGCGTCTCCGCACGGCACGAATATGGAGAGACGGAAAAAGCCGCGAGAGGACAGAGAGGACAGGAGTCGAAGAGATGAGTAACGGAGGCTAAAGGGGATTCGGCCGGCGGCTGAAAGGGGAGGACGCGCGTTGGTTGGTTGATTCGGAACGGATAGGGAAGGGGAGGTCAGACGAGTGTAGGTTCGGTCGGTCGGTCTGTCGGTCTGTCGGTTGGCTGGGTTATACCATCTTTCATGTAATTACTGACATAAAATGCCAGAAGATTTTCGCCCTCTCCGTTGCTCGTCCTCCCCCCCTCCCCTCCCTCCTCCCTCATTCCGTCGCTCTTTGACCCGCTCTTTCTCCTTTCACCATTCGCTTAATCCATATCTTCTCTCGCTCTTTATTTCTCTCTGCTTCTCTCATCGCGCCGCACCGCCGTTTCTCACTCCTTCGCGTTTCTTTTCTCTTCCACGGAGTAGAAAATTTTCAATTCCATTCATGTAAATTATTGTAGCGCACCGACTCTCGACATGTGCAACTTGTATTAATGACGTAGTAAAGGAGCAGACGGGCGGAGAGCTGCCCATTAGCGGATGAAAGCGGAGGGCTCTCAGCGCATAGCCCGATAATAGCCCGACTTATACCAGCCGAGGTTGCGTAGTTTAGCCCGCGTTAACGTTACGGGTCCGCGCTGTACCTCTGCCCTGCCTCTCTGCCTCCGCCTGACTGTCGATCCGCGTCTGCTCCCTGCGCGATATCCCTGGCCGTCTGCCCGCCTGTTTTCCTGTTCCACGATATATTCCCACTTTTAAACTCATCCACGTACTCCATCACGGCTTATGTCTCCTATTTATATGAATTTTCTTACATCGTCATGCGCCTATCCGCTCCTGCATGTTTAATTCTTAAAATAAATCTCATTAAAAATTAAAAAAAACTGGCGTGATTTAAAAGATTCGCGCGTATGCTTGAATATTCATATAGAAATATTTAATAGATATCTAAAGATTGTACATGCTCCAGTCGGTGCAAAGCACAAGCAATACTTTAATGAAAAATGCGTAAATTAAATTTTATTTTTATTTGAACTTTACTAATAATATATTTTTGTAAGGCGAAATATTTTGAAGATCTTGTGTCGCTGTTAGGATTCCACCAGTCGGGTGTCGTTATAAAGTCTGAAACAGGATACGCGAGTTCGGACGTTAACGTCGAACAAAGTTTCAAGCGCGATAACAGAATGTACGATGCGAGGAAGGAAGAAAGCGCGCTTTTAAGTTTCTTTGGAACACTACGAGACTGCGGTTTCAGTAGCAATGACTGTATCACGGACACGCGGTAGTAGTAACGGTATTCTCTATATCGGTTTGAATTTATCCAATCGACTCGAATGCAATGTGTGCACACGTGCATATGTTCCGGTAGGTAGATACATGCTCAAATGTCCAGGTTCGTTCTTTTGTCTCTCTCATGAAAATCGAGACGAGTGTATTCCGTGAACGTGTTAAGTCGAACTATTGGTAGCGTTATCGCATCGCAGAAAAAGGAATCCGATAACGGCGACATGCAACTCGTTCTTACTCGAACCCAACGAATCCAACGTTCTTTCCCATATACCTAAAATATCGCAAAGTAAAGTTCAATGAGTATTCTTTCCAGTATAAACAATGTGTTTGTTGTGTTTTTTATTTTATCACGCAAAATGTTTACGATTTGAAAATTGTAATATCTCCAAGATACATAAAGAATTTCGAGATTGAAAATAAAACACCGTTAATCAAAGCTCTGCAAAATATGAAATTGTCGTGATAAATTATTTCAAGAGCGATATTATAAAAGTTCCCTCTACAACTTTATGGAAAGATTGAATTTAATTTTCGATGAAAATTTCATATTGAAAGGGAAGAGAGGCCTTAGGCTTACGAATCTTCAAACAGTTCTGAGGAGTTCTTTACATCAAGGAATACTCGGCATCCTGTTTCGTACGAGTGTGTTCTAAAAGGCAATCTAAATCGGCACAAGACCGATATCTCGAGACAGATAGCAAGACATTCAGTATTGCCGATGTAACTACTGCGTTTGAGCAGTAGTCCGGAGCAATCTTCGCCGTTTGTACTGCTGAGAACAGGAATAGATACTCGAGCGTGCGGCAAATGTTTAGCTGCTCGCGTAGCAGAATCCGCCAGGGGGTTGCCTCCTTACAAGGTCAGCAAGAAGATGATCTGGCCTCCGCCACTCTGCGTACACGGGATTGTACACAAGACGAGACTTATCATTAATTCTCGATGCGATTCTTGTCGTGTAATTTCTTGCGATCGTTAAAGTACGATTACATCCTATCCGTGTGATACTAATTTGTCGAATATGAGGCATCGTTAAATATCGCAGCGCGTTGCTATAGTTCATCGATAAATCAGAATGCTTCTTACATTATGCTTTCACCGATGACGATTCAAATCACAGGCAGACGTCGTATATTATGCAATTGACAGTCGCGCTCTGCAAACATCCAACTATTGATAGAATTGCAGGATATTTCCGTATCATTCCCTTTTTATTAATGAAACCGTAGCATTTGGTATCAAGTATGTAAATATTCAGAGTAATTTTAATAGTTGCACGATCTTTTACATCAACAACATGAAACTTGGCGCAGGGAATCTTGCGATGAAGAAGGTGAAGTAATATAACTGCAACGGGAGCGCGGAGATGAGAGGCGAGATATATTCCTGACTTTCCTTTACCGGCGCGTCAGCCATCCTGCACTTTGTACTCTCGGTGACAGTCTGTGAGTTCTTCTACTTACATTCTGCTCGATGTGCACCGCCACTTCGCGTATATCTTGTCTCTTAACCCTCCCCTCATTCCCTTGGTTGCCCTTCTCTCGCGATCACTCGGAAAGATTCGAATCTTATTTCGTCAGACGTGAAACATCCACGTGGCTTGTTAAGACTCTTTCTCATCACGCGCGCATATGACGATTACGAGTATTTTATTCCGCGTAGAATTATACAGAAATAATCGAATCCTATAATTTTAGAATAATTTGACTTTCTTATAATTATAAAAATGGCTCAACATTCTTAATTTATTACAAGTATTACATTATTTCATATTTTTCAGAATATATAAAACTTGGAATTATAATACAACACATATAAATTATAAAACATTAGAACAAAACATGCGCGCGCTACGCGCGCGCCATTTATCATTTTTTCAATTCTATATATTAAAAGTCATAATAGATAAATTAAACATTGCAATAATTCTCGGAAAAATAATATTTATATACATTTTCATTAAATTACATATACATCCAGATACGGTTAAAATTTATAAATTTTAAATTTTATATTGTAACAATGCAGAAAATTGTAAAAGTAAGGGGATAATATAAATAATTTAAAGACGTACAAAAGTATAAATTCATGAAAAGGTATAAAATGTAATCCTTTTTCTCTCTCATCCTTTTTCTTGTGCTTTTTCTATTTTGCTCTCTGTCTCTCTCTCTCTCTCTCTCTCTCTCTCTCTCTCTCTCTCTCTCTCTCTCTGTCGTCAATATTTTTTTCAAACTTTTCTGTTCTCGCTCTCATATTCTCTCTTCTTACTATCTTTCTTCACTTCCTTTCTATTTCTTTCACACTCTATCCTACTCTCTCCCGTTTTTCTCTACTCTTTGCTATTTATCTTATTATGTTTTTTTATAAATGCTGTAACCGTGAGCACATCTACCGTAATCAATCGTTTTCGAAATTTCAATTGTCAATAACACTTTAACCAACAGTGTGCAAACGAAAAATCGATCTGTCGTTTCGAAATTGCTCGTTTTTTCAAATTTGCTATTCTAGCTCTTTGAAAAATCAAAGCGATTCTCGGCGTAAGGTGTAGCGCCCCGAAATTTAAACTGTTACATATTGAAAGCACATAAATAGCACTAAATCCTGGTACAATTGTCGTTTCGAAATTGCTCGTTTTTTGGAATTTGGTATTCTGGCTCTTTTCGAAGCGATTCTCGTTGACCGAGAAACTCAAAAGTTGACCGAGAAGTGTAACGTCTCGAGGGACCGAGCGACAAATTCGGCAATTATAGATTCTTAAAGTGCATTGTCCAAGGAAAATTTTCAGACCACAAACGAATTTGTCGCTCAGTCAAGCAAAAAGATATTAGGTTTAATGTGCATTAATGATTCACTCATTAAATTTAATTCAAAATGTTAAGAATAAAATATTTGACATACATACATTTATTTCAATACGTTAAACATATAATACGGGAAAACAAAGTTTTAGTATATGGCCTTGATAGTATTGTTTTGCGGCATGTTATTATTGTGTGACGTATTGTGTCTGACATGGCACGAGTTGCACTTGCGCGTTGGGTCATTATCAGTTACGATGCGCTAACAAGACGTCTAGGAGTAAGCATAATCGTTCTGTACAAACACGTAATCAATCGCAAGTTGTGTGATTGCTTAAATTTCGCGATTAACGATTCATAAATGACATATCGAAACAATTATTATTAAACTATACATTTCGTGTGTTTTATTAATTTGAAGATATGAAAATGGTAGAAAATGGGAATTATAAAATAACATGTATGGGCAATAGTTATACTCTTTAGCAATGCTTAAACTTAAATACATTTCACGCTTTGAACTTTTCGTCAATGTAACTTGTTCAGCATTTTTAAATAGGGAAAACGGAGTAATATGCGAATTGCCATGTCGTGTAATTTAAGTAATGAAAAATCGTGATCGATCATTTATTAATAACATGGTCATTTCGCTGAATTTATGCGTTTGAAATGCATCGCGCGTAACATTAAATTACGGTTATATATTTTCGGATATTCTTAATTAGCTGTCGACTTGATTCTCGTTGTATTAGAGTGAGAAGGTTGTGATGCTATTTTACTTTTTGATTATCAATGAAACGAAATAAATCAACTTATTTTAATACATTTCTTACATTAATTCGAGAGACAACGCCGAAATTTTTTTCGTGTTTTGTTTTCTTTCACATAGTGTAGTAATAAAAATATATATTAAACACACACGCGTCATGTATCTTAATCCTGTCATATATTTATTCGCTTATATTATAACATAAAATAACAATTGTCACAAAACACAATTGTATAGATTATTTTTAACTTTTCAATCATTAACGAAACGTCGCGCATGCGAAACAGATCGGCTTACAATCGAGTGACATCACGAGCCCAGTGAGAAATGGATGGTCAAATCGATATCGATTCGATGTTTTCTCGATTATCATTTCTCACTGAGATGCATTCAATTAATAACTAGCAATTAATCCGCGTGCATTTGTCTTTAACGTTAACTCGTATATCATATTTTTCCGTTAATATTATACGAGAGAACAAGTACCGTGAAACACAATCGTACAGCTCGTTATTCAAAGTGCGAGAATGTACGAAAATGCAGTTCGGAACAATAGGGTATAGCAGCGCCGTGGCGACGGCGTGACCTTAGGCGCCTGAAGTTGATCGCGGATCCCGAATTTCCGCCAATCCCGTCGCTTGTTAGATACGTCCGTTGTGCTAAGTCGCGAGACGACACCGGTATCGTACGCGTCGCAGCTCGGTATAATCGCGCCTTTTTCGCGTTTCGTCGTCTCTCGCGGCATAGTAAGTGCGCGTTTCGCGTGATTAACGTCGTCGCGTCTCGGGAGTGCCGTGCCAAGTGCCGCGCGTATCGTATTTTGGTGATCGGAGTGCGCGATCGTACTTAACCACATTTCCCGTGAGTAGTGTAGTGTTTGTCTGTGACGTAGTGCCATAAAGAAGACGCCATGACGCAAAAAGGATCAGAGGAGGCGGGGGCCCGGGGAGGCATCGTGCATCGGCGGAACAACCCTTGGGTGAGCAATTGATTAGTTAATTATTATATTTGAGATACTAATTGTTGTTCCTGCCATAATCATGTTGCACGTTCATTCGTCTCTCGCTTCGTTTGGAGTCATCTATCTCCCGTTTGCTATTGTTTGTTGCTATTTCGCATTGTTTGTGGATACAATCGTACATAATATGCATGCACGAAGATAGATTCAGACGAATGTACTGGGCGGCATTTATTGAAACAAGTTGTTCACTCGTGTTCACGCTCGCTTGTTTGATTTCATTTCGGCTTAATATATCAACATGAGATGGAACATGTGACGTAAATTTGTGCTTGCTCTATCTTGCACCATCACGGTGTCATCCACACTCGCCGGAGTAAGTTCATTCGCATTTGTTCGGGTTCTTTGCCTGGTTCATTTTAAGATATCTTTTAAAAGACTATCTCCCTTTTAAGATATTTAGTAAAGTATTAACGATTTTAATTTATAAACGTGTAATAATTTCAAGACATTTTAGGTTGCCAAAGGATTGAATTATTAACGGATTATAGATTTCTATTTTTATAAAATTTTATAAAAATTTTAACACTTAATAGAGTCTTTTTTGAAAAATTGTATGATTATTTTATTAAAAAATCTATTTAAAAGAGACGAAAATACTATGTGCGCAAAATAATGTTTTAAAATATTAATTATTTTGGATTCTCTAATGTGGACATATTTGTATGTTACAGGTTAATGCAGTTTCAACTCCGCCGCTCCGTACCAGATCGGTGAGTCGAATTATTTTTTATTTCAACTTAAGGCAATGTATTACGTGAGAGAACTGTCTGATGTATATGTTTTATTATTTCCATTAATATTAATAACAATGTCACAAAATATTGCATAAAAGATCGATTTGATGATATTCCATTTCGTAGAATAGGAGAGATGGATAGTTTTAGGTTCCGAAAAATATTAATATGCTCTTCCAAGCGGCTTCAATGTCGCGAAGTGAATCGAATCGAGTTTGCAACCAAGTTTGATGCCTGCCAAATAACGAGCGTGCTGAATTGTTTCGTCGCCGACACACTTTCCGATGTTCTACTTTCAATTCCCGACCGATCGCTCGTTATCCCAGCCCATTGCGAGATCGCGCGGATTGTTGAAATGCCTCGAACGATTATTTTCTTCTGTCGAAAAGAAAATCAATACATTCCCGATGTTACGACTAGCCCGGCGACAGGTTCGCGAAAAGCACGACGACGGCGCGAGACAGTAACGGTATTTTGCCACGCGGCATTCTTCGTGCGAGGCCTCCTCCGAACGCAGATCGTTATATCGCACATCGTTATCTATGGTCGTTAGGAATCGCGTATGATAGTTGGATCAAGTAATATAACGGGATTGAATCGGGCATGCCAATTGTTGAAATGGCAGTGAGTCTCTTAACAGATTTATTGCACGTTCCTCGGCGCGACTACCGTGTTCCTCGATCGACGATTCGCGATCAGTGAAACAAAACGGGGGCATCGGCGAACGGAAAATCGTAGCGTTCTGGCGTAATCGCAAGTTATATAGCGCTTACGCCGATACCGATGTCGCCGGAGAACGAATCGCCTGAACGTTCTCGGGCTTTCGCGAGAGCGTAGACGCGTACAAAGAATTTCTCTCGCAGCGCGTCGTTACAGGAAGGAATTGTAACGGTTCGCTGCACCGTTGTCTTCTCGCGTCGCGTAAATGCACCAATAAGGAAACGGTTCTCGATTCTCGCTCCGTCGTGAATACTTGTCCCATTTGCTCGAGAGCTCGGGGGTCTAACTTACGTAGGAGGTGTCGGCCGAGGGGGAACGCCGAGGTCGCGTTTCTTCTCCGATCGATCGATAGTATCGGGACGTTTACCTTTCTTTGTAGACGATACCACTCGAACGTGCATATAAACGGTGGAAGCGCTTCCGGCACATTCCCGAACCGGCAGCAAAATTATTGATTGTCAGGCTCCGCTAATTCATCGCGTGTCATCTTCATTATGCGGTTGAAGCTTCTCGAGAGTCCCATTGACGCGTCGATTGGTGTCCCGCGTGAGATCGGTTGTTTGCTATCCGCGCTGCGATAACAGCAGATATATTCGAGTGAACGTGCGATTTCCCCGCGAGAAATTATTAACAATGACGTCGGCAAGTTGCACGACGAGCGGCACGGTTAGTATTTCTTTTTCCTTTTTTTTTTTTCAAAACATTTGGACAAAGCCCGCCGCGTCTTCGTTGAACTCTGACCTGATTGCAAATGCGTGCCGTGAATTACAATATTGTGACTAGCCGCTTGCATCCTACAATGGAAGTCGCGCTGAGCGATCCATTGATCGTACGTTATAATGACAAGTAGATGAGAAGACAAGTATTATCTTTTATCGTGCGGAATTGAATTTGATTTATGTAAGCGCTGGTACACGATAATGACCCTTTTTAAATCGGCGAAACACGCGTCGAAGGGAAACGTGACTAATGCGATTGTCGTATCGCGCAATTCACCGCCGCGGCAATCGAAAGGACGGCGTGGCAGGATGCAAAATCAGAAATCGCGTAGCTACGTAAAAGAGACGTTCGGGACGACGGAAAAGCTTACGGCGTCTTTGTGACGGGCGCTAGCTCGCTCGCTCGTTCGCCCCAATAACATAATACATCACTCGCGTACCGGCAGACAATACAAGGGGATTACCTCACAATGGCCGATGATTTACTTCTGTTCTCATTACCCTGCTTTTGTCGCGGGGCCGCCCCGATTGGCGCCGTTGTCATTAGAAAAGTAACGGAGGCGCGTCCGCCCTCCGGCTTCAGGGGCGCTCTCATATTATCCGAGCGCGTGGCGGCGAGGCAGGAGGAGAAGGCACGAAATTAGAAAGAATCGCGCTCGTAGCAGAAACTGTGGAAACTGCATTATCGCGACACCTTTTTCCGTCGGATTGCCCATCCAGCCTCGTCAT
Source organism: Tetramorium bicarinatum (assembly GCA_928718305.1). NCBI lineage: Eukaryota > Metazoa > Arthropoda > Insecta > Hymenoptera > Formicidae > Tetramorium > Tetramorium bicarinatum. The sequence continues at coordinate 13,272,973 of OV788329.1, forward strand.
TCAGGCTAAAGAGGGACGGGGGCCGTCTTTGAACGTGCTCTTTGATTTCGCCAAGAATCGCACTGGCAAATATGACGTATTTTAGCGGGTCCTTCGTTGCACAGCTGTACGTGTATGTATATGTACGAAGATATAGACATTTGAGAAAAAAATAATAGAGCAATAAATCCGGATATATTCTTAAAGTCCAGTTATCCGTATGAATCTCATTTTCTATCATTACCAGTAATGATGATCCATCGCGGACTTTCTTTTAGAGCACATAACTGGTTTTACCCTTTTAGCGAGATTCACGCCGGATAAGGTCATCGGCTACGTACGGATCTGTTGGAACACCTGCTCGCTCGTCGGGGTCAACGTATCGCCGGGTTAGCGCCGTGATTGAACTTTTCACCGATCGTCCAATCGCCACGGGCACATATCTCTTCCGTAATAATTGGTCGGCCTGACGCGACACGGTGTGATCACGTACTCACGCGCCGAATGGGCTTCTCGCGTTCGCGCCTCGGTGATGTGTCCTACGATTAAGCGGCCATCGACCATGATTATCTCGAGTGATTTATATCGGCAAGTCGCGCGAGAGAGCTCGCCAGATATCCACCGGCTGGAATACTATTGCCGGCAACCGAATTGCCGGCGGCAGGCTGCCACGTGTGCGCTGCCGCGGTGCAATCCCGCGGTGACCCCGACGGACAGTGCAGCATCTCTTCTCCTTCGTCGATGACCCCATCGCGCGAGGAACGTGTTGAACAAGTTATGCCAGTCCGGGATTCGCTGCTTGAAGCCGTGCTTATCGTACACGACTCACGTGCCGGCTTCGCGCCGATCATCGGTTTTACGGATCCTCGGAGTCTACGTTGCATATCGCCAGCGCGATTCTTCCTACGATTTCTTCTTGCGCCTTGACCGAGAAGACCACCGTAAGAGCGACCGTGAAAGATTGTCCGCCGTACATGCGGAAATTGATTTCGCTCTAGTAGCCACCGACGTCCCACCGATAAATGAACGCGGTCAAATATCCGGACTCGCAAAAGTCACCGTGTCTCCGTGCGAACATGTTTTTGCAGCGTCCCATCGATTATTACGTTATCGAATAGCTCCCTTTTTTTTTATTTGAGATGCATCCAATCGGATATAAATATCCGTTGATTTTCAACGGAGATTACGACGGAGCAAATTACGCGCATTTCGCAATTCACCGCGTCTTCCATATTTATATGAATCTCCACTTTATTTTATCATTTCTTCAATATAATACATATAAAAAAGTAATGAAAAAAATACCCTCGTTACGATGTTTATGTTAACTTGATGTTTTATTTGCTAATATTAAACTTCAAGATTTTAAAAATAATTAAAAATAAAAAAGATAATACATTATCTTTAGCATTCCCTACTTACAATTTTGGAGCAAATTCTCTGAAACTAATGAAATAGAGACAATCAGACATTCATATTTATGAAATATTATATCCTACGCTCTAAAAAAATATTACAATGTCTATCCTGCATAGAGACTTTCAACAGAAGCAATAATTTCTGTCAGTGCCTCAAATAAAAAAGTCTGCGCGGCTAAATAGATTTCTAGCGGAAAACGTTGAATTACAACGTTTCATTTCACTTCAATCCTTGGGCTTTTAGACTACTGCGTTCGCGCTAACGCTATAAATCATCATCGGTACGTGCGCACACGCATGCACCACGCACCATGGATGCGCGTCTAAGTGCACGCACGTTGCGCAGCGCGAAGATAATGGTTTGCGTTGCGGGTTAAGCAATGGCGAGGCGAACGAGGTCAACGGACGACCCTCGCCGTCAACCGTGCACGGGGTGAGCGAAAGCCCCCCTCCCCCCGTCTTTTCCATCTCTCTCTCTCTCTCGCTCATCTTTCCCCCCCCGTGTTATATGCGTTCCCTTGCAGATGCGTGCGTGACGCTGTTCCTGTACGTCGATTCTGCAGCAGCCCCTCTCTGCTGCTCCCTCCCTTTAAGTTACGCTCCTTCCGTTACGTTCTAGCCGCCGATACTCGCTGAGGTGCAACGGTCTCTTCTTGTCTCTCTCGTTCGACTTTGGATTCGAATACAGCGCAAGTCCGCTACCCCTCTCTCTCGCCACTCATATTTCGCCTTCCACCGTCTCTTGCTCTTCTCCTCTTTACCCTTCCTCTCTCGGTGTCGTGCATCCCGGGCCCCTTCCAGTCTCTATGCATATTTCATAGCACTACTTGCGCTGCACTTCCACCCTCGTGTACTCCGACTGCCTTCGTGCCGCTTCCTGCGGCTCTATCGCGGTCGAGGGTCAATGAGCTTACCTGCTAGGAGAAGCGGTTACTCGTAGAAATCACTTTCGACGATGCAGCAGTACTGGGGATCGTAGCGATTTGTTCGTGACGGATGCTCCCTCAAGTTAGCCGCATGAATTAATAAGTGTCAACGTATGCTAAAGGCATCAGATCGATATTTCCACGTAGAACATGGTATTAGAATCGAGAACTCGGGATCGCTTCTAGGCGTAGGACGAATATACAGGATGCTTTGGCAAAGGCCCAGAAAATCCTCTTTGCGACGAGGGTGACACGGCAAGTAAAACAATTAAGATTAATGCATCATATGTTGACGTGAGCGACTTTAAAATAAATACGGTTGTCATATGGCGATTAGTGGGGTGTTCGCGACGGTCCTACTTGCCGGACGATGATCGATGGCGGCCATAAATAATGCAACACCCCTCGGAGCAATCCTGAGCTCCCAGGACACCCTTCGAACAGGAGAATTCTCGCTTCTCTCTCTGTCTTTCGCCGTGGTTGTCGCCCCTCTACCATTGCGGACCACCCCAATGCCATTTCCGATATACCACGCGCCGCGGCATTCATCGCTCCGTATCGGCGACCACCCTCGACCCTTAAAGCCATTTAATTTGGATCCGGGTTATTAATTATTAATTAGCGCCAGTCCTATTATATCTCTCTATCGCGGTGCAATGCCTCCCCGGGAGTGTAATGACATTATGCCATTAAATTGTCGAGGCTCGTTAGTGTCTACAAGTGTAATACTGTGTTTTCAACACGCAAACACAGGTACTCTTGCGCATTTCGCTTTCTCCGTTACGACATAATCTTAATTGCGCGTAAATTTCGCTAATCTTAATTTCATGCGTCAAGCCCAATAATAATCCTTTTGCCTCGCCAAGTATTCTCGACTGCGAAAGAAGTAGCTACTAGTCTTCATACATTATGTTGTATTCATTAAAAATAATTAAGATAAAATTTAATAGAATTTAATAGAATTTGTTCAATAGATTATCGAATGGATTTGCATATATCAGTACAATTAATATTATTAAATTTGTAAGGATTAAATTTATGGGAGATGTTCAGTCTGATCACAGCTGCGTAAAGTGAAACGGTCAAGGAACGTTTAGAGCAGTGTCATCTTGTACGAGCGATACCGGAAGCGCATCGAGCTCCGTCCATAATGACATATAATAAAGCGATGTCGGATCTGTGCGGCGGCGAACGGAGGGATTTTGTTATCGTTAGCCCCGTGTGGCGAGAGATCGCGGCGGAGCATTAGAAAGTGTAAAAATGCCGATCTATCGCGAAGCTACGGCAGTCACGACCTTTCGCACGCACGTTCTATCCGTCGACTATAATGGGCGCTCGTCCTTCTCCGGACTGCGCGCGGGTTCGCGCGAGATCGATTGTTCGTGGCCTGAGGTTCAAGTCTCAAGATAAAGTCGAGGTCGTTCAACCCATTACATACGATCGACGGGCACGATAAATCCTTGCCAGGACTTATGCGGACGCGCGCTAGCGGATCGGCCATCCGCAATCGATAGGAGAAAGTCCGGATGACAGGTATTGAGGAGACAATGACACGTAGACGGATCCGTCCGCCCGTTTACAATCATCGACGCACATCGCAACGAATTATTTATGTCTTTGTTAGGAAATGGTACAATGATTTCGTCGTGAAATTAATGACCGATAAATGTCGATGCGTCTGCGCTCGTATAACGGCATATGCCCAGTTTAAGTGTAAGACACAGACTTATCAGTGTTGTTCAAATAATCTGAATTAATTTAGAAACTGTTTATCGTATATTATCACATTTACATAAGAGTTAATGGATCAGAAAAGTGTGAGAAATTAGGAATATTTATATTTGCTTAAAAAAAGAAGACACATATAATATTCTGGAGTGATCAAATGTCACGATCTTGACAGATAATCTATTGCGCTATCTATTAGTTTTTTGGTTTTAAATACATTGCATACGTTTTATCGTCGGTGCAATACCAACAAAAATCAGGTGATACCCCATATTGGAAAGTACAATATATAACGTAATACAGTTATCCGCTTTGGAGGGTCCGGTGGAGAAAGAACGGGTCGTAAGTAAGTAAATTTTGCAGGCTTCTCCGATCTCAATGGAAGGAGAGAAACGGATCTATTCTACTTTTCCCTCTATCGTATCGCGACCGGCGTTTCTCTGACACTGGGATAAGGAACACACATTCATGGTATTGTGGCTTCGGAATGCCACGAAGGGTGAGCTTTCCGCTTGTTGCCATTGAGAGGTATTCGAAGCCCTTCTTGACAAATCGGCGCTTGTCGGGAAACTCTATTCTTCAGACCGGAATGTGCGCGTTGAGATTTATCGCGTTCCCGTTTGCCGAACATCTCCGGCATAAACAACGCCAATAATCAAAATTTATGCCTACGAAAATGTTTCCGCAGGAAACGATTCTTGGACGCAATATCACGCGAGCGAGCATAATATGTCTTATTTTTACATATTAATCTTCGATTAAGAATTTCTGATAACAAATTTATAAAATTTGAAAAGGCAAGAGATACATTTCTAGTAATTTATCTTAAAGAATACTCAAGTATTTACGTAATTCAAATGTTGAGATTTGGAAAGCGCAAACCATGAAAATGATCTATTAGAAATATATAGAGTGGCGCATTAATAATGTGTCTAAAAGCAAAAAAGGTGTCTCCGTATTATTGTAGAAGAAGTAGAACAATGAAATGGGAAACTATTTCCGTCGTATCCTTATTTAGAGGGAGACACGTCCGGGTTGGCAAGGAAACGCCAAAGAAGCAGCGTTTCGTACTGTAAGTTATTGCCTCGGGCCGCGGTGCATATAAATCCACCGCTTATTGTTTTCCAGATCAGGAGAAAATATATGTGCGTTTATATACCTATCTACCTATACACGCATGTATACACATGTATACACATATGCATACGCATATACACAGTAGTAGTAGACTATTCACCCCGACGACGACGGGCGACGAGGAAGAAGCGCCTAGTGGAAGGTCGCGCCTTTATGCGCGTCCACTTTGTGCTGTCTGGCCGCGAATGGGAAACGAAGGAATCGGCGGAATGAGATCCTTGGATACGGAGCCAACGCCGGACGTGGCCAAGCAAAATATGGCGCCGCGGGATAATCCAGCGAGCGCAAAAAGAACTCAAGAGTCTGCGCAATGTATCTGCATTACTCCGCAATACTTGCCGAGTCATGCTAAAATAAGCGTTTTCGTGCGTGCAAAGGCCTATTAGAATTAAGAAAATTTTAACACAGCGAAAACCGGTATATTTCTTCACTTTCTATTTATTTCCAAGTCCTCATGAGCAACTTATTGACTGTTATTATTAAGAATTGAAATAACAGCATTGATAGGAAACAACAAAAGCAAAACTTTAAAACAAAAATTGTTCCTTTGAAATTTGCTAATAGTCAAAACTTAGAGCAGATAAAGATAAAAGTGAACAATTTTATATATAATTTTTTTTCAATATTACAAGTTTATTTTAAAGAAAAGCGCATATTTAATTTAAAGTGCTAATGAAATAATTTATATTATATTGATAAGAAGCTAAACAAATGCAGGATGACGTGAGTGCCTCCTTCTTGTATCTGTCTTATTGGTCGTGTACACCCACGCATTCACTATACTGCAACATGCGGTAGAGCATGATCGAAGACGCGTGTAGTCCTTAACGCACCTAATCGTCCATAGATATACGTTAATTGCCTACGTGTGTCATGCGAGGCGTGATTTACCGATTTATCGAATCGATGCAATGGCGTGAGTTAGGTGTGAAAAAAAAATCAAGAAACATTGTTAGATCGACGTATCAAGTCATGAATGACTCTATAATTAAAGTGAAATAATTGTGAAACTCACGACCTACTTGTTTCCTTGATGTTGCATGAACAACTGATTCGGATTTATTTCTTTTTGTGGCGCAAAAGAATAATTACCATTTTTTTGATATTATTATTAATAATAACGTTGAAAATAATTCCCTATAATTATATATCACATTATTATCTATTTGAACAAATGAGAAGCAAAATATATTAGTTTTTAGTAAAATGTAATATAAGAACGTGAGATAATTATACCTTATCCAATGCGATTCTTGCAAATTAAGTATATAATGTTTTAAATTAAGACAGAATAAATTATCGTCAAATTACGTTAATTACCGTCTGCGCAAAACAGCAAGATGCACGCGAACCAGATGCAAGAAAATAACCCGTATTGCTTTTATCAAATTATCCGAAGCTATTAAACTTTCGAGGACATTCAGATATTCTCGAAGAGAATCGCTATTAAGCTGGCGATCAATTAATTCACCAAGTTATCATCTACGTGAATCACATTCTATAATGTGACTCTATAAACTAAAATATCAGCTTACGCAAGATTCATTATTATCGATGATTCCTAGAGATAGCTTCTTAAAATAATAATGCCATTGCGTCCAATTATACGCAACTCGGTGACTCGAGTGTAAAGAAAAAAAAAGAAGATTAGGTAGATGATTAGTTGACGGCTTACAAATGAACCAGGTAGATATATGCGCGTGCTATCTTGGTCTTGCCTGCGGGTGATAACCCGAAAGTATCGAAAGCGTAAATCGTTTTGTCGAGTCGCAACCACCAGGAAGACACGCGTATACATCGCCGCATGGCATTTAGACACGTTCGTTCTCCTAGAACGCGCTCCTCACGTGCATTTTTTTTTTTTGCAGTATAGGCTCGCACGTTGCACGCACACGGACCTGTCGCCGCGCGCGGAGAACTCGGCGCGTTTCACGCTTAATTACGTTCCAGTAATTCCCGGATCGTCCGGTTTGCTGGTAGCCCATTCGTGGACGGATCATAATTTATGATATTAAATATAGAGGCGCGCATAAACGAAGGCTCGCTCGCTCGCTCGCTCGCTCGCTCACACGCACGCGAGCAGAGGCGCAATAGTGAATGGCAGCCGGTAGTCGATCAGGAGATTTATTCCTCAGTACTGACTCTCGTCATGGTGGTCTTAGTTTCGTGCTCGGTTTTATGGTCGCCTCGACGCAGACGACCACGCGAATTTAATCGTCGAACGTGCAATTCACGTGTCATGTCCGATATCATGCTCTCATGGAGAAATATATCAGCTATAATTATTACGCCACTACGGATTTGCATTGATATGAATTTCTGGAGCATGATTTCCCGCTCGTTATGATCAAATATCTATTTAACCGTATTTTTCTATTTTTTGACTATATTTTATTATTTATTAGACTTTTCTATTTATTATCGTTATCAATTTTCTGACATGAAAGTAATTTATACGTTAATAAGAGAAGAATTAAAAAAAGTATAAGGATAACTAGGGGATATGAAATATATTTTGAGACATAACTGCATTTGAAATGTACACATTAACGCGTACATGTGAAATATATGGCTCGCGTGCGTCAGAATGTGTTTGTAGGGGATATAGAACGTTAAATCTTTTACGTAGGACGTACGAGATACGAGACTTGACTCCGCACCGGAGCGAGGATGTCGAAGGGACGGCATGTAGGGTGTGCGTAATGCGCTTCTGAAGGCTCCAAGTTGTTCACGTGGGCCGCTCGAGATATCGAGACAATTCTGAATGCACGCGATTCCATTTACTAGTCGGATAACCAAGCTAGCTACTGATTTGGCACGTGTACCCTAATAAGGAGTCACAAAGGACATCGACGAGTGAAACAGCACGCTTCCAACTGAACGTAAAGCTATTTATTTGCAAAGTACGAGTTTAAAGCAGGTGCAACCGATATTCCAGCATTTTGCTGCCAGGGGATGGGATAATACAATTTATTCCGAGTTAACGAGATGCGATGCAGAAGCATTTTCAGAAACGGCAAACTGCGCGCGTGTCAGTCTCCCAAACGTTATCCCGGATTCTCGTATCGAGAGTAATTAAAGTAAAGACCGACTATATTGGACGGAATTTAATAAAACGCGCAGCGACACGGTAGGTTTTTGCCGCCATGTTCATGGTAACTTCGCAGGAATTTCGAATAGCATACATATTAGCTGTAAATGCATTTCCCTCGCGATGGAGCCGGACTAAAGTCGTAATACCGACTTTATTTCCACTGCGCCCTCGAGAGTGAAACGTCCTCTGCTTCACTTTGAGATGAACATTTCGTATGGTAAGCTCCGCGAATACCGCAAACTGACGGACTGCGTCTTAATGCGGCTTATTAGAGTAGGTACTCCGCGAAACGTTGTGTGCGTACAAGTAACGTAAAGTACTTGTTGACCACTACACACACACACACACATATACGTATAACGTTTAACGTATGCATACATACTCAAGACGATCTGTGCACAATTCAACGAGATAGCGGGTTGCTTGATTGCCTTATCTGCCTAATGAAACGCCTCGCCAACTAGCCCCAGCGCATATGTCTATGCAGATATTGTTATGGCTGTTTTTGCAATGGTACTTCGGTTTTAGCTTGCTCAAATTTACATGATTCTCGCGATGATAAAAAGAAGATATGCGGCTAAGTGTATTTTTCCAAGAATTGTAATGTTTTTCGCAAAATATGTTGTTATTAAGTATATTAGCCATGAATAATTGATTGAATGAATAAATAATTTGTACAGGTAATATACATACACAAGATACGTTATTCGCAAATTATTTTACATATATGAGATAAAGATTAATATTAATATTAATTTTCTAGTCTTTTCGGCTTTTTACAAAATTACAAAAAATTTTCCAGATATATCACCAGTTATGAAACATTCTATGTAAAATTTATCTATCGTTTACGGATATAAAAATCAGTCGTTAGATTGCAGACTAATGCTGTGCCACTTGCAAAAAATCCATATTGCGGTAATCGATATTCTATTCAAGCAAACGATCGTAAGATTATAGTTTGAGCTTACGCGTTTGGCGTGGCTCAACTGTGCGATTTGACGAGCGTAACGTGCCGCCGTACCTAATAACGTCTTCAGGCGCGTAACAGCCTTGTGCGAAGCCATTCGACTGACCGACCACTAAGCTTAAAGGGAACGAGCCGCGAGCTAAGGGAACGTGCAAATATAAATCACGCGCCTACGACTGGCAGCCGTAATTTTCTTCAATTTCCACGCGATCGTCTTCCGCAACGTGATGTTCTCGTTGTAATGGAGCCATCCTGTTTCCCGTATCATTTCTTTTTATCCTATCTTTATCTTTGAAGACTCTAGGCACTCTAGGCAAAATCTTATGAAACTTAATGTCTTATTACTTTATATTTATATTATATTATTTACTATAAAATATGTTAACATTACAATCTAAAAATTTAAGTAAAATAGTTTCGTTTATGGATCTTTCAAAATTTCAAGTATAAAAAAGAATTTGTCTTGTCTCGCTTCATCGACATTTTATTTCGTATGAAACAGAACAAGATGCGACAACTTCCCGTACACATAGTCGAATAGTTTTCGCAAACGACGTGGAGATCGTAAATGATTGAGCACGCAGTGTCGCGGTGTATCGTAAAACGCTCGATGGTGTTGCGCGTTGGTACCGTCCATAGGGACGTGGTACTATAAAAAGACTTTCCCATAACCCAGCGTTAATGTGATGTAGGTGAGAGGTTAAATACGTTTCCGCTTCATAGTTCGCTAGTGACTCCGTTGTGCGCTTTGTCCTTCGTCCTGCCGTTTTCCTTCGGTACGTCCAGGTGATAGAAATTTAATGAGTTCTACCTTTAACCATCTTTCTTCCTTTTCTCCATCATGTATTTTCTTATCCGCCAGCTCCGAGACTCTTCTTAATCAGCTGTTGATCATTAATTTCCGGTCAGTAGCGTTCACTCTCATGTCTTATCAACCATCTAGTTAGACATAATTATCTGAAATATTGTTTCGTTTTTTCTTTGTCAGCAATTTTTATTAACTCTCTTAGAATAGAAGAATTGAAGCATAATCTCGATTAATTTCAATTTTCTAAATATGGTAAAAAATTCTTGTTAAAAGTTACAGTTATTATACATTGAATAATAATTGCAATTGAATGTAATTGTCATTACGTATCGAGATGAATTAGTAATTCTCTTGATAAGTCAATAATATGTAACTCAAAAATATTTCTCCCTTCTCTCGCGACTTTGTAATTTACACGTGTCGCCAGTATCCGTACACGCGCGGACGATTACACGCGTATAAGAGTGTTGACGAGATGTAGGAGCAGCTTGCTTCTGTTCGGAGGCAATCGGTGTGCTTTCTTAACATAAACGCGCTGCATCATTACTGGTGGTCGACTGGCGTGCCCGCTGGCGTTCTTTGTGCCGAGTGTAATTTTATTGCTATCGGCGTGCGCTCGCCGTTACAAGTCGAATTGAGTCGGTTGAGTCAAATCGCTGGTGAAATCGGTCGGAACGATTTCTGTGACTCTCCCCACTCAAGCCAAATCGGAACAAAATGGATGTCTTCCTATTAATTTGTACCAATATTAATTGCATTAATATTTAAATATTTAAATTTTGAAATATACAGATTTAAAAAATATATAGATGTATAAAATTTATCAATGTAGAGAGAAATAACTCTTTAATTTTGAAAGTTTAGAATGATAGTTGGCGTTTAATTCTTCTTTCGTTTCATTATATTCCATATTATTGTATGCTATTAATGAATATAAAAATTTATTATTTAGAATTAAAATAGGAAATTTGAGATCGTCGGATAAAACTAAAACAAGCAATTATTTAGAAGATTATTAAGTCGCAAAATTTTTCTGCTGTAGATTATTGGTCAATTAATTTTGCAGGTAAAATCTGAAACAAATTCTGATATTATCCGATAATTTTTTACTCTATATTATTATAGTTAATATTTATATTTACATTAATGTTTTTCTATGTAATTCATCAAACTATTTGAATGCAATGATAATATTTATATTTTGAGTGATGTCAAAGAAAGATAATTCAGTGCAAATCGTAGATATAAACAGCAAAATTTCTAAACCGCGCAATCAATTTCTGTCACAATAGAAGCAGAGAAAAAAAATAATAGGGAGAAAGAAAAGTCAACATCAAGGTTAACGATAGGAAAAAAAAAAACAGATCTTTTTATTAGCATCACACAGAGAAGCGTGCCGAAGCTTTCGGTTATTGAAATCAGGAGGGTAGTTTGCGGACAGGTGGTGGTCGGGTGGGCGAGTGGGTGGCTGGTTCGGCGGCTGGGTTGGTTAGCTGGTTGGTTGGTCGGAGCGAACGAGCGAACGCAGCCCCTTGTGCAAGTTCCCTTTACCTTGATGACAAAGAACCGAACCTCACTCAATGGAACGGACGAATGGTTATGGAAACAGCATTTAATTTGCATAGAAGGAGCCTCTTTGTCGACTCGCTGAAAGTCGGAGTGCTCCTCGCTCGTTCGGGCCCTCTCGCTTCCCTCCTCGCGCTCTATTTCGCATCCCTCCGCTTCTCGATGAAAAGGGCATTGTCCTTTATCTATCATCTACTCGCGATCGTATATTTTATTCAGATTACGCGTCGCCCGCGTCCAAAACAGTGAATCTCTTTATGATTGCCCATCGCCGCCCATTGTGACGACGCAAGAACCGACGACGCTTACGTAAGGAGGATTCGACGGGCGAGTACTCTAATTAAGGACGCGCGTGTATAAGTAGATACGAGAAGACCAACTGGGATCTCGAGGGTACTTCTCGCTCTATCGATTCCAGAAGGACTTCCAGAACGGTATGTGGTTTCTTTTCCTGTGATCGTGAACTGAGCGGGAAAATCGTATAATGTCTGCGTCATCAAATAAAACGGAAAGTAGAAAGAAAAAGATGAAGGACTCTTGACGATATAGGGGATTTTGAGTGTTAATTAATAAGATTGATCATGGAACGGTCAGCAAAAAAAGGACACGCGTATTGCGCTTATTAACGAGATCACTCTTCTTGTGTCTGTTAGACTTCTTATATCTGTACAATGTTACAGATTGATATTACCGTGACAAATGTGCATGTATGTACATACAATCTATCTAGTGTAGGAGTGAAGTGAGTGGAAGGTAATTTGCAGTGAACTCATGCGTGAAAGGCTGTTTTAGTCGAGTTTAGTATTAAGAGCGTATCTTCAGACGTGTCAATCAAGAAATTTCCAAGGACTTTTTATTTTGCTCTTCTTAATATATGTATACGTTTTTCGTTAATATTTAAAATTTACTGTAAAATTTAATAAGAAAATAGAGAAATACAGATTCACTTTGCATAAAAATTACACGAAAATACGAAAAAGTTTAAGCATTATGTTAGAAAGATATGAGCATTTTGATTAATTAATCAAAATTTTCTCATTTTATCATTATTCGCGGGTGTAACGTCCAGTTTTAAAAAGTAAGCGAGCGTGCAAAGAGACATTTTTTCCGAGCGGTAGGGAGAATCGGGAATGAGTGAAAGAAAATATCGCGATATTCCGTAGAGAGAATCGACGATTGTTTGCACAGGGTAATCAGGCGACATCAAACGAGCCGATCATCAAGTGGAATTGTTTACGTAGCTACGACTCCCGCGGGGGACAGTCTGGGTGGGCTCGGCACCCTCCTCTGTCTTTGTCGCAACAATAATGTTAATTTATCTCCCTGTTTTTCTCTCTCTCTTTTTTCTTTTTCTCTCTCTCGTCAGCATCAACCACGATTCCCGTCTCCACCGTCGGCGACAATTTGCCGGGCACACAAAAAGAGTTGCCAACTTGAAAGGGAAATCGAGCCTATTGACAGAAGAAGGGCACGCGGAACGGCCAACGCGCGCGCCTCCTCCTGTTCTGTCGAGCATAATGCGTCCCGTTAGTTGAGAAGAGCCCCTCGATACCGTTTTCGTTCGGTTGGTAGAGCACAACATTATCACATGGACCCACGGCCTCCTGACCCTCGTCCTTCGGTCTTACATCTCACTCTCTCATATGTCGTTGCTGTTTTTCCCCCCTCTCGTGGCGTTCGCCTGTTTGTCCCTCTCTTAATTCCAGGATGCTTTTGGGATTTGCTCATTGGAAACATAAATCGTATGCACGAGGAACGACAATCTCGAGTAAACAAGCCATTAAAAGGACCGTCATTTTTCTTAATCTTTGGGCTTTTACCTTTGCAATGCTTTATTTGTCCACGATACGAATATATTCTTCCTGCGAATTTGTAAACTATTTTTTAATTCGTTTTTAAACTTTTTCTTAATCTTCTTTGTTTCGTGTTTCTCTCTAGACAAATTCTGCTCATTAATGTTACTTTATTTCATTTTTTCAATTTTCTGTCCTTTCTAAATTTACTTTCGTTTTCTTTTCCTTCTTTTTTCTACTATATCGTTCGGAGACAAAGAATTATATGGATCAGCTTGAATGGTGATATCAACAGGCTATATCTGATCAATCACGATTCGCTTTGGTTCCATCTTGCTTTCTAATCCGCTTTTGTACCTTCATTTTGCCACTGCACTATGATTCTACATTCATTAGTCCGCATTTTCTTCCCCTCTCGTTATCGTCAAAGTGTTACCTCCTGCCATTCTTACCCATTACAAAAGATTGCGTTTTATAATCCACTCTTTCAACGTGCCATTTAATGCATTGTATATCTCAGCTTTCAAGCATAAACTAGCATGAAAAATAGCTTCATGTTTGTTCATAAGATCAAGTAAAAAGAACATTAACGCACATAATCGAATTTTTTCTCTTTCATAATTTGAGTATTATTACAAAGTTTAAAATATTGTAGAAAGAAGTTTAATGGGAGAATTGTTTACCGTTCTTAATAGTGAAACATGTGAATTGAAAAACTCCACTTCATGGTGTGACCCCCCAAATAGAAGGATTATCCAATTAAATCTGGTAGAGAACCTGCGAATTACGCGGTTGAACAACTTACTGATTTTCATGGTTGCCTTCGCCGTTTACTACCACCGTTCAACGATCGTTGTCGTTTGTGAGGATATTTGTATTCCGTTTTCCGTTTGAGGACGAAAACTACGAAGCTAACTATGACTGATTCGGCGGTGCCGTGCGATGCCGCGTCGCATGTCCGTAAAGCTCGAGATACAGGCGGAAGTAGAAAGAGAGAAAAGGACCGAGGGTAGAGGAGGGTGAAAAGGGGGTTCGTCGTTCGGTAACTCTGGAACAGAGTTAGTTGATGAGTCTGTGGGTGGTTACCTTCGTTTGTCGAGGAGAAGAGCGACGAGTAACACGGAACAAGAGGGAAGCTGAGAGGAGAAACGGGAAACGACGGTGAAGGAGGAGAAGAGCCAGACGGATAGAAGAACAGGACAGAGACGAGCGCAGAAGAGGAAGAGAGAAGAGAGAGAGAGAGAGAGAGAGAATACTTTTCCTGCGTCTATATAGATATTTTCATGGGCGTTCACCGCTTCTCAAACCAGTGGCGGTGCCCGGGCCACCCTTCCCAGCTCCTTCAAGCGCTCCCTTAGCGAGTTACCTCTTCGTTACCGTCTCTTTAGTATCACATGAACCAATAAACATCTTCTTTGATGTACGGCGCATTAATTAGTAAACGACAAAATTGTATTTAAACAATGCCGGAAGACTCCGCGCAAGAGAACGCCAGAAAAGAGGGAGTGAGTAGGAGTGACAGGGAGAAGGCGGGCGGATCGGCAAAGTAAGCGTACAAACAAACGGCGGATGCTTCGTCGTTACCGAGGTCGTTTGGCACGATGATTCGCAGTACCAGCCCATTCCGTGAGAGGTTGTCGGAAGGGTGGGAGGGGTAGAGTGTCGGGGATGGTCGGCGGGAGAAGGTACTGATAGATCTTGTTAATTCATGAGCCCGCCTCTCGCCGTGCCTGAATAATTGTTGAGCATAATGTTGCTCCCTCCCGTTGATATTCAAATTAAAGGCTTCGCTTTCTGGGATGAGAGTAATTAGCGGCTTATACCTCGCAGCGAGGTTGCTCGTGAGATTGACCTATTTGACACTGGAACTATTCCTTATTGTTAGTTCTCTCTGCGCCAAGGTTCCGTACAACGTTCTATTGTCGACAAATTAATATCAGGGAGTAATTGTCTTTTTTTTTTACACAATATAATATCGGTAGGCATTACTAATTGCGGACCGCCGACGAAGGTATAATGCGGATATAATCTCGCTTCAAAGTATTACATTCGGATGTAATTTCGGGAGTCTGTATGATGGCGTATATGCAGAGTGCGGCGAGTATCTGAATGGCGGAATAATAACGGAAGATTGCTGATTCGTCAAAGGGTGTGTTCTGCGTGAGGACTCATTTATAAATAGCCGTGCCGGCCTACCCCAGTGTGCAGAGAGACCAACCTGATTGCGAACATCCCACGTCTATTTGTATAGCTTAACCGAAGCGAATCGCAGGCCGAATATCCCTTTAAAGGATTACATCTGTACGGCGCTTAGTAACGGACGCATCCGATTCATTTGTATCTGTCAGAGGATAAGGGGGACTGTTTAAATCAATCAAACGCGCGTATGGTTTCGCGGTTGTATATCCGCAGGTATTAATCGGCGTTGCGCATGCGGAGTACTTTTTTTTAATGATTTACAGCAAATACGTTGGCATCCAATCGAAGATTAATTATACGTTTGTGCGGCTAAATGTTAGCGAGAATTGGATCACGCGAGCATTTTTTTTAATTACATTCTCTTTCTACCGAAGAAAACCTTGTGACTGAACGGTTTCAATGCATAGAATTAGCGTAAAAGAGAAGGATAATATCAAGAAAGGATTTTATTCGTAAAGAATGCTAGGTCAATAAAAATGAAAAAATTCAAATCTGATAGGACGAAATCGCATTGAGTTCCAATATATGTTCGTACATTTTGATGTATGCAGACGACGTCGATGTCTTCAATGTCGTTTCTCGACGGCGTCTTAGTTGATGACGAGGAACTGTTTCCAAACTTCCGTAAGGCGCACTCCATTCCCGTCTTCCTTCCTTCCTTCCTTCCTTCCTTCCTTCCTTCCGTCCTTCCTTCGTCACTCGAAATTTCGCAAGTTTCTCATCGCGGCAACTGTCGGGCCCACTGTCAACACTGATATTAATTAGTCGAATTCCGCCGTCTGTCGTCGCGGCGCGGGTCGATTCTTCCGCGCGATAGAAGGCGTGCGTATCGTACATCATACGCCGCGAGCAGACGCGCGTGCGGCGGGGGTGCACGCCGCTCGCGCTGAAACGCGCCCATTGGTTATTACGTTGGAGTCAACGACTCGATATGTGTACACGCAGATTGCAGAAACTCGCGGAAACTTATGCGAATACGCGGTCGTTACCCAGAAGGCACGAAACGGAAGCGTATTCCCGAGGCCCGGGCTGTTTGTTCTATACGTAAGATCCGCACCGTGCTGTGTATCTTGGCCCGCCGATATCTCCTCAGTCAGGAATATTTAGCCAGATGAGGAGACTCGAACAAACGCCTCTAAGGCTTTCTATTAAGGCTGACTCTTTGATGTGAGCTACCATGAAGCGCTTTGGTCCCTCTCCGTACCTTCCGCGCTCTCGCTCTACCCCTCTTTCTCGCACTCATTCTGGCGTTCCGCCTCTCTCTCTATTCCACCACCTCTAACGATTCCTCCAACAGCCACGCGACAGAAGGAATTTCATCGATAGATGGAGGAATATTTCTTGTCTGTGGATCGATGTACGCACATTTCATTTTATGCTGTTGCCCGACCATGATTCACCTACCAATTTAACCTGTTTGTTTTCGATAATTTAAAATGTTAAATGCAGCTTTTTACCGTCTCATTTTTTTCTTGCGAGATATTATCTGTAGAATATACTTTATGGAATCATTTACGTTTATATATTTATGAAAAAACATTACAATTGCTATTTTAAAGTTTTAGATTCTTTTCTATTGCATTTTGCAAAAGGCTTAATGCGAATCTACAATACTTTATTAAAAGATACTGACGATATACTCAATTAAGTCGCGCTATCATTTATCTCTTAATTGTGCACCCTCTTATCCCTCAGTTTCTCATTTACCAAGGACATCTGCCACTACCAGGAAAATCATACTTTCTTACGGGAAAGCACACCGATGCGGGATAATCTATCCGCTCGTGCTCGACCGCTACGTTAAGGCAGGCACTTTAAATTCCGCCCAACCAACGACGTCTTAATAAGTGCGGTTACGCGAGTACTTTTCTCGAGCCTTTTTTCCCCGTCTCTGCGGCCGCGCGCGCAGGTAGAGTATATTGCATGCGCCTAAACGACCGCGGATACGCGTATACGCCGTGCGTGTTTTCAACGCGCATTGTGGTCGCTGAAATGGCCTTTGTGGCCGACCAGGTATGCCAACGGTTTTCTATCAGCCAAACACAGTTAACATTGACGCTTCGGACCGTCGAGCATCCCCAAAGTACGCACGCACGCATGCACGCACGCACGTACTGCACATGCGACCGCAGGTTAATGTATCTAGCAATACGTTGATACTTTACACTCCACAAATTCCATGTCTACTGAGCGTTTATGGGGCGTATGAGTTAGCGTCACAACGAGCGCGGGGGGCCCTATTCGAAGTTGTTTGCGGACTAACTGTTCGTTAAGAACTAACCAGGAACGTGAGATGGAAATTGCGTAAATCGCTCTGACCGATCTTTTGACTATTTTTTCATCCGCTTAATACGATTCACCTTAAAGTAGGTTCCGCCATTATTTTTACATAGAAATGATATCTACGATAATATTGTATCATGTGCGACAGATGGAAATGATCGATATGAAATTTTCCAATTTCACTTATTATTATTATTAATTAATTATTTATGTGAATATCTAAATTGAATTTAATTGCTGTCATTTTTTCTGCTGTTTTCCGCCAGTTTTCAATGTCAAAAACTTTTTGCCATACAACTTTCTCTTATTTAATATTACAGCAGGACAAACTGCTGCTATGACCCTCGATTCGTTAATTCTTCGATTCCTTGATCTACTGGTTCTCAACTTTGATCTATTACTTCAACTAATATTTTTAGTTTAAGATACAGTCATGTGAGAAATATGAAAATATGCACATAATGTCATCGCTTCTTTTCTTTCAATAACATCGTAGGCTTAAAGAGCAGCCATGACATGATGACCAAGCATGAAGTCAGCACGCTTAAAGTAGGTACCAGTCGTCTTCCGCCACGTGGCTGCTGCCCATTACACAATACATTTTATATTGCCGACGTGACCATCTCTGACCATTGCGGAGACGTCGCGCGAGACTCCCCGTAAATCGGAAATATCAGCACGTGGCGATCACGTCGACGCGCGGTTACCGTAAAAATTCTTTACGGAAATTCGCTCTTCTCGGCTTAAGATCAGCGGTTACGCATCGAGTATAGCGTCATGACTTACGTTTACGTGATAGTCATAGAGAAATCGCGTTGAAAAAGCAACAATGGACACCTGGCTCACGGAGATCTCATCTTGCGCAGCGAGAGTGATGGCTCGCCCCGGGCGCTGCCGGATGCTGGAGCCGCGCGGTGTACGCCAACAGTAGGCTAACTACGATAGAAAGTAGGTCCCTTCTCGCTTCTCTCGTTCAGCGCTTGAAACGGGCCGTGAATCTAGACGAGGGGCTCCGATAGAGAGAATACGTGTACGAGGAGAGTCCGGCCTAAAGGACGTTGCACCTCGCTCGCTTGTTCGCTCGCTCGCTCGCTTGCTCGCTCGCGGCTGGGAAATGAGCGCGGCTCGATTAAAACGCACGTTCGAGAATAGGATGTCTAATGAGGCTTTGCGTAATGCGAAAATGGGCTCGCCGGCACCCCGTTTACGGTAGCACGGTATAACGTTGCTCGTAAAAGCCTGGTGAGGCGCGCTTCCTTTCTCAGTACGCGCTTCCAAATTGCCAATTCAGAAGACCTGTGTCGCCTTCTTTCTCGTACGCGCACGCGTCTCTCGATCTGCTAATGATGGTGCGACCTTTTTTAGAGTTTCGGGGCGATTTATGCCGCGACTAGGCACAAACTGTCTTGTTAAATTCTCTTTTCGAGCACGACCTCAGTCTTAACGGTGCCTAGAGCACCGCTGATTGTACCCAAATGTCTCCGAGACATTCCTGGGATTCCATTAAACGAATTTCTATCGTTTTCATCTTAATAAAATATTAATGAGAGGAAAAGTTTGAGGTAACGGGACATCTCGAAGCCCGCTAGACTTGGATTGTGCACTTCCAGAATTAACGTGAAACGCGGAAGTCTACAATAGTAGGACGATATCGTGTAAGAAACGCGTTCTGCAGCTCGTTAATTTTGCTATGAGTACGTGCAGTAATCATAGATTTATGACATTGAGACGTAACGGCAGAATCGTTCTCTTCTCACGGGAATACCGATGTCACCCAGGCAGGACCATTTGTACCGACCGTGTGACGCCACAATGGAACGATACAGGCTCTCTCATTAACTAACAAAGCGCTCGACGATAAATCTAACGCTCCGCCGTTAATTCGGTTCCGCGCCTTCCTGCGCTTGATACATTGGAATATGACATACCAGGCGTTACATAAACACGTTTTCATTACGGACGCGGCAAGACCGCGGCTACAATAAGATATATTGAAACGTGATACGCCGTATCGTAAATATTCCGGGTGTGATTTAAGCGGGGGTCCCGCGCGGGAGAATTCACGCCGTACGTCACAACCATTTGTCTCCACCGTCTGCAGGTATACGAGCTTTCTATCTTGATTTCTATGCCCCGACAAACAGTCGCGAGTTTCTTGTACACGATACGCGTCCTGTACTACTCCGCCCAAGGATAGGCTCCTTTGCGTGTCACGAAGTCGCTTGTAATTTAATACGCGTGTAAATCTCTGCGCGCCGGACGTTCCTTACTTTGGGAGAAAAATACAGTACTATCGGCCGAAATCGAAAGAATCACCGTTTTCCCAAGAACGATGAATACAAACTTGCGATTCTGTGCTCGTCGCTGTTGTACATTGAATTCGTCATGTTGGAACTGTCTTGCAACAGCCTAGTTCTTATTATATCCGAGCCATTAATTATACGTTAATTATTATTCATACTAACTATTATTACTCTTATTCGCGTTGTTGCTTCATTCTCAATATTAGTCTCGACCAATATCGGCTATAACGCTTGCGTTGGTTGTGGTTTTAGGTATTTTACGCAAAAAGAAAGTGTGTATTTTCTGAATTTATGATTTTCCTGTCAATATCATGTTGCAAGTCTGCAGCTCATATTATTAGGTGCATGTGCGTATGTACCACTGACGATTTGACTATCCTTGCTTCATCATCCACCGCCACCTAGAAAACAAACATGGCATTCTCGTGTATATACACACATTGCGGCTCGAGCCTGGGCAAGGTACATCAAATATCCATACAAAAAGTAGGCAGGCACTGTTTAAACGTTCACAAAGCAAACTAAATAATGTTAAATAGCGGGGCGTCGTGGCCTCTGCTCACCGTGTTTGTTATAACATTTACTTTCGTGCGCCACTGTTAGCTGGCTTTACTGCCGACCGTGGAAATGTGCCTGCCAGATATCCTTCGCGCTCTCTTACGACTCCTTTCCGACATTGAAATAACTTTACTACGAAAAGCTATCTAGATGAAAAGCGGCAATTATATTTCTCTTGTTTCCCTTCAGTGGAACGCGCTCTTCTTTCCAACGGAACGCGTTATTTAAAATGCCTGACAATATAGTGTGTAAATTAAAGTTTTACCAATATAACTTGTTGTAATCAAAACTATATATTAATATATTTATTATACAATTACGTATCATACAGTACATATCGATTATTAGTGAATTTTATTAATGAATTATATATAGCAATAAATACATACATCGTTTATGCCATGGGTAAAGGTATTTCTAATTACATTTGTAATGAGTTCTATGACTTTACGATAGACATTGCATTCTTTCGCCTAGTCGAACACGTGATCAAGTTTGTAGAAGATCTAAGCCTTATAAGAACGTTATCACGAGATGCAGGAAGCTGCTAGCCGCAAAGTAACGTATATGGTCGTGGCGAGACTGGTGGTGATGCAATGCCACTGTTATGCGAATCCTCGCGCAACTCTGCACAACAAACTGCGCTCGTCGGGAACAGCTTCTCTTCATTCGACACGGTCCTTCGCTCAAAGTGCTTAGCGTAAGATAGAATAAGATTACAATCGTGTATAAAGGAGGGGAAAACGCTTGTCCGTTACGTTGACAGTAATTTAGAAACTTTAGTACCGTCATCTCCCATTAAGCAGTCAAGAGAACATTATTTTAAGAACAGGCTGACCTGATTAGAGAGAGGTCCGTTTCAGAACTTTCCTTCGTGAATGGGTCTACAAAGAATTTGTGACGGCATCGACGCGCGCGCTTCTCTTTCTCGCCGCGGCGGACGGTGAACGATGCGTATCACGGCGCACGCATACGTTTATGCGACGGCAAAGAAAGCGCGTGGAGTGCATCACTCGTCGCGCGAATAGACGGCACATAGTATTTCAGCCTCTTGGCAACCCACACCTTCTTTCGCGCGGAGAGAAGACGCGTTCCTATAGAGGGACGTTAAAATCTTTTCGGCTAAAGACAGACGCGGTCCGAATATCAATCAATCGACGCCCCTTTACAACCGTTCCTGTGCGGCCGCGCGAACGTAAACCCACCCAGTTTAAGAGAATTGTTACACTAAAATCACCACATGGCCACATGGAGTGCGGGCCGAGGACGCCGCGCGCGCGCCTGGTCTTTTGAAGTGCGACGAGGGAAAATAGGAAACGGGCACTTTCTCTACGGGCACTCGAATATTACTGTCAGTCGCCTTTAAACGGCCGGCAGATGCGCGGAAGCCGTTTTATCCTGCTGAAAGTGTAAACCGCGATACAGACAGTCTCGCATCCTGGTTTAATATATACAATATTTTTGCGCCGACACAACCTTCGAAATGTATTCTCGTATGCAAAATGCCTTTGGTTAATTTTTTTAATGTCGAGCTGCACGAATCAAATACATTACCGTTTAACAAAATTAGCATAATGTGTAGAAATTTTATATCTCGAAAATATCTCTTCCAAGAAATAAGTGAGCCATTTGTCAATATTTAATTATCACATAACTTTGACAGTTTTTTAAATTAAAATTTATTGGGTAAATGGGAGAATGGATTAACTCGCTGGATTATACTAGCAATGATTTGTGGGTCTTTACACGATACTGGAGAATTAAATAACGGAGATAAGTGCATCTCATAAGAAATGTGATGTGAGATTAATTGTAAGTAAAAATATACGCGTACTGCCCGTATATTTATTTGTATTGCGCCATCTCTCTTTCATCTACGCGCGTGCACTTACCGAAGTTGACGATCGCGCGAAATTTCAGATGGGAATCGCAGGAAGTCGTAATTCATACGTTGTTTCGTTAACGTTTATTAGTTCGGCCTTTTAACGAAAGCTAGTCTTAACAAAACAAGAAGTTTCTGTTGATTCCCGCGATGTAAGATCGTATGTACTAACTATATGAGATTGTTATTATTTATTTCTCGCATCTTTATTTTTAATTGCACCTGTTTCCTCTTTTCCGCCTTTTGTTTTTCGTATTAAGCTGAAAAGGAAGAACGTCTATCTCGTTACATGCGTGCCGCCGATTCGTTACGCTTTTGCAAGTTTTACGGAGAGATACCGATCATGCGAATTGCGCGCGTTACGGTATATCAAAAATCAAGAAAATCGAGCGCGTGCGATTTTTCATTCGCCATCTATGGCAACAGTCCGCTCGCCGTATGCGGAATCTCGAAAAGTGAATCGCACTGTCGTTATTAGGATTAATAAGCCAGACAAGCTCAACGAGATGAATTGCGTAAGATTAATACCTGCACCATAACCGGCGCAAGAGAGATTACCGATCTGGTCGGGCGCTACCTCGGTAGCCGTGCTCGCGCAAGCGAAAAGCTACTCGCTTATGAAAAAGAAATATAACAGCAAGAAGGAAATCGATCGAGATACGACGATTTACATTTTCCCGTTGATACCGTGGAATAAACTCGGCTGCGTAAACAAGTTTGAAAAAATTTTAATGATACAAAGTATCCTGGAAATGATGATTTCAGTTTGTTATAAATTCTATGACGAAATTAAAATCGATTTTTTTCTCGAGAAATATAATTTTTAGAACAATATTACAAATTGTTACAATTTTCTATATCCTCTATCTAAATATTCTATCTTACAAATTTTTAATATTTAATCAAAGTTTTTAATATTATTCAATATTCCAAGTATTTAATTTAAGTAATTAAATTTTAAATATATAACTTTAATTGTATAATAGGTATGTAATAAATATCATTATCACGAACTTATGATTTGTAATGATAAGAATAATTATTTTCTTTATGAACCTATTACTTCTTATATCATTAGATATCATGTTTCGAAAATAAGAGATTTTCAAGATATTTATCTTTTTCTTTCTCTGTCTCTCTTACTTTATCAAAAAGTGCAAGCTGCGATTCCGTGCAAATGCCACGACGAAATAAGAAAGAGGAACAAAAAGAAGTTTCCCGAGTCGACACCATACACATCGAGATTTTATTTTAATAGTTTAATCGAAGGAGCAACATTCCAATTAACCGGGTTCCTCCGGCGGTTTACAACGACTACTATAAAACTAACTCGTTCAAGCGGACGCCAATGATGGTATGTACAATATATTTGTACATATGTATATGTGCACGTATATCTGTGGACGCGCGCACGCACGGAAAGCCGGCAGAAAAATTTCGCACGTAATAAAACAACCGCACCGGATAGGCGGCCGCGTGTCCGAACCATGAGCGCGGATACACACGCGGATGGGGGAAAAACGACTTTGTATCGCACACGGTACACACATCGGATACCGACCAACAACAATTATCTCTAATGGACCGCGATGCTATAAATCGACATACACGTGGTAGCGGCCGCCCCGATGAAATCGGCCGCTCGAACGCTCGCGCTCACGAATACCAGGATGGCAGAAAATAGAAACCGCTCCTGCTGTATTCTCCGTCGTTGTCTGAGCACCATGCGTGCTCGGTTTGGTTCGATTGGGTTCCCCTCTGTACACGAGAACCCGGAGATGGAATCCACCGGATTGTGTAAGTAGTGGCACCTGACTGCAATGTTGATGATTCCATGGAGGGAAAGAGTGATAGGGAGAAAAAGAGAGAGGCGAGAAGAGATCGGACGAAGAAGAAAGTAAGAAAGAATGAGGCGAACAGGTAGATAGGTGGTTAAACGTACGCGATACAGAGGAAATAAACGGGAAAGATCATTTGAGATGAGACAAACGGAGAAGGGAAAAAGGAGATCGGTCTGTCATATCCGCACCCGACAAGCGGGAGTTTGACCTCGTAAATAAATATGCTATACACTATACGTTCGTGCAAAACACGGAATGGAAGGAACCAGTACGGAAATTGTTGTAATAATGATTTAATTACCATAGGCGTATTGACCGGTTAAAATAAACGGATGTCACCATTTATCATTGACACTATTCAATCGTTATTATGAAGATCTCTGATATTTGTGGGAATTTCAAAGAGAATAAGTAATTAAATAGAAGGCAGAGTATGTTTTTAACTTAAGAAAGATGCCTCCTAAATAGCTTTCAATTAAAGAAGAGGAAAAGTATAAGAGAGAGAGAGAGAGAGAGAGAGAGATGAAAGAACGGGAAATTTATTACTATTATATCACATTGACCTTTATTACTATCATAGGTAGTCGACGATTATTAATCATATCCTAATATAACCTTATGTATCAATAATGAATGTGTCCATAAGTTTCAAATGTATTTAATCGTGTTTAGAAATAAATAATTTATTCATATCATTCAAAGATGATGAAAATATATGTTTCTCACTCTTCGACTTATAATTGAAGTTGCGTAGAAGTCAGAATTTAAAATTTTGTTTAATTGCATAAAACTATACATATACATATATACGTTATATTGTAACAAAATCTTTAGATTAGATACACATATTAAAAAATTAAAATAAGGAAGTTTCATCTGATTAACGCCCGCTTTTTGGTTACGTAGGCGAAGTAGCATTAGAAACTAGGTCATTGCTATTCTGTCATAATTCAGCTACGCGTAATAGGCGTGATCGAGATTAAAAGTGACGTATGGGAACGATTCATTTTTTCTACAAGCCGACAGAGAGCCGCTAATCTATTCTGTCGGATCAGTAAATACAAAGGCCCTTACGCCAGAAAAAATTCCAAGAATTATTTATGTGATATTAGAAATTAGATATTGAATTTTTCTATAACGAGATTGATTTAATTTTGTTAACGTTGAGTGTTCATGAAGCCTTTAAAAACGCTTATATTTAAGCATTAGAGATTCAATGGTTTTTCATAATTTGATTTCTATAGTAAAACCTAATTGTGAAAGTCTTTCAGAGGCAAAGTTTCTTTAAATATAAAACAATATTTTTTTCTCAAGTATTTTAGAGATGTGTGTTATTTCACAATTGCATCTTAACAGTCTTTATAAATACATAATGTAATTATACGTATGCATTTATCAACATCACTCGAAATGCAATTTTTCATAGAGACTTGTATGACAACGATTACAATTCGTAGCATTCAACGAGAACGGTCGAAGGCCACAACGGAATAGCCGAATGAAGAGATCGTGCGATACGATCTCACGGCGGTCATAAACGCCTCCTATGCGTTCTCGAACGTCGCGCGCGCGTTATTCATGAAATGGGCTCGCGTATCAGGCGCCGCGCGCATCATAAGTCTCGCGCAATTATAGTTTCCGTATTTTCTCAAGAGCCCGGAGGATCGGCTGGTAATGAATCACGCGGACAGTATAATGCTTGCATGCGCGTGCATTGTAATGCACGGTGTAAAAAGCCGCACACAGAAAATGTACACGCGTACGGGCTTTAAGTTTTGCGGCCGTTTCTGCTAGCAATAAATAACGCGCTCAGCCGGTCAGCAAAAGAGGAAAGACGCGCTCGATGGAGAGAGTAAAGTATATAGATAAGATGAAGGAGCGGGAAGTAGATTGTGAATGGTGGAAGAAAGAACGCGCGAAGAGGACGAAAAGGTAGAACGAACGGAAGAATAGAATGAAGCAAATGAAAAAGAAGAATGAAACTGAGAATGAGATTTATACAATTTGATGAGATGCCCAATGACGAAATTTCAATAAGCACATAAAGCATGTATTTTACTTATTACGTATTCTATTTGGAATACCATAGATATTAATCTTTCACATAGCTCAATTTTTAAAGTGTTACTGATATTATAAATCATCTTTCTCGTATCCAGTAATTAAGGTTTAGAAAGATTTTCTTTGCTTACTAACGACTTCCTTATGTTTAAAGCTTTATATTTGTTAAATCCGTTACCGAAGTAAATGATGGGGGAAAGAAATTTACGTTATGTAGTAGATAGAGAGGAGCTTGTAATACGTTGATTTAGAAATTTAAGAGAGAAAGAAAGAGAGAGAAAAAGTGCAATGTACGGTGCAGTCTCGTTCATATGCATTACAATGCCTGAGAGAGCGAGCGAATTTTACATTATTCGCGGCTGACCGCCAACATCTCAGCTTCCACTAATGTGTGATAATAGATGTACGTGCATACGCGCATTCGCCAGCGCGCGGTTACTTTGTAAATCCGGATGAGATGGACGGACCGCGATGGAGGCGCCCGAGCTCTCGTCTCGAAAGATGCCCACATCGTTAGAGCGTGCGAGAATGCAGAATGCCTTGTTTCCTGAAGGCAATTTCTTGCTGATATAAGTTGCCGGCATGCGTATCGCGCTCGAGACCAGTGCTCCTCGGAAGCTACAGAGTCATAAGAGCCATGCTATGCTGCGAAGATTGAAGTATACCGAAGTACCTATATCATCTTTATGTCGGAGCACAAATCAAAGTTTTACGATTAACTTATCGAAACTTATGCTTCTTTTAAGTACAGCTATACATAATCTAGACATCGACTGCTATCGGACATTGTCTTACTCTTTGAGAAAAGGAAACAAAACAGATAAAGCGTGATATTGCCCTAAGGCCACGACAAAAGTGAATGAGCCTAATCTCGATCTCGTCACGGCGGCTTGGTCAGAAGATACGAATGAGATTTGTTATTCGGAAAAATGTCCCGCCGATATATCGGGCGTCAGAACAAGAGTAGGTGCCTTACGCAACCGCGACGAGCGGTGCGTATCGCCGCATGCTTATCGGACTATGATTCGAGTTTCACTCGGGGCCGAATTGAAAAAGAAGGCTATAGATACGCTGCGTTAGAAAGCGGACACCGACGGATAACCTGTAATCAAGACGTTTAAACATCGTGCAATGAAGGCGAGAATACGCTTGAAAAAGTCTGTTGGTTACTCAAGTCTTGTGCATTCCCGGGCAGGTAGAAAAATTAATTACTGCTAAATGCAGATCGCACTGACATTAATGTCATTTTAGATTTCCTTCCAATTCAATTTCTCTAATCATACGCACATGCCACGACGAGCGAGGCTAAGAATAACGGTAGATTCTTGTAAATGTAGCTAGAGCTTAAGCATGTTTGTATAATTAGGTAACTGCACAGTTGGAGATGGACTGAAAGGTGAATTTCCTGTGACAAGAATATATGAAAAACACTGATAGGCTTGCATTTAGCTACATATGATTAAATATTAGAAAATTTTTTCTGACTGTTTAAAAAGATCGTTAAAAATTTATTTTCTAGTAATACAATATATTACTAATACATTTTCACTGTAATATATTCGGAAAACTGTAAAAAATCTTGTTTAAATCTCGTATAACGTTGTATGCTGTATAACGTGATGCGTAACTGAAATGTCGATGATAAAATTCCCTTGAGTCATTAACTGGGATTTTATATTAATTTTTTTTCTAGCAAGCTTTTTTTCGAGCAAGATGATTCCTTAATTCTATTTTAATTAATTTAAATCAGTATAATCTCTGGAGTAATTAAAACTTTTCGATTAGCTTTTACCATACATGCAAAATGCGACGAAAGATCATATCTCATCTTGCATTTTACACAAATTCCGGTTCTCGTAACATGCCAAACGCTATTGTACGTTATGTATTATACGCTCAAATAAAAGGGAGATTCTCATTCTGCCGACGATCCGGGGATAGCAGTGATTACACCGCACGGAGAATATCACATTTCGTTTTTGTGCAAGTCGCAGGTACAGGCTCGTATCTCTTCCACCTGCGCGCGGGTTTAACCGCCGGAGAACGCATGCGAGGATCTTCTGAGGAAGAGAAGAAAAGATGGTAAGACCGTCCAACCGCGGCCGGATAGGAAGAAGCGGTCGAGAACCACGCACGGAGGAGTGGAAGAGGGTCGTCCATTGTTGTTTGTCTTACTGAATATTTTAATTGGACGTAGGCCCCGTCGCGTTATTTATCGTCTAACAATGCTCGAGAGACTGGCAATTAATTACGTTGTTTTGCGTTACTTTATATAAAGATAGCAGATCGATAGGAGTTAACCGGCTGAGAGCAACAGTGGTATACAATGCGCAATTAGCGGCGACGAGCCCTCCCCTAGAGAACAATGCGGAGTCGTTGGACGGCGCCCGCACGCTTGCGTGCCACTGTAGTATTACCACCGTGGACTTTATGCGCACGCTCGTGTGCGATTCCGTGCACGGGACGCGTATTCCAGGTTGATACGTTAGGCGTCGCGCTGCAGGGCTTCTTTCGCCATCAACACCGGAGACGCTCCAATGTTTCGTTTCATTCCCGCAGTTCGAGGTCGGGAGCATCGTGTGACATAAATTGACGTTCGACGATTAGGACGATATGATAGAAGAGAAGCCACAAGAAAAATTAAGTCTCGATCTCCTAATATATTGGTGAAAACAAAAGCGCACTAATGACGTCGAAATGAACATTCATAATCTGTAATTTTAATTTAAAATGATTAGAGACGCGTCCCGATCGATGAGATCTTTAAACATAATTGAAGTATCAGAGGATTGTAATATCTACATTAGCAATGTAAGTCTTGGAATTCACTTTGATGTATCCGCACAAACGATCTTCGCATATCTTGAACAATCTTAAATAATTCTAATGGAAAATAGATCTTATCGTTACTTAAAACGGCAAGCTTCGCCCTTAAAAGGAACTCTAGGAAATGCGTAGGTATCAGAAACCGTCCGCACGATGTAATGCCGTAATCAGCGATGTAGCGCATTGATGCGTCGACGCTATTCCTGGCTGACTTGCTAGGAAGAGAAAGAGAAAAAGAGAGAGAAAGATGGTGATATTTGATACGCGATAATATAAGAGTCTACGATTCCAGTGTGTGCGTTGTGTAGTACAATCGTGTCTGGTAGCCGCAGACGATTCCACGAGACGGTGAGCCGCGGGTCGCGAGTAACGAGCTGCTGCCTGCTGAGAGGGACACGTTTCCCTTCCTCGTTCTTCTCTGGATGGCTCGTCGCCTCTCTGTCTTTCCCTGTATCCCGGCGCATCATGCCCGCGATCCGTCCGGATGCGTCGACGATTGTCCGTTTAGTCGTTATGCACCCTTCCTATCGCTGTAATTCGCCTCGCCGAAACACGATGGTGTATCGTTGTGCCTGTCCGAGCGCCGGAAGTGTGGCTTTGTCGTTTAAACGCTACGTCCTTTCGAGGTGATGCGTTCAGTGAGACGGAACGAAAGATATGACTGGTCAATGTAACGAGAAGTAAAAGAATATTTATTTCATTACGAGCAAGTATAAAATCTCATTATGGGCGGGAAGAGCGAGATAGGGTGACTCTTACAGCGTGATCAGCGTCGCTCGATGGCTTGTTTTATATTATTATTTTTCCGATAAAATTAAGCCACTCGTTTCCTCGTGGAAATTGCTTTCTGTGCGATGAAGAAATGTACGGCAAACATGATTAGAATTGGTAACTACGATTATATATTTAACAAAAGTCATTTAGGAAGTAATATTACTATTTTTTTTTATAGAATGTTTAAAATATTTTAATTCTAATTTTCTCTATTTTTCTTATATATACATATATTAAATATTAATTTAATTGTTATACATATAACTATTGATTTATATATATTATATATAATAGAGATAATGATAAACGGATAAAATTAATTTACCATTTAAAATTGTTTCATAACAAAAATATTTTTTCATACAAAAGCATTATTAGACGTCTTGCATAACTCTAAAAAAAAATGAAAATGTTTCTCTAAAATACTTTAATAAATCTAACAATATTAACTGCTTAGCGAAGAATGGAACTTAAAGTGAAAGCTATTCCTCCATAGTTCAAGTATACAATACGAAACATGTGGCGGACTAGTGATTTATGTAGTACGTGAATTAATATTTTCCTTTAATTAATAAATATTTGTCAGTATATATTTTACTATATTACCAAGGGACTTGATTTATCGCTGGCTTTAGCAACGCGTCAGCAATTACAATGCCTACGTACAAGGAAGGTCAGTTTTCATTCTTGCTGAGAAGGGTTAGTATTAGTGGATTATAGGGGATTGGTCGAACAGCCTGGGGGCTAACGTCAATGTCACTGGGTTTCTGTGTGAAAATGCCCAAGTAAATGCAATTACGTACAAATCAATGGCAGGGAGTTTAGTATTGATCGTTTCAGACATGAATAATCGTGATAGCCATTATAATATTTGAGATATAACAGTAAAAAAATCAACAAAAGAATGGTGCTTGACTATATTGCTTTTACTTTTTGCATAATAAGGGTTTATTTAAAAATAATAAGTATATCAGTTATTAAAAAAATGCAAATTAAAGTACGAATATGATTATTGTGTGCTTTAAATATCTTTTATTATATTATGATAATTACGTTAAATTATTATTAATATTAATTATATATATATTTTTTAATCGTTTCGATTATAAATATATGAAGATTTGAATTTTGAAAAGTCACTAAATCGTGTAAGAATCTCTCAGACATTTAATGTCAGTTCTCAGCGCTTAAAATTACAAAGAAGAAAGGGTGCACGATCTTTGTTCTCGTAATGAGACTTTCGTCGTTCGTGGGTAAACGTGCCTTGCGGGGAGGAAGGGAAACAGCGTATCCGACGCACAATCGTTGCCCAATTAACTTCGTCATCGGAGGGTTGCCACTAACCGCAACAATAACTGTCGTGGAGGGTGGCTGACGCTCTCTGCGCGAAGATGTGAGGGCGAGATCGTCTCCCTCAGCGGCGCGACACTTTATCAGCATCACCGGTAGCATTGTCGTTTGTACATAGAATTCGTGTACCTTGACTACCGATCTCTCATTCTGTTCATTCCCTTTCTTTTTCACCGGTCTCTCTTCATTCCTTTTTTTTCCAGGTCTTCTCTAACCATCGTTATTCACGATCACGTGCACGCGACGACACATTATACGCGTACCAACGTGTCCTTTAGAAATTTTTTCTTTTGACTCAATAGGGATGTAGCTTTTCTAGTACTTTCTGTTCTTTATAATTTTGGTATATTCGTTGTGCGTCAATGACGTTTTCGCCGTTGTTGCAAAAATCGACACTGATTAATGTAGTAAGCAAAACAGAAAATAAAGACCTATATTTTTAAGTTTTCTGAAAATAAACTTGTCGTTATCGACAAGTTTGTTTAAAATATTCCGATTTAGACACTGATATATCCTTATTATCATATGACATATGTTAGTATTATACGATATAATTTACATAAAAAGAAGCAACTTTCTAATAAATCGCAATTAGCAATTGTTTAGAGAAATGTCCTCTTATATTAATTAAAATCAGCATAGAAACATAATCAACTTAATGTAATCTTGATAATTTTATAATTAAAATCTATATATACGTTTGCAATATTTTGAAAAAATCGGTAGCAAGTAACAATTACGAGTAATTAATTTTAGAAACTTGTTATTCAGATGACATTACCTATTAATGGAATAAATTTCAATGATTTTAGTTTGCTAAAATATGCACAAACAAATTGAAATATACATATTTTTTAAACTACTTAATATGTAATATACTATTTATAGACCAATTTTCTTTATTTGCGTTATGTCTACTTCATTTTATAATACAATCTATAATCTAAATAAGTATAATCTAAATTTGAGGCAATATATCGGTTTTCTCGAGCTATTGAACTGGTTTATCGTCATTAATCAAATTTGTTATTTGGAAAATATTTAAAAAGACTCTTATTCATTACATTAAGCAATTGCAATTGTTCTCACGGTCGTATTTATTTATTGTTAAAATTCGTATGCCCGCAAACGCAAGGACCGGTTACGAGAGACGCCACTTGACGTGTTTGTACGCGCGAGCAACGACCAGCTTAGATTTGCATCGAAATGGTACGGCTTAGCGCCGGGTGTATCCTTGCCGCTCTCGCGCTCTCTCCGGGAGTTTCGGCGGTAATTGCAATAATTGTCACGGTCTCCATTGTTCGGGCTGGCGCCGAGCGGAGTACTTCGAGGAGCGACCGGCGTCCGTCGTCCCTGCATATAGAACAAGTGGTCGCTTGATTCTCGGCTGATTGTTCCATTCTGAGAGCTGCTCCATCCACCACATCTCGCTCCCACACGTTTTCCTCTGCACCCCAGAAACACACACGTATGCCTGGCTCGCGCGCCTCACGTCGCCCACCCACAACTCCTACGAAGCCACCCCTAAAGCAGTCGGTGAGCCACGAGAGTTGGCACGTTCGTCCGTCCGTCCGTCCATCCATCCATCCACCTATCCAACCAACCGTTGGTTTCATCCTCCCGTATCGTCGTACGTGTACGGGCAAAACACGAAGGCGACCGTCCGAGATAAACGAGAGGGACAGATAAAGACACTAGTGTCTGTGCGCGCGTCTGGGAGTTAGCGTCTCGCTCCTCTTTCCAGGCTTGGACAAGCATACCCTTCTCCTCACACACACCGAAAATGAAACAATCACTGATTCCTTCATACGTGATTGCCCGTATTGTTCCAAGCTACCGTCAGACGACGATATCAAGGATTTACGATGTTATCGAGGACTATCCATGATTCTATTCTACGCGTACCGAGATTTATCAGTTGCGTAACAAATGTAGCAGTAAATTAACAAAGTAAATATTATGTACATTAATATTAATTGAAATATTACCGTTGCAAATATAACTCCTATAATTGACGACATAAAGTAGAGTCACGATTCTTCTGCGAGAGAGAGATTAAGGCTTGGCAAGAGTAAGATACGTTGAGCGTGCGTTTGCTGTTATATATATAAATAAAATAATAGTTGCTCTCCCTTTAGCTAATTATAGCATTGACGAGCGAGATATCATAATGTGAACGTGCGGTATCATAATGAACATACAATCATAATACGCAAGGCTTATGACCTGTTTCTCGAGAGCACGTTTTCTCTTGCTTTTGCAAGCACAGGAGATCCGGTGTCCTCGTCGCTACCGCCCCTTTCGCCGGGTTCCCTGCCCCCTTCGCGCCGGTGCTGTCGCGACGTCGCCATTATATACAACGCAGCAGGAAATAAAAATAAAAGCAATTAAACATCTTAATTAAGGCTATTAATCAAGTTGTCGAGACGTGCGGCTACTGTGCGCTCTGATTCAGGAATGGCAGCACCGTGCAATTTCTTGCGGCCACGTTACCGCTGCTCCCTGACTCTCCCGGCCAATCCGATCGCGGTACTTACATATTATATTCCGAGCACATCGATCGATGGATTTCGCGGAATGTGACATACGGTGAGATATGGCGGCGGCCCAAGGAACATCGATCACCCGCGGGTGAGTTTACCATGTTAGGAGTGGCACAGAGAACGCGCCGCGGCCATTCCATTTCGACGATTTTCCGCGTGAAAAATACCTGACGGATAAAGGAACGGGGATAAAGTAATTATCGCTGGTACGCGTGTCGGTGTATGAAAATGCGGCTTGGTGCCGCTGGTATGTACTTTTCTGGCGATTGCCGTGGGACATAATTCCGCTTTTGGATGTGGCTTGAGTGCTTCATTAAGGTCTATTTAGCAGGAACAATTTTTGTAATATGTTGTCACGGGGTCGCCCCGTGAATCCATCTCTTACATGGTCACTGCTGATGTTTACGGTACCTATGACTTATTCCGAACACATCGATTTGCTCGCACCATGTTACGACCATGTAGTTTTTATATCACATCGACATATTTCGTACGTATCTCGCTCTGTAAACTTCTTTATTAAGGTAACGCGTTGCTTTACCTACTGGCTAAACATGTTGCGGGAACAGGTTGCGCTGTTCTTGATAGTTTGCTGAAAGAGCACACTTCTCTCAGTGTACGAGCTCTTTTACTGAGATTAATATTGGGATAATTACGAAAAAAGGGTCCCTCGTTGTACCATGCACTTTTGCAGAGATCTGTTTCTATAGCTAAAAACATGCGTACGTACGTAAATATTATTCATGAAATATGAGGTTCGTTTATTCGCACGCAACATGAATAATTTAAGGAGCCCGTGAACTTAAATAAAATTACGAAAATTTGATCAATTGTTTTATTTATGATGTTATTATTGATTGTGTACATTTATTCGTAATTACATCAAATTTTATTGTATAAAGGATATTTGTATAAAAATCTATCATATTTGTACAATATATGATTGACTATTTGACCTTAACACTATATCGTTTAATTAGCGATCAAAGGTCAGCATATTTATAATAGCCACTTTTCTAAATTTCTAAATAATGTAATACTCTGCAATTAAAATATCCGTCTTTATATAATTACGTCGATTGAGAAAATATTACATGTTACGGCGTTTTTATTTGGTAGAAATTTAGGTCACAGATTCAAAAGACGAACGCAACCTCGTTATAAGCGAGAATCACCTTTATAATATATCTTTCGTGCAGCTTTATATCTCATAAGATGTCAATATTTATTAGCGTTGCACTAACAAATACACCATTGCAGAGAATGAGCAATGAGCAAGCTTCCAATCGTTAATCATCGCTCATTACTCTCTGTTTTCTATCTTCGATTTCATTCACTCAGTGTAATACTTTCAAAATATAGTAGTAAATTTTATACATGGACATAATCGTCAATCGCAAGATAACGTAATACAATGAGTAAAGTGAGTCATACAGCAATATATTATCGCTGAAGATATCTCGAGAGTAAAGTGCTGAATTTTGTTAATGCGAGCAGTTAATTGTAAATTGCGAAGAGCAATTTAGTACGTTATCATAATATGTTATTAAGCTGTAAATTATAATCATAAACGATAACTAGTAATGCATTTTATCTGTCCGTCATATACATTAATTGTGGCGACATAAAGATATCTCAACACAAGAACATCTTGTGACGTCGTGCAAAATATCGAAAACGTAAAACTCTGAGCTCGTAGAAGAGTAAGAACGATGAGTAAGCACGTAGATCAACGAAGTGAATTAATAGGGAACGATTTACATTGGCGTTCATAATTTTACTTAGATACAGGTAATCGGATACGTGCTGAGAGTGATGAATATTTATTACAGTCAGTTACTTCTCAATCGTTGAGTCTCAATATCGCACTAGCTTCAGAGATGGATAATTCCTTGTCGCCGCATAATTGGTATACATTTGTAGTAGCCTAATCAATGTATATAAATATACGCATATAATATATACATATATACGTATATATATATAAAGTATTATAAATATTATATGATGTATTATTTTATAATATTTATGGTTTATCATCATATGTATATCTGTATGCATTGATTAACTGATCAACTAGACGATTTTAGTCGGCAATTGACAGTATATCATCTTAAAGCATAACATATCTCGTTAATCGTATTTTGCATGATTATTATAAGATTACGTTCTACTTATAAATTCTCAATTGCATTTACATCGGGCCATTTAAGAGGCCAGTTTGAGATCCGTGCGATATAAGATTATCAGTTGAGAAAGGAGATTAATTTATGACACACAACAAATGATAAGCTTAAACAAGAATATAAAAGAAGATGACTATGATAATACTGTATTTTCTAGTAATCTATTAAATGTTCAGACTATTAGCACGCTACAATTACTTATTGCACGCCGCGGCATCTCTGTGTATCGTCGTATTTATATTAAATGATTTCCAGTGTGGAGTAACCGTTCTTTCCCATGGCGTCGACCATGTTTTACGGCTGTAGATAGCGTCAGTGATAACTTACCAGCAAGATTTAAACCTATCGCTGTGATCACGAACGCCCTTGACTCAACTTACAATTAGATATCAGTGAAAGTGCAACGAAAGGGCATGGCGCTTAGCCTGCAACGCGATGTACTTTCATCATTTGTATTATGAATGGTGTTCATTCACGCCCCTTCGTGCGACTGGTGTATGTTTATTTTCTGCATGGCTGCTCGCCATGTAGGTACATACAATATTCGTACTAAGAAACGTATATATGCAATATACAAATAAAAGGAATCTTTATTCAATATCAATCTCTATATTTCTTCAATATAATCTATACATATATAATGCACATCGGATATGCACTTCTATTGTGAATTAAAAGAATTACTCAAAATGCTTTAAACATGGAAATATGATATTTTAATTTATTATTTACGAATTATAATTAATCGAAGAATAATCTTTTTTAATTATATTTGGACAATTTTAATTAATTTATTTAAGATATGCATCGTTCTTCCAGAGTCTGCTATTATATGCTATTATGCTTCGGCTCAATATAGATAAAGTTATGGCAACTATATTTAAGCGCGCTATGATAACGTTCTGGAATTTGGAATGTCGTCTGTCTAGCGCGCGCAGTATTATACACTCATGAGCGACTGTTTCATCCGAAGACACGTCGGTTAGAGGGTGTCGTAGAGTGTGAGAGACGATTGGATGTCGAGGGATGGAGGAGAAAGCGAGGGTAGCCTGGAAAGGTGGTTTATAAGACGGCTGCATGGTAGTGCGCGCGCGAGACGGTAGCGCATGACGGTGTGCTATGTTGTGATGTAATTAGGTTGTCTGGAACACTCACGTCACGTCACACGGTGCGTTGCAAGCAAGGCGAACGAAGACATAATGCGGCGTCTATAGCCGAAGCCAGCAACCTCCAGCTTTCTTCTCCTTGCCCCCGAGCGCCCCTTCGACCGACGTCTCCGAGCAACCATCTATCGCCTTTTCGCCCTCCGACACCCATTCACCTAACCTTCATCTTCCGTGCGAACCCCACTCTCATCGAGGTTAATAATGTCGGCAATAATTAGACCGCCTGTCCCAAATATGCTTCGTCTGACTCTACGCTGCGATTACCAGCTTGTGTAATATGCAGCCAAATTCAAAAAGAACTCAAATTCTCATTAAAAGAAACTGCTTCTTCTTATAAAATCGATATTTTTGCACCTGAAGCAATCAATTATGATTGCTATCAATTATGATTATTATAATGGAAAAATAATTTTAATACTTATAGAGATTACGCCGCGTAAACATCTGTTGTATTCTAATGACAAACCGGAGTGGAGTGATCGAATGAAGTTTCTTTTGATGCATACGAATTGTTGGATAACTACTTACAAAGAACGAGCAAATGAAGGGTTGTCCTTTGACTTTTTTGTTTCCCTGCGTGGTAACGTAATCATGAGGTGCCTCGAGCCTCGCGTAAATAATACGTTTCGCGGGCAGCTGCGAATTACGAGACTCTTCCCGGTATTGATAGTAATTTTATTGATCGTAATATTGCGCTTCGAGCCACCGAAAATATGCGAAAACTATGGTTCATCCGCCGTTCAATAAACACAATTTGCATGAAGTAGTAAAGCTTTCAGATCAAAACTGTAAATTATACTTGTCGGCATTCTCTTTTAGTTTATTGGCAGCAAACTTTGGACAAGAAAATAATAAAAAAAAATAAAAGAAAATAAAAATAAAGTAATCGAAAATTTCAAGATTAAAGATGGAGAAACGAGTACCACTTGATTTATCTCTTTATCAGTTTCAATGCATGTGTATGTTGAGTCTAAAAACAGGAATAAAATGAAATTCTGTGTTCGATCATTGACATGTCTCCGAGCAAGTACCATCTTTACCTCGGGGAATAAGATTGCCTTGAATCTTCTATAGTGATCGATCGAGCGAGTTTTCTCTGCAAACGAGATTGGCTGCGAAAATAAAACACGCCTCATATGCAAATTTATCCCGCATCGTAAATGTTATGACAGTTTAGCATTGCAACAATATCGTAAACGGTAAGGATTGTGGAAACCGAAACCCTACATAGTCGCGTATCTGCGGTACTTAAAGCATCCGGGATTCTGCAATTAAACGGAATTAATGCCGGCGACGCGGAGAGAACGGGGAATTTAACAACGGCCAAGCGAAAACTGCAATAATCGTTATTATCATTCTTATTTATGCCTAGCCATTCTAGCGAAGGTAAACGGTACACATACGCTCCGTTGTGTTATTATAGTAGTTTCGAAAATGTTGCGACCGGTGCCGAAAGGGCCTGTAAATTGTTATTAGTTTCCATTCCCATGTAGCCACCAAGGTAATTCGCCGTGAAAATAAATTCGTACTTTTGCTTTCATTATCTTTACTACTATGGGCCTCGCGGTGTTTTCTAATTGAATTGCTTGTTAAGTGCATTTGACATTAAATCTTACGCGCCATAAAAACGAACGTGGAGACCTTCGACTAACAATAATTTACACACAACGTCAGTCGTAGGAGTTGTGCTATGTCTCGCGGGTTCCGAATAACTGTAAAAGACAATTGCTTGGTAAAAACTCTAATCATTGCTATCAAACATTCTTTCGATAACTTTGCTAACGTTTCATCAAACTGATATGGACACACGTGGTGCGGATCATTAATTCTATATGACGAATACATATGTATTGAAAATTATTTATCATATAAGGTATCCATCTACATATAGATACGCATATACATGTACATTGCGCATAAATTAATAGGCGATATTATACGTGTTGAGGAAAGCTGGATAAGTGATTGCTGGCAACGGCTAATAGTACACTTGTACATGGTATCACGGCGGTGATAAGTGGGAACAGCGATTTTTATTTGTATCCTAACGTGAGAGTTGATAAATCATTCCTTCGCGCAGCGAAAATCGCGATCAGTGCAACCGCATGTGCCCTCTCGCGCGCTCTCATAAATCACCGGCAGCTATTACCGTGCTCCGCTTTGGTGCATTAAGCGCATTGCAAGCGGCGCGCAACCCTTGCGCTCCAGCTTCAATTTCCCGGGCCCCTGCATTCGTTCCGTCAGAAAGGGAGTCGCTTATTGTTTTAGCCGCTAACAGTTTGGCATGCGATAACGCGATTGTCAACGGTGACGCGAGACGCCCAGACGTAAGAATCCACCCTCTGTTTCGCGAATATTATCATCGTTGTCATCGTCGTTGTCGTCGTCGTCGTCGTCGTCGTCATAGGCGGCGGCAGTGCGCAGAGATGTAAGCGACGGGACGCCAATCTCGCCCGCGCCTCCCGCGCGTTTGCGGATTTAATATTGTTTATTTAACCCAATATCCCCACCGGCGTTACACAATCAGGCGTCATTACGACTCAGAGGAACGGCGGCGGGGTCGCGCTTGCCAGTCGTAATGGCGGAGCTGCGAGGCATAGTGTTCCTGGCGTGGTAATTGTATTTCCATGCTCGGTAGGTCGGCAACTACCACAGACTACTTCGGCTCGACTGGCTTGGCTGGTAGTTGGCAGACTGGCTGACTGACTGAACGAACCGACCGTGTGAGCTCTGATTGACTGCTAGTCGTAAGAGAATGGCTCACACCACGCGACAATAACGCGCCCCTTCGGCCCACCATCGTGCAGGTTTCCCTCTCTTATTTCCTCGCACGTATGCTCTCCTTTTCTCCGTATGCTGCCCTTCTCGGTTCCACGTGTAGGAAGCCCTTTCACTTTCCCTCCTTCTCTCTGTCTCACTCTTACACCAGCGTTTTCACCATTGTCACCGTTGTACCACCCTAGACGCAGCCTCGCGCTGTTTCGCGTCGAAAACAATATCCGCAACGATATTGCGTGGGCTTGATAATTCCCGCTCGGGAAATGCGATTGTTGCCGCTCTTTCGCTCGCACCCTTCCTCGGGCCCCTCCACGATCCGACACATGTAGAAGCGTTGCCGTTACTACGGGGTGACGAAGCTCGCCCCAGGAAGTTGTCGTCGGACGTCGTTACGCACCTACGCGGCGAGAACCGGAGGATTCCAAATGAAAGGCTCGAGAAACAGATTATTGAGTAAAGGACAATATCGTTTCAGCGACAGTAAATTGGACAATAAATCGATGGCTCGTATTAGGTTTCCGTTGACGTTCTAATATATAAAGGCTTTGTTCCGTCGATTATAAGATGAAACATTACAAGTTCGCGGAGCTATGTGGCGAATGGCATTGGCTTAAACGAGTATAGGTCGAAGAAGTAACTTTTGTTCCTTGCCACGCGCTCCTTCGCGTGTTCTTTTGCTAATCCGAACTTTCCTTTGTTCGCTTCTTTGCTGCGAGAAGATTACCATTAATGCGCAACATAACGACGAAGGCGATCAGTGGCAATAGAAAGAAACGTTGGCGGGGAGATGGACCTTACGCGAGCAGCTGTGAGACAATACTGGCGGAATGAATGAATACGTTGATGAATTCGCACAATGGACGAGCAGAAGAGGCAGCAACCCTGGCTGACACAATGGGGCGACAAAAACACGGCTGTTCTCCGGCGCGGAGACCAAGTCGGAGCGAACATAAGTGGGAGCAAAAGAGAGAGAGAGAGAGAGAAAAAGAGAGATAGAGAAAGAGAGAAACTGACAATGAGTGAGAGAGGGTGTCGAGGAGAAAAGAGTGAGAACGGATGGGACGGGAGAAAACGTCGGCAACCGGCCAACGAACCTGCATTATTTGCGAGAAGAAGCGCAACTCTTTCACGCCGACCGTTTTCGGTGTGGCAGTTCAGGCCGGTAGGGTCGGTAATGACGTTGGGTTCGATCGACAACAAAATTGCCGGACCGATGATATCGAAGCGAAAAGGCACGACTGCTTGTCGTCGGCGGCGCAACTTTGCACGCGTGCATTAGCGACTTGATGGCGATGAAAGACGAGAAGATACACTGTCATTAGACCTGTTCTCCAAAGCACTACAGGTATTTGCTTTCGACCAGATTTCGAAAGGTTTCGAAACCTTTCGAAAGGTTTCGCTAACAATAATGCATTTTTATTCCGCGAGGAATCATGTCCCAGCCTCTTGATGCAATAACCTGTTCATAATTTTAAATAACAATTTGTAAGTAAATTGCTGCAGGGTGAAAATACATATTCTTAATCTAAAACAAAAAATTAGAAGGAATAATTTTATTATTATATTCTTCAAATATAAAAATCCACGTAGTTTTCTTTATACAAATTTTTTCTTTTCTTTATACAAATATATAAATGTATAAATCGCGGAAAATGAATACACAAGTTTTATGAAAATTTGATGCGTTTAAAATACTTATATGTAACATGATTTATTTTACGGCATCCGTGTTAAATCGCGTTGAATTAAATTTTGTAATCACGCCATTTAATGAGAAAATTCCTGATCGATTCGCGAACATTCTTAGGATATCACAATACCGCTTGTTAAGATCAATCAACGGCCACCGGTTTATCATCGTATCCGACTATTAACCCGTTCGTGCTACAGGATATAATTATTCCAACAGACTAAGACGAGAGTAACGCAGTGAGAAAGCGACGATTTATAATCGGTCGTAAAAGACATCTTTCCGTGGCGCGGCGATTAACGTTTTATACCACTCGCAGGCTCATTCAGCCAAAGAACTCGTGGCCATTACAATTCCGAACAAATAATGCGTGTGTCGCAACTGTATAATTATGAATACCATTTTCGACGATACCGTTAGCGAAGATAGCCGTTTATGCCTTTCATAAAGATTCCTGGATTCGTCGAGCCGGCCGAATGAGAGAAAAGGACGAGAAGACAGGAAAAAAGATTACTGAACGAAGCTATTGTACTTGGCGTTGTGTAAGAATACCGCTCTCTAGGCTCTAAACTAACCAGCCAACTTGTGTATGAACGAGGAGGAAAGCAATGGTGGAGGGCGGGAGACGGTCCACGGCTAAGCTAATAGAATATTAAACGACCGCGCTGGACAGCTGAGGTACTATTTATATTTCCGAGACGTACCTAATATGTTCATTTGTCTAGCAATTAAAACGGATGATTGATAGAGCGCGGCAATATATAACGCTGTCTGAGAAATAGTAAAAAATAAATTGTAATTGTTCACGAAGCGCCAAGAGCTTAATGTATTTTATTTATTCTTTCGAGGAAACGTATTTATCATATTTTCGATAGGTTCGTATGATTTTTCTATCTCGCTAGTAAATATTCATTTCATCACTCGAGTGTCAACGTAAAAAACATAGCATAGCTTTTTGATATTCTGTGTTTCACAATAAGGCCCGATCAAGGCTAAAAAAATAATGTCGATGTTAATGCAAAATGATAACGATGCATGCCATTGAGAGGGAAAATAAAATCTATTTACTTCCGCGGTTATCTTGCATAATGTATTTGACATATAGGGAAATAAATCCGGACCTTTAAGTCTTTCGCGAGCGCCATACACGATATTGTAGCGATGCTCACAATTCCATAGCGATGATTCGATAAATAATGCGAATCTTCCCCTCGCTCTCACCCCAATCGAACGTCCTTTCCTCTTCTGTCCCCTTCCTCTTCTCGTATCAAACCCATCAATATTATATTCACCCATTCCCGCGCGTTCAGAGAAAATCGCATTAATTTTCGCTAATGGTTCAACTTTAACAATTTGCATGGGATTACAGAAATCCTTTGCTGATGGTACTCGCCGCCTATGCAAATAAATGCTTTTCCGCCGCGGCTGGCAAGCTTGTCGCCGTCGATACGAAATGCTGATCGAATTTCCTTTCGATATTAGGGCAACTTACTTCGAACTGCCACGTAGGCAAAGAGACGTCTACACGATTGGAAGATTATAAACGGAGAAGCGCGCTTAGACGCATATCCCATAAGCCTTTCCAGTTTTACTACGGAAAATTAACGGTCGTGCGCGATAAATTAGCGATTACGATAAAAGTTAGCGCGATTAATTAAGAACTCACGAAGAGCTGTAATCATTCGATCGTCCTCAATAAAATTGGCGGAGAGAAATTTCTCCTCGTGTGTGTAATAAACGTCCTCGTGTGCGCGCGGAACGATCCGCTCGGCGCCGGAGTTCGCACGAGCGGGCAAATTGAGTGGAAGTAGTAGGGCTTTTGTGGGAAATGTCGTGTCGCCCAAGCACAGGTCCGCCTGTCAACAAAGGCCACTTCGGCCACTATATACCACTTCACGTCACCGTACATACCGTCCGTCAATGTTTGTCAATTAGTCCTCCTCCATGGGATTCACCCATTCGCGTGAATTACACTGTCATGCATATACTTGGCTGTGCCAAGTAATTCGTACTTGGACACGCCTGTCGATAGAATCTTTCCTGAATATATACAGGTTTGCGTTTATGGAAAGAGAAGAATGCCTCTTGTCCCACATAAAATATAAATGGTACTCGTAAGTGGTAAAACGGGTACGTACCGCGGTCCGCCAATGCGCTCATTATCGGTTATTAAGCATATATTAAAAGCCCAGTACTTGATATTGTAATTATCCCGATTATAAATTGGTTGTCACTTTTTTCTCACTTAAGGTCGCGCATGATGAATACGTAGATCGTCAGGGGTCCCGTTACACCTTTACCCTTATACATCGACTCCCCCACCTTTTCCTGCCTGCACCTCTGCTCACCTCGTATGCCATACATTAGCCTGTATGAGAGAATGAGCGGCAAACTTCTCATGTATGGCCTGCGAAAGTGTAGCGTGTCGGGTGTGGAACTTTAATAAAATATAAATTAATTAACGTCCTATATTTTGCAATGTTTTATCATTCCATATAATTTGCTACTAAAATGTCACATATTCATTATATGTATTTATTTACCGTTTTATTGTACAATTTATTACTATCAAGAGTCATATTTGTTACATACGTTTATAAGTTTCATCAGCATTTAATATTCAAAATTAAAGAGTTTATCGAAAGGTGTAGAAATTACCGATAATAGTTAACACTAACTACATTA
This sequence comes from Tetramorium bicarinatum, assembly GCA_928718305.1. Classification (NCBI taxonomy): domain Eukaryota; kingdom Metazoa; phylum Arthropoda; class Insecta; order Hymenoptera; family Formicidae; genus Tetramorium; species Tetramorium bicarinatum. The sequence goes on from OV788329.1 coordinate 13,317,517, forward strand.
CTTAGATAAAACCAGCGATCAGTACCAAGGATTAACTTAATATATGCACATGCAGCTTCTCACTGGATATTCCGCATACCCGAGGTGCAAGGCAATACCGTTTGTGTTATGGAAGATTAATAGTTTTCCACCGCTTTGGGAATGCGCGGCTTATTTTCGTGCGCGCTCAGTAAATATGTGCGCGGTCGGCTTTAATCGAGCGTATCCGTGCGAGTATACGCTATATTTACGTAGGCATATTCACGACACTGGCGGTCGATCCCAACATGCGGAACATTGTGCTCGGTCCAGCAACCCGCGTCGGGTCCAACTTTCGAGCCGCTTTTTTCTTTTCCGCCCGCGAACTACTCCGGGTTCGCCCTGACGGCGACTTAACGGCGAACCGTTATGATAAGCTTTAATGCACGCCTGTCCGTTCGTCTCGTACGTGTATACGTGTACAGCCAACCCGATCCGTGACGTAACAATAAAACATTGTTAACGCTGATTGCCCTGCGGTCGCTATACCGTTCACCCGCTGGAATTTCTTGTTGCCGCGCCAGAAGAGAGAAAGAGAGGGAAAGAGAGTGCACACGCATGGAAAAGCCGACGATGATGACGATAATGATGATGATGACGCCGATCTTGGCGTGGAATGGACTCTGCACGCGCGCGGACACATGTGCTAGAACGTGGTCTAAAATATACGTACGTCGGACGTTTCGTGCTCATGTACTTTAGATGGATTCTATTATCCAAATAGCATAAGTTACACAAATGACGCTGTTAGATCAAAAGTCCCTCGAGCAGATGATCTTGTAGATCGCATAGTATTACGTCTAGTAAAAAAAAAATCGAAGAAATCACTGTTATCACGTGTCGACTATTTCGACCGAAAGATCGTTATATCGGGTAGAAGGTTCGGTGAATTATTATATTAAGATTATTGCGCTCCGACTCGCGAATGTCGTTAATGAATTGCGAGTGTATAATGGCGATTCGTTCCGTGCTCGCGAAGAGGCAGGATCGCATCCGACACATCATAATCCAATTTAAACCGACACGACCAACAAGTTTTCCCCGAATTACACAGCGAATCTCGTTACACGCCGCAAATCTGCCGGTGCATCTTCGCGGTTGCGCGTAAATATCGAGTTCGCTGAAGAAGATCGCGCACGCATTTCGCGATTTATTTCGCTCGCATACCCGTCCACATGGTCATTATCAGTACCATCATTGGCCACCGTGCGATTCTGTGAAGCCATTTGTGTACGCGGCCGACAATACACCGGCGCATCTTTCTATATAACAAGGTTCGTATATTGCGCGCGGGAACGATACTTCGCCGCCGGATAATCGTTATGGGCGATCTGACGTGTCTTCATCGGATCTTCTCCTGATGCGATTCCTCGGAAACGATTACGTGCCTTTGGATCACGAGCGAGGATGATACCTGTCTCGACGTCTCTCTGTCTCTTCGTATAACCGACTATCGACAACCGAATATTTGTCACTGTATCTCCTCGTCGCTGAAAGATATGCGACTTTTTTTTCTTCTGATGCACTGCTTCAGATAACGATCAATCTTTTATTTGCGAAACAAAACGAAATATCTGCGGTCATCCTGCGATTACTATTCTAATAAACTATTACTCGAGGAGTTGGACGTAGGCTTTGATCGCCAGACTTTCATATGGGAAAATCGCTGCGGTGATCATTGAAGGTAGCTGTTTCTTGGTGGATTCACATATACCTATATATAGATGCATACGCGAGCGCGATATGTGATATATATATATATATATATATATATATATATACATTACATACGTATCACATACTAGCGATATAAAGCAGGTAATACGCTATCATATTCTTCGTATATAGGACCTGCATAACGCCCGGTGGCGTTGATCGAAGAGGATCAGAAATGAGATGGGGAATCGGAATCGCAGACGGCGAGAGAGGTGAGAGAGGTAGAAAGGTGGGGAAGGGGATGAGAAACCGTGCGGAGAACGACATGCTAGAGAGAGAGAGAGACCGACGGCAAGGGTGAAGCAGGGAGAGAACGGCGGTGCGAGGGCTAAGGAGAGGGGCAACAAAACGCACGGAACACGGCTGGGACGCAAAACGAGGACCGAGATAAGCCGTGCCTCCATCAGGCTGCTATTTCTCCCGTGACAATAAAAATTATAGGCTATCTGGACTGGAAAACAACAGGTCGAGCGGGCTGCCTCCGGATCGTGGTTTGCATTCATTAAGGCTCGACACGCAAGCAGTGGCGGCTCTGAGATGCTCTCTCTTTCCCTCCCTCTTCTTCTCTTAATCCTCTTGCCCCGTTTCGCGCTCTCTTTTTCCTCGTCGCGCATCTCTTCACCGTCTCTGTTTCTACCTCATCCCCTCATCCCCTCATCGTCATTGCGCTCACGGGACCGGGTACCCCATTCGACGCCCCTGAGGGACGACCCCTCCCTCTCTTCGCCCCACGGTGCCCCTCGCAACATCTTCGCGGCCGGTTGCTTGCCCGCTAGCCTGCCTCGAGACTCTCTTTCAACCTCAAGTCCCAACTTGCATCAAACCACTACAACCGGCCCCGTCCATTACCACTTTACATATTACACATTATAAATTACCTGTTTCGCTCATGGACTACCAATCTCGCCCATCCTCCCTCATGCCACCCTCGATCTTGTCCCCGTCAACCCTTCCGAGGACCGTTTCGCGTATCTTCGGTCACGTACAAAATCGGCAAATTTATCAGACAAGAGATCGGTCTAATTTATGAACGACTTGCATTTCAAAGATTACATTTCGAAATCACAGAAGAGATGAACCTTGCGATAATTGTTTCATCAACTTTGTTACCGTTAGCGAGAAAGATAGAGATCACTTACGTGTAGTGGATAGTATAGAAGTTTGACTTTGCCGAAATTATTTGATTACATATATTCAACAATGAACAATCCCTGCGTCAAACTTCTGAAGGGTGCTGGTCTCGTTATCTTCGCTTTCATGCGGACAGGTCGGGGCAATTCAGCGCAAATAAGCCGGACTTTGTAACCGCGAACAAGCTGCAATTTGAAGCGGTGGTCCTCACGCGGACAGTGGCATCCGGCGCGCCGGTTAAACATTTCTTTGGGCAATGGAAATCTATTAAGAAAATAACCGCCTATTTACACCTGGCACGGCCAGTGATGGGATGCTGCGGTAATGTGTACGTATGCACGTGCACTTTAATAAATCAATATGTTTGCCGAGTCAGAGGTCGGCAGTCATCGGGTCGGGTCGCTCGAAGACGCGAGACCGACGGCGCTGATTGCATTACAAATCTTCGCAGGTGCGAGCAACCGTTAATTTAGCGATTAACCATTTCTTTTTCGACGCGGTTCCGCGATAGATTCGCGCAATTCGACGTTTTAACGATTCATAAACATGGATCCGGATGGATGCGCCTGTGCGATAAAGCGTTTTGCAGATTACACGCGCATTTTTTTAACGGCGGGAGGATATAAAGAGGGCCTGACTCTTTGAGACGACACGCATCGACGGATATTTAAGGCAACCGACAGTGATGGTCGCGACAGTGGGGACCATTACCACTTTGCATATAACATGTTTTAAATTAACCGCTCCCGGCGCCTTCCTCTCGCGTGAAAAGGCGCACAAAGTCGGTGAACTCGTCAAAGCCTCGAAGGGCGGCCACTCGTTACATTGCGTGACACACTCGTGCCAAGCCCCTTTCGTCCTCGCGTGTACATATTTGAGACTTTGTAATATGGTAGCCGAGATAGGCGGCAAATTATATGGATTCGCGAGAGAGATATTAAACGCACGAGTGGTGCTCCCGAAATTATCTCATAAAAATTAATAAACCACGGTATTCTCTTAGGCAGTAAAGTAATATTGTTTCATTACGCGTAATTGCACGGTCATTATATATGCCGAGTTGCCGCAAACCACATGCGCTGTATTCCTTTGAATTTTCTTAACTGCAGCGCAATTGACAGCGTACGAGTCTACTACCACAGCTACTACCATACAAAATTATTCCGATACCCACATGATATCTCCTTTGAAAGCGTACATTAGGAACTAACTTTGAAATACAAAAAAAGCTACGAAATACAAAAAAGCTACGAAAACTAAAAAACTACGATGAGATTTACAATTTTATTCTCCTAGACGGTATCTATAAAACTCGCGATAACATCGAAACCCACAGCGTGACTGTCTAGAAGATAGAAAACCGCATCGAACAACTATTTATAATCTGAATATAAGTAACGAATCCTACCACTTACCACCCGCGACCAAAATAGAGAAAGGGAATCCGCGTGCCCTGTAATGCAAGCGCATAATTATACATAAAGTATCATTAAGTTGCCATAATTCTTACGTTATTGCATTATTTAGCGAGACACCTCGCTGCGGGAGACGCGGCATCTTATCCACGGTATATAGCCAGGCGCGTCTTATACGTACATGTGCGTATCCACCTATTATAATGCGATATGCGGACCATCCGTGCATTTTCGAGTCGTGTGTCACGCGAAAAAGAGACGCGATTACAGCAACAAGGAAACTTGACTGGGCTAAAGTGTCCGTGTCTGGTTCATCGATGGGGGAAGGGAGGGGGGAAGGATTCGCTCGAAGTCGTTAGCACCTTCGAAAACCGCGAGAGACGCGGGAAAATGGTTATTACGGATGGTGCGCTTGAAGTTAAGCCAGTGTACGTTGACACTTTTACAACAGCCAGACTGGTACGACCGCTTCGTCGTATCGGCGCGCTCACGAGCGCAGGTGCCGGAGTCGTACCGGACGGATTTCAAGTGTAGATACCTAAGTATGAGTATAGAAGGTACATACATTGGTAGATAGGTACTCGGTCACGTATAGTGGACGCGCACCTAGGTATCGGCGACTCGTCTCGGATGCGCTCGCCGTTTGAATCCCGCTTTTCGCAATATACGCGGACGACGTTTTGTTCGTCCCCAGCGGCTACAAGCGCGCTTAACTGACTGCGAATTAAAATTCCGGGATATAAGCGATTGCTTACGACGATTAATCGCACCCCTGCTGCTACGCACGCCGCACTGTCTCCCTCTCTCTCTCTCTCTCTCTCTTTCTCGGCCTGTATTTTTCTCTCTCTTTTTCTCCCGTTGGCTCTCTGTGCGCACATGGATACACCGTCCTGCCGTCGACGACCGACAGAGAGAGAGAGACGATGATCCTTTATTTTCAGTATCGGACGATTCTTCGGAGCGTTTTCGAGCGGGGTTCGGGACATATATCGGCGCGCGTTCGCCGCATCGGGTTTCGATAAATCTCGCCGCGTCTCTTTTACCGTGGACCTCGATCACGCAGCGTCGCTCGCGTCCCAGACTCGCGAGAAACCGGACACGAGAAATACAAACGTCGGATCAGCTTCTACGGTAATTCGTGTGCATCAAGCGTTGGAATAAATCGGGCAATCGAGGGAGGAGAAGGGGGGGTTAGAATTTGCTTCGCGTTTTCATATCTTCCTTCACGCGCGACTCTTTACATTTCTATTTTATATTTATGGAAGAAGGAAGAATGCTCAACAAAACATGTTTCGTATTCTACGAGTTATGCATTTTGCATTTTAAATTGCGGAGAGATTATAGTTGATCGAAAGAGACATATTAGTTGATTATGTTAAAACAAGTTTTCCTCGCCCGACTATTTCAAGTATGTCATCAGACACCCTTCTCTGCAAGCAGCCGCGACGTATGGCCGGCGAGGCTTGAATTGTGCGACGCCTCGAAGAGGTATACGCGGCAACGACGAGATTTAGCGCCGCGCGACTCTCGGAAATGGAACGGCGAGATGAGATGAGGTACGCACGGCCTGACCTCCGCCACGGTTATCTTCGATTTATCTAAATCAGCGGCGCAAGGGGAGGACGTTACGGCCGGGCGCAAGGGCTCATATAATGCGTGTTACACATAATAAAGCAAGAACGCAGGCGCGGCCTCGGTGTCGGGCCCGGGATACGGCTTGCGTTTGCCACCGCGTGTGCATATACGCACGGCCGCGTATGATTGTATGCGTGCATACGCGGCAAAGAAAGGGGGAGAGCCGACGTGGTTGCCTCGCACAACGGGCGCGCGGTGCTTCGGCACAAAAAGTACATTGCATTTATAAGTCATTTATTATGAATTACACGATGGTATATTTAAAATGGGAGGCATGTCTTGTACATGGATATATGGGATATCGAGATTATAACGCATGTGGCGGCGGGAGGGAGCGGGGCGAGAGAGATCCGAGACTACAAGAGGCTGCGGATTCGCGCGCAACCTCACGATATCGTGTAGGTGTTCTCTCGCGTGCGTATATCCTACCTGCGCTCACGCACACATGATTATACGTGCACACGCGTCTACAAATTGATATAGCCGGCCGCATGCCGGCTCCCGAATAAAGCTCGGAGATCGATTTTATACATGTATCTACCTATTAAAGTGACTATGCTTTTCGAAATAAACTGTATACGGACGATTCACACACGTGAACGGCGTGTATATTAACGTGTTTATTATTATAAACATGCAAAATCTATACAGATTGCGTTTCGCACATTGTATGCACTTTCTCCCCGCTACAGATTCTTCGCGACGACTTGAAGTAATAAATATTTTCCAGATGATTGATAATCGCGATTATTGTTAGATATAACATAGTTGGTAGATTAGATGTGTGCGAAGAAGATCTTTCCTCATCTCGTGGCGGTGTTAACGATGTTGCGCCGTTTGTCGCCAGAAAGTCGGTTTCGAGTCAATTAATCTTAGCAGTTGGCCGATGCATCGGTGAAAACCGTTCGACACGGATAATTAATCGTGTGCATGCCTTCCGAAGTCGCTTACGGTATGATTGCTTTCCTGCAATAAGTATGCGCTACGTCGACATCGGTGACGTTGTTAACGTGCCTATCGCAACATGTTAATCGGTAAATGTACGCTTGTGCATATATGTGTGCATTTGCACGTGTACTTGCGCATACGTATACAATCGTGTGGTGCTGGCAGTGTAATTTTCACAACGTGTAAAAAGTTCCACGCCTTATTTCTCGATTGTTTAAGCCGTGCGACGCGAAACGTCATAACTATACACGATATCGATAGAAATCTGTTTGTTAAATCCGTCGCGAATGCCGCGCGAAAGGTCATCGATACTTATAATCGGAGAGAGATCAGCGTGTATCAGTGTATACGTCGCGTTTATAAGATCTATAATACTTATGAGTAGTTACATAAGTTAACGGAGGCTGTCTGACAAATTGTCCGCCGCTTTGCGTTGCACAGTAGTTTTCGAATGACTCGGTGCCGTACTTGCTTATGCTTATCGCTTTCTAATCGTTTCTCTGTTGACTTGTCCTTGCCATTCATGTGAGCCATCATATCAAATCATTATCAATTTCTTGTATGATTAGAGAATGGAAATATCAAAAGAGTTAATATCATACGATATACATGGTATTTAAGCCTATCGATATTTCCACTTTTTAATCGATTTGTGGAAAACGAAACACAGATGTTATTTATCAAGATGTTGGATACGAACTACAATGCCCATTATACATGGTATCATCTGCATATTGCGCAATGACGAAACGAGATACGTGGATAGCGCATATACGAACACATCCGAGAAAGAAGAGATGCCACGGGTGTGTTATGTAGCGGGCTAAGGGGTAAATGGCCTTCCAACAGCCTAGACGTGCCTTGACCCGACAGAGAAGAAGGACCGTCGAGAGATGTTGGAGAAGAAGAGGGACGAGTTATACGCCTGTAATAAGAGGGAAGGTAGCACGAGCGAAAGAGACGGAGAGAGAGAGAAAAAGATAGTTTAGAGAACAGGTGCGCGACCATTGACCGCCGGCTTCGGCTGCCCACTGAATTATCATATACGTTCCTTGCGTCGGCGATCGAGCGATTTAATCGCATCGATTACCGGCGAACCGTGTGCCTAGGGTGAGGTCAATTAAGATGGGTTACCGGATAATAATACGTTCGGGGGTGCGCGAGCTTTGCGGCTTAGAATTCTCGCGGATTAGCCGGACGCGGTGCGGTCCCGTACGCCCTGGGGAGATTGCCTCGTCGCGATAAATGTGTGCAAACAACGGGAACCGCGTGCGACGATGCGTGCGACGATGCGAGTGACGGCGGCAATTCGCCGCCATGGTAGAAGCATTTACGACGATGCATCCAGCGGACGATGCGGTCCGTGACACGAGATGAGTCGAGCCGAGCCTGCGCCGCGCAGGCCATACGGAGCTGTTAATTACCGCGAACGCTATTAATTACCGGGGGTATGCGCTATCGTTGTAAATTAATAGGAACTCTTAACGGCGACGTAGATTTTTACGCTACGTTCACGCGTCGCGCTACGCTACATGCCATCAACGCGATTTACGCGGCCTGTACATGCGCTCCCTGGAAAGATTGAGCCTTAATGGCAGAAAATCTAGCATAATGGCCGAGATCTCCTTGGATGGAATGCAACGCTCGTCGTTTTGCGCTCTTTTACACGAACATACATGATAATGCGCCGACTCCGATATAATCGAGATATACTATCGATAATTGCGTTCGCCTCCGTAATTCTCCACCGATCCGAGACAATCTCGAGCGAGTCTTTATCATTATGGAACATTCCCCTAAATATAACGTTTCACTATCGTAAGTAAACGTTTTTCGCGCGAGCTACGCCCTCCCACTATAGATAAATTATATACTTTCCAGAACAGTAGCGCGTAACCATCCGGCTGCGGTAGCAACGATAATTGTAATGAAAGTATAGTTCAGGATCGGAGCATTAGCAACAACGTTTCTTTTGCCATATATTTCGGCATGCTAATGTTGAAACCCATTGCGTAAAAAATGAGAATGGGACACGCCAGTGACGTCAGAATGGCAGAGAGATTAGATCCTAGAAACTAGACCCTACACACAATTGTAACAAAAAAAATATAGATTGTTAAATTGATATGGAAACCGCAGGTATGATATTAATTTCACAGCTGGATACAGCGTATAATCGTGATGGCAGCTGCAATATCAAATGGTAACAGTGTTATTTTGATATGTTTATTTATTTCCTTCCTGTTCGTGACACTCGGGATATTGGAAAGATACTGGAAATACTCGTTAAAGCCGAGCACTTTCTCTTAGTTGGTTAATAAATTGAATTACGAGAATTTTCTTACGAAAGAACTGGTTGAACTATAACAACGTTCTTTTAACAATTATTATACAGATTGTTATACATCTTGGCAGTTTGACATATTGCAATGATGTAAGCTAAATTATGAATAGAGGCATTCAGAGGCAGAATTTTTTATTGAGAGAATGTTACAATAACGTCCTTCCCTGTATGCTTATGAAAGTACACGTAAATCCATCATTTGCAGATTAACACATTATTCGTTAATCACTACATAAAATCGCTTATTCCCCGGCGGGCAAAATTCCAATCGTAAGAATCATGTAATATCTCGAACCCTCTAAAGCAGTTATCGCAACCTAACGATCGAGTCCATTCAAAGTGATTGTGTTTTCTCGAGCGTACAATGTCCCTTCACCTCCGGTTTCCTAAGGGCATCAGTTGGGAGCACCTGTCTCTCAGCGTGGAAGTCGATTACCGGCAAAGGTTCTTTAAAAGCGAATGAATAGAATAGACTATCAACGCGATTGACATGCGCGATCGCTCGGACAATTATATTTAGGCCTCGTTATTCTCATGAATAAACGAAGAAGAGATCTCTGTTCGCCGTTTCTACATACCTATATTATCGAGGTTAAGTTGATGCTATGAGAACACAGGTGACTTTATTGATCGGCATAGCGCAGGTGTGATCGCAATTATCGGCATCATTATCAAGAACCGTACAAGGCGCGATATACAGCCTTGGCCAAAAGCCACTTTTAATAAATCCTTGTGAAACCGAATTGACAGGCATGATTCCGCGACTAATGACGGGGCCGCGTGTAAGCCGCGAAGCGGTCTCGTTCCGAGGGCTGGTCCCGAGCTGGTCTCGCTCTTCACACGCATAAGAAATAGCGTTCGCGCGTCGTAACAATACGCGTCCGGCACGGTCGCGTCGTGCGTGCGGCCACGTCGTGAAGCGTCGGTGTGTGAATCCATACGTGGTCGCCAGTCGCCACGGTGCCAACGTGCGTGGGCTGACAGGCTGACAAGCTGACAGCAAGCTGGGCTCCGACCACCCGACACCTCACTGTCAAGCAGACCGGGACTCTCTCGTAGCTTCTCTGCTCTCGTCTCTTGTCTTCTGTCGTCCTCTTGCCCTTTTCTCTCTCTTTCTCTCTCATTCTTGTTTCCTTTCCCTTCCATCTTCCCGCTGTTTTCTTTCTTTACTCGTCTTCCGTGTCCTCGGCCGGCTGTTCTATCTCGTTCTCCAACCTGAGAGGACTTGATGGTTAAAAGGTCCTTCGTCTCGTGACTGATGCGATTAGGCCCCCGCGAGCGGGTAAAAATACTACCGTCCAAGAGCTGTCGATTCTATCTCACGCAGCGGGATTGCTTGTGCGAAGATATTGATAGTTCGTCATGGCGCGCTTTATCTAATTGATAGGCGATTAATGAGATCGTGACATGTAACTGTTCGGCTTATACGCGCGTGATGTGAATAACATTATTATAGCAGTAATTTTCAGTTTGTCTTGACGCGGTCAAGTTGGTAATAGTTGTGTGGGATATTAATAAGCTGCCTATTAATAGCCATTTATGAGTGATTAATGAACGGTTATGACACGTGTAATAACGATTAAGAATTGCACAACGCGACAGACTAGTTAGAAAAAGAGAAGTAAAATAAAAAAATAAATTACTGTATAATGAAGGATTTGATTTTTTTGGGGGATTCAGTATAATTATAGCTATATAAAATAATTATACATGTACGTTGCCAAAGGACGTGTTGAAAAGACGTCAACACATTCAAGATAGTTTTGTCGTCTCGTCGAGTCGTTCGTCCAGAATGTATTGGCCAGTGGTATGCAAGAATTATCCTGGTATTGCCGTCTGGCTTTTGAAGCGTTTTGCTGGAGATAAGCTTCGCAATCCCGCGAGAGGGGCCGGCGTACAATTATTAAGAACCGGTAGAATCCACGCTTGTTCTCGGACCGAGCGTCTTATAGGACTTAAGTACCTATTCGTTGTTGTCGTCTGCGAGTACGTCTCTTGCAATAAGATGCGTTTCGTGCTCGACGATAAATTTCTACGCAACGACGGACGGTTTGCTTGAGGATTCTACTTCCTGGCTGAGGAGTAACCCTCATCGTGTGTGCGCCATCGCTGCCATTCACCTTCGTCTTGCTACGGAAATATAAGACATCGTTTTTGTTCTCGAGTTCGTCGCGTTGGTCGATATCGTTCCCTACGTCTTATCTCCTATTCATACGTATTCTCACTCGTGACGATTCGCGATGTATAATGAGATAACGTGGACGTCACGTAAACGCCCCAAGTAACGGCTAATGCATCTAATGGAATCGATGCTTTAGTATATACTTTTCAAAGCTTTATGATTTCATGCTTCAGGTATTCATAGATGATGTAAGATTCTCATGAAGGTAAATTTATCATATTTTTCATACTGGTTTAGCCCGTTATTTCAGTCGAGTTGTTATTAAAGTTTATTATTTTCATAAATAACAAGTTTGAGAAAAAATGTTACTTTTTAAGATATGTATCTTCAAACTTAATACTCATATCTTGAAATTATAATCTGCTTAATCTTGACATTATAATATTGATTCTGATCTGTCTTTAGCATATATTTTTGAATTCTATTTCCCGAGTAAATTTCGCACGTCATAATAGCACAAACAATACGCGACATATATTTACGAGAGGTTGTTTGAGAATTGAGATATAAATTAGAAACAATTGGATGTTTCATTAAATATCAATTAATGACGTTGGATCTGAGTAGAGACAATAATGCTCGACGGCAAGGCTAAGATAATTGATCGAATCGAAGATAGAAGAAGACCAGCAACAGTGTATATTTTACATGGTGATGGGTTTCTTCAATCTTCTTTGTTTCTATCTGCAGACAGCAACGGCGATATCTTACAATTCACGACAACATTAAGAATGTACGAGATAACATCTTGACTAACATACAACAATGCATCGTCGAATGCATACATTGTTCGTAGTAAATATTCTCCCGCCTATCGTAAATGAATCCGCGTTCCTGTATTTTATTTTAAAAAACATACATATATATATATTTCTAAACAAATATGTCTCTTAATAAATCTGCATTAATTTTGATTTAAAAAATTAATATGTTATTAAAAATTGTAAGTAATTACGTAATAATTAGATAGTGTCGACTGAGAAAATGAAAAAGTTATTGATAACTTTGCTCGTTAAATTACTACATGTAATTGTTTATTAAGGTTTCATATAATACATTTGTAAGACTCGCTCATTCCTTAATTTTCGGGAGATGTAGGCGTGTCCGCAACGCTGTCGGGCGCGGAAAAGATCGCCCCGCAGTGCGGCACGTCGTCGGTACGAGGCATTGTTCCCTGGTTGCAGTACATCAATTCCGCGGCGGTCGCGAGCGGTTCACCCGCGCTGGCACCATCCGGCCAGCCCACGCGGTGCGCTCGCGTATCCAGCCGCGCTGTTCCGTTTCATTCCTTTGCGCGGAGCGAGCTGCAAATGTTTCTCGGGCCGTTATAGATACTTACATAAAGAGGGAATGATGTATGCCGCTCGATGGGTAATATAATGTAGGCGGCTAACGAGAAAGGGCTCGGCGCGGCCAGCGCCGCCCGTTGTACGTACCGCGTGCCAGCAAGGGTAGATCCGTAAATCCGTAGCCTTCAACTAAATCAGCGCGAATAACGACGCCCGTCGTCGCCCTCGCCAATGGTGCACACTTTCTTGCAGTGCGGGCGCATAGCCGCGAGGCGAGGCTTTCTCGCCTCGGTGATTCCGCGACGCCTCAGAAAGGGAAGGGAGAATGAGGGTTTGAACCGCGGTTAACGGCAAGAGCATCGTCGCCGATTCGTCTCTTGAGAGAGAAAAAGAAAAGATCAGGGACGCACCGATATGCGACGACGAATCGAAAGCAACGTGCTATTTGTTCGCTCGCTCGTTTGCTCTCTCGCGCAATTCCAGTGTTTTATGCTTGCGCCTATGCATGCATAACGAGCTCCAAAGTCGTAACTCTCTGCTTAAACCGTCCAGCTTCACGACCGTAGGAAATAACCAGTTAACAATCGCTTATGTAGGAAAGGCGGTAAGAATGGCGCCCGTTTCTCCGATTTTGATCGCCGTATCGTAATTGTCAGTGTTAATCTTCGTATCGCGAGGGCAGAACTTCGGGTTTTCTATTCTGTGTTTCTTATGTGTGAGCAATGCACTGAAAATTATTGAATCCAACGTGTTCTACTTCTCGATCGCGAGACGAACATTACCATAAATTCGAGTTTGCACGAATCTCTCTCAGAGATATTTCTGTCAGTTAATCGTATGCACACCTTTTGTTAATCGTAATGCATCCAATTAGTTAGGTGGCTAGATTCGCTTTACTGCCTATTGACAACGCCTGAACATTAGCAATTCTAAACGGTGTCTCGGCGGTCATTAGCGGCAAACGTATAAGTAATAATTATATGGTTGAGGAACAATCGTGCAATGTGAAGAGGAGTCCTACCTACGGACGTCACTGACGGAACAGTGCGCGACTTGGTACGCAGACCGTCATTTTCTCATCTCCCTTTCTCTCCCTCTCTTTTCCCGTCTTCCTTTCTGGAGACTGCTGTGCGGACCGCGGACGCGGCTCTCCTCCGAGCACTAAATAAAGTAAAAGTTTAATGGCGCACATCCGTTGTTCCGATAGATATCTTAATGCGACCGGATTTTCAAGTCCCTTGAGATAAGTACGCGCCGATGAGACCCGACGGCGTAAGGGCCGTTAAACGACGGTGCATCCCGCGTTTTTTGGGTGCCACTGGGACGCGCCTCTAATGACCGCTCCATAACAATGTCGATCGGCCAAGTGGTTATTAGGCGGGATTCCGTGTTCAGCGGAGATGCCGTCCGATAACGCTCTTCGATTCATTGTATTATTTCTCTCTCTCTCTCTCTCTCTCTCTCTCTCTCTCTTTCTCGTCGAAAACGGGTTGTGTGCACGGCTGAAAAAGTTGGGTGGACGCGACAGGATGCGGCGCAGAGCGGCACGTCGTCCAATTAAAAGGACCGCGGAATGATCTTTACTTTAACGCAGATTTTGTAACAATATCTCGATCAGCGTCCATGTTTCACTTGAACGGGAATAATACACATGTAGGAACGACACGCACGGCATGCTGCTTTCTGAATTCTAATAATTGCGCGCTCGTCCCTCGCAGGCGCATCGGGCGTGCATTAACTTGCATTAACTGCAAGATGCTGCCTGTATCTCGTGGCAAGCGCGGCATATATTGTCGCGGATTTATATTCATTCGATGGGGATCGGTTCTGCCTCAAAGTATAGGCTCTCGAGAACTAGAGCGCTCCTCTACATATCGAGATCCGTTGCGTGGAAACTCTGTAATTTTGCCGCCAGGTCCTTACTTCAGATACAAGCGCTATGAAATAATAATGGCGCCGCCGAGGCAATTACGACCCGAGGCTCTGGACTTTGTTGCCTGTCGCGTACCCAGCTACCTGTCGTAAGAACTCGAGAATTACCTCTTTGACTACGCGTTGTTAGTTCAACGACACTTTCGTCATTGCTGTCGTCTTTTTAATCCAACCTTGGCAAGATGCTACGACTGCGCCATGACTACGTCGTTCGAATTGGTTTCAAATATTACGATAATGCTGCCACGTTGCGAGTCTCCTTATTCCAACGTGACGTCGAGGGCCTTAACAGCAACATTAAAGCAAGTGCATTCCGTAATCTGATTTGCTCTTTTTATTCGTGATATCAACGGTAAAGTTCACGTCGCATAAAACAACTCGTTGAAGCATAATATATATACGCCATATGTTTATATATACGCTTTGCGTACTGTGCACTTAGAAAGCTGATGATGATTAAGAGATATTGTTTTTTATGAATTCAAAAAAAATGACAACTTTCCGATTATGAATACAAGTTTGCTACCACTTTATCAGTAGCGAATATTAACCGAAAGGTTGAAACCTCGTCAGAACTTGTTACGATCGAGATTAATCACGCATTGTACAACGTACAATGTGGGCGTCAACGAGGAAAGAAGCTACCAGGCGTTACCAAGCTTGAACGTTAACAATACGATATGTATTATCATGCTAGTTTATTCAAATATCATACAATTGTAATGAAATATTTTATGGATGGTAACAGCAGATATTTATAGAATCGTCTCTACTTGCACTCATTTTTAATCGTTAATTATATGCAAGAAACAGTTTACGAGAACAGTGTTCTATTCATTTATCGTTTAGATAAGATTGTAAACAAGAAGATAACCACTTGAAAACAATATAATCGTCTGATACATATGATCCCTCCGGATACGGCGATTCGCGGCGAGTGAAACGAGAGGGTCAGGATTTTAGGACGCGGGTTTAAGAGAGTCCCGGAGAAGTAAATATCTGGTGGGTCAGTACCAGGCTGTAAGGGCCACGAGTCCCTCGAACAGTATACTGACCGTGCGGCATGGCAGGTGAGTTATATTCGTTACCGTGCGATGGGCAGACCCGGACCCGGGGAGTGCCCGGGGGAAACGAGTTACCCTGCTTTATTCCAGTTTAAACGGTCCGTCAAAGTCACCATTACCATTCCGCAGCGCGCGAACCATTTATTTATGCGGTGCCCGGACGCGCCGCTTATTTATAGCCGTCAATTAATTATCGCTGAATAATGAGCGCGCACATCCGCGGAATACATTAGCCGAATCGCCATTCTTACCGACGTTTACTCGCGTCTCGGGGGCGGACGATTCTCCTCCGGCTGTCTTTCCCCCCGGTCTTCCCCCCCACCTCGATAATCGTCCGCTCGGTAGAGCCCTCCGTCGATGGTCCGTCGTTCGTCTTTCCCAGAGACGCGTGCCCGCGTATACACGAGACCATACGGAAACAGTTTCACATCGCTCGCTCGTTACATTTGGGCGGGAAGGAAGAAATAGCGGTAAATTAATAGCGTAAATTAGTCGGTACGAAATTGATTAATTTATCGTCCGCATCGAGGACGCTATGATGCGTATATTGATTTTCATGTGCCACCACTGCTATGCGGTGGATTGATGAATTAACATAGTCAAAGTCACGCTTAACGAAGGCGAATAAGTGAAAGAGCGCTTGAAGATGGATCATCGGGCGGAGAGTAGATTTGTCAATGTTGGCGCCTTGCGAACTGCTGCGGATTTCACCGTGCACTATTAACGGCTGTATTGTTTCTTTTGGTGATAAAATCTCTGATCGAGATGATAGTCATTTTATATTTGAATATGCAAATATAACAGACGATAATCGGCCATTACCGAGCATTGTCTGCTAATTGTCCAAATTGCTTGTAATGTTTTTTAATACAAGTGCGATAAGAAACGATCTCGGCAAACTCGTAATCCTTGGTGACTTTATCAAAGCCATTCTTGGAACGCTAATTAAGTACAAGTTGCAGAAATTAAACCTCAGAAGGATACTTTATTGCCTATTTTACATAACGAGGGAATACAAGCTCGCGTTGTTAGCAACAGGTCGCGTCTTAACGCCGCGCGATTGTAATTTCCGAGTGGATTCCAGAGAAACGGAGGAATAGCGCTGATCGCCGCGTTCTCGGGGAAACGATGCGCTATCGCGCGTACAAAACATTACTCATCGATTTTGCCGATGTGCCGTGGTGAACACGGCATCTATATGTACGTACGGGGATACGACCGAATAATAATAAACGGGGATAAATACCTAACGAAGGACGCGAAGGTTGCATGGCTATGGCCCATTCATATGAAACGGACGAATCCATGGGGGGAGCAGAGGGGTGCGTTCTCCGGCGAACGGCGCGGCGCGTCCACCGTGGACAATAAATGACATTGGACCGTGGTTCTCGCGACGATACGACGGCACGATCGCCGGTTTCTGCCCGGTTTGTCTTCCCCTCCTTCTTCCGCGCCTTCACGTCTTCTTTCTTCTCCTTCTCTTCCTTCTTCCTTTTCTTTCTCCGTTGGAGCGTAGGCAGGTTGGCGTACGAGCCGCGGTCAACTCGCCAGCTCCTCTCTCTACTCTAATGAGCTTGCTATTATTTGCTTTATTGAATGCAATTAGAGCTTACTCCGTGTCCCTGCCCCCACTTCTCGGAGCCCGTCGCTACCACGTCGTCCTTTCGACTTGCCCGCACAAACGTGGTGGTTCACGCACGGACGCGCTCACATACACACGCGCGAGGTCCTCGATCTTCGCCGCGCGACTCTTTCGCGCTCACGTGGACTCTGCAACAGGTACACGAACACGCACGCAACACGCGGACGTGCGCGTAACGCGAGGTATCGCGCCGGGGGGACGGCGGGGGCATAGCAATCAGCCACAGACATGCATCCGCACACTACTGTGTAATTTCTAGAACAAAAACCCTGCCGTAATTGTGCTCATTATCTTCGGGGCTCCAGAAACAAAGCGGACGAGAAAGGGAAAGGAGCGGCCACGCGGCGTCGGATATCGCGAATCGGGTGAACTTCCGTTCCGCGAAGGCCTTACGTTCTCCCTCTCCCCTTATGATCGAGATTTCTTTCGTAATGACATTCCTGGTGTGATTTTCCATACAATGTAGATGTATGTTTCCATGACGTAGAATTTATTTGCTTTCTCGTTGCTTGAAATAGGATACCCTCAAGAATAAGGGTATTAATGTACGAAATAGTCAGTAATTGATATATATATATATATATATATATATATATATATATAAATATAAATATATATATATATATATATATATGTATATTTATATATATACATATATTTCTGATCATATATAATGTATGTATAAAAGATCGGAACATAATAATCATTCATGATTAAATGATAAAAATACTTCGCAATATATTACATATTTTTATCATTAATTTTCTCATAAAGGAGTTGTAAGATTTAAATATTTATGCAAATTGAAGGAATAATATCTTAAATTAAATTTTCTTGTGCAGTTCTTCCTATATATACTTGAATAATAATTTATAACCGAAATTATTTGCCAGTGTCATGATATTCGTATTATACACGAACGAGTTAAGCAAAATATTTGTTGCTTCTGTTATTTTAATGATGTTCAAATTTAAATTGCTTCTGGCATTGCATAAAAGCACGAAACCATCAGATATTCGGCAGATCAGAGGGTGCCGAAATATTCATTTTTGACAACCATGCGGCACCGAAGGGTCCGCGAAAATATCAGATAAATTGCTCGAAAAAGTACTCAGTTTAAAAACGAATCATCCAGATATTATCCTAAGCGACTTTTAATGGCTCAAAACTAACGGCAGCACACGTATTTCTGCTATACCGAAAGGTTCAACAACGTTCTACCTGGAGATACTTTTAAACTTGCATTCGGTTAATAATAAAGCACTCCTCGAGAATTCGACTAAGTATTATTTTTTGAGATGAAATCTGAACGCTTTTACGTGTTTATGCTTCATGATGGGTAGATGAAAAAAAAGGAGATAACGAAATTTAGCTTGGCCAGCAATTTAAAATTTCTTTTGTTTCTTTAATGAAGCGCTATACATGCTATTAATTGTAAAACTGTCGACAACTCTAATCTCATCCCCTGTTGAAAAAAATCTCTCATCTAAACAACGCGCAAAAAGATACGAAATGCATCATCTTACCATCAAGCAGCCACATCTTCGTTCTCTAGCCATCGCATGTTACTTGGAAATCCAATTTTCCTCGGTTTTCTCGTAACCCGCAATATCCTTAATGTTTTCGCGACGTGCGTATACGGGATAGATGCGTTCGCGCCCAGGCTTACACGCAGCGTCGTGCATTGCGCGTATCGGTTGGAGGCAGATAGGTAGGTGTAATTCGCGCGTGTTGCACCGCGCGTATGCGTGTATGCAACGCGATGGGGGGGCAAAGCAGTCACTGGGCGGGTTTGTGAGAGGGGGTGCACGGAGAGGAGGACTCGAGGTGGTGTAATCTACGTACCGAGTAGGATGGGCGCTGGATACACCGGGTACGTATAGGTATAATGACTGGCACTTCTATGCATTATCATACCGCTGGGGCTGGCTCCGTTGGTGCCGGGACCGTGTGCGGTGCGGTGTGCGCCTGGGATCAGCCGTGGTCGGGGAGATGAATAATTTCAGGACGGGCACGCAATTACGTGCGCGTACGTCTCGCGTACCAAGTAGCCGGTCGACGGACCACGCACGCACGCACGCACACGCCGACACGAAGGTGCGCACCGACGACGCCGTGGCGCGCCCGCGTAACCCGTCCCCTCCCGTCCAAGCTCATCACCCCGCGTCCCCCCGGGTTCGCTCATCCTGGACGATCCACAATCTTGGTATCATTTATATTTCACTGCGGGCAATTATTTCGGGCCCCGGCCGTGCCCATCGGGTGTTCGATAAGTTCGAACCGCAACGCGCGCCGAAGCCACCGCTCGCGGTGATGCTGCGCGCCGCCGCCGATCTCGGCAACGATACGAGGGGACCGTATCTTGGTCGACGGGCCTCGTCGACAAGTGACGCGCTCGTGGGATATCTTGGAATTTTTGCAATAGGTAGCTCTCGGGAAGGAAGATAAAGACGCTTTTTTACAAATCGCGTGGCGCGCGCAGCAGTTGATCGGTCGGGCCCTCGGTGCGCTTTAACGCCCGCGAGCGCGTAGCTCGTAATCTCACCTTCCTTCTCCATCCTTTCGGGAAGTCTAAAATTGAAGGAGCATCCGTTGCCGAATGATCGATCGCGAGGACTCGGAAATAAGCGGTCGAGTTGCTGCGAGCGAGAGACGAAATATTCGGATCTTTCGTGCGCGCGCAGTATTGCATTGCATAAGAGGTAATAACTCCGGCTCTCTGACGGCGCGCGTTGCTCGCCTTAACATCGGGATATTAATTATCGGTCTACGCGACGGTCTCGCCTGATCTGCTAATAGCGGGCGCGCGAGCGAGCGATTTCGAGCGGCGCGTCTCGCTCCTCGGTTTTAAATATACGATCGTGCGCTCTCGCGTACGCGGGCGGGGCCGATAGTCAAAGTTCGTTAATTTCCGGTAGTAAAGTTATATCCGGCGGCGGACTCGAATGCAATTAAACGTTAGATGTTATCGCGGGGACGAGAGTCAAAGTGCCATCCACTCGGCTAAAACGAGAGGGACACTTTGAATATCAACTCGCTCGTGAGCGACGAGAGGGGAGGGATGTCGCCGGCAGAGGGGAAGAATACTTGCACGGTTCCTTTAATGATTTTATATCGTCGGCCTCTATACATGAGCGTCTCTCGAGGGTTTTCTTCATTATAAGTTTCAGAGGGCGACGTCTGGTATGCGTCTTGGAAAAGGCGGAGGCGGCGGAGAAGATCCGCAGGAAGGAAGGTCCTAAGACACTTTTACGTGAACGCGATTACCCGCGCTCGTTTTCGAGTGGTTGCGCGTCAATTTCACTTGGCGCTCGTACAGCATGCATGACTTACCAACATGTCCTTTAACGAATTGCCAAGAAGGGAGATCCTCGGTCTTACAACCTCGCTGACACTCCGCAACGGAATTGAATGAAAGTTCCTCGCGCAAAAACATGTGTCTCTCTCTTCCGCGACGTGCGCTGTTTAGAAACGTTTCCAGTGCTTCAAATAGTTTTATCGTAATAAACTTGTTAAGAGTCAATTATAAATCTGTGTTATCGTAAGTCACCATCTTTGCTAGGTTTTTCGTCAAATTTGATATTAGACAATTGTTCGTTTTGCAAATTTTCAAAAATCAGTGATTATCACGTTTTATATGATCGATTTCACGAAGAATTGTTTCTTCTTGAAATTGCAAACTCTTACGCACACAAGTCGCGACTACCGATTTCTCAAATTGCTATCGATATATCGAACGAAGTGTCTGACTCCCGCTAACCGTACGCCCTAACTGGCTGACCGAACAATGTCGGCGGATTGTTACATTCGTATCTCTCCGTCCCCATTCTTCCTCAGCATACCTCTCCCTCGCCGTTTGCTCCGCTCTCGTTGTCACGTCGCACGCGGTGATAACAGTGTAGTGTGGAGGATATGTGTATAATATATATTATAATAATACGAGCGACAATGGATTCGCGTCATATCCTGGCTCTGTCCCCAACTCTGCGCATCAATTAGATCAACGCGCCCCAGCCACAAGCGCAGATATCTCTCACACCCACCCACCCGCTTGACGTTCGATCGCATTTCTCTTGCTCCCGTGTGTTCCTCGAGTCACGCTCTCATCGTCTCTCTCTCTCTCTCTCTCTTTCTCTCTCCCTGGATCACCGCGCTTCTCTCGCTGTCTCTCCTACCTTTGCTCTCTTTCTCTTTCGCGTTCGAGTGGCGTGCAATAGAGCTATTACGGGCAGACAAGCGAGAAACTCAATTTAAATTACGACTTCTTGCCGTTGTTACGACCGTTATTATAACGTTGGCGTTTCACGGCGATTCCGTGCACACGTGCATGGACCCGACGCGCCAATATGTCGCATCATCTTTGAAATTCACGGAACGAACTTTTCTACAAAGTATTTCTCCGTTTATTATTAGAGATGGCGATTGATGGCTAAAAACGGGTTATGGAGGTACAATCAAGCGCGTTAATGAGTTAAAGTTACATTGCGATCGGCAATGATTCATTAATTTCTCATATCAATTTCTTTTTATCTGAGATTACTTTCACGATGATAAATTCTTTCAGCATACCAATTGGTCGATCATTAATTTGACTTTATCAATTTACCACTTTCACTTTTTCCTAGATTTTAATGTTATATTAACTTCTCTTGATATACATGGCGTTGAGATTGTTATTGTTAAACGATCGTACAATATAATGGACATTATAAAAATAAAGGCACAGTCAGATAAAACGGTTCCCTTGTACAAATGATTGTGCTTAATTTGCCATCATTTGTCTATAATATTACCATGGCTCACTAAATCTCATGCGTGAAAGATAAGGCATCTGAACAAGGCCGACCCACAAGTTCAATAGTAATAAATCGTTCTTTTTTTTTGTTTTTGAGATAATGTATTTGTGATGCTAGATTTTTCGAATAATATCTATTATTATATATTTATTACAATAAAAAATTAAAAAGATATTCATAATAATGAAATCAGGAATGGTTACTTTCATCATGTGTTCATGTGTGAACATTTTTCGCGTGTTTGTCAAACTTTTATTGATAATTATTAATATTATTTGTACTTTCGAAAAAAATCAAAATATAATTTTCACTCTTAGATTTCTGGACACTCAGATTTCAATTTAACTCGAGTCATAAGTTTCAAAGTAACAATTAAAAAGCATGGAATTGCACATTTTAATGATTCGCGAAATATTCTATACAACTCACGTTCGTCGAATCCCACTGGACTCTAATGGACCATTCTTCTTGATGCAATAACAACAATACAGTTACGATAGCGGGTGGTAGCGGTTTGATATTTTGGTACATTATAATGGCGACTACCTGGCAGAGGCACGGGAAGAAATGGCCAAAGAGAAAGGATGTTGCCGCGAAGGAAACAGAGGTGGAGAAGAGATGGTTAGGCGGGCGAAGAAGAAGATGATGATGAAAAAGAAGAAGAAAATGGTTACGCGGAAGGAAAAGAGAGAATATGAAGAGAAAGAACAAGAAGAAGAAGCGCGCGAGGAGATTGACCCTCTGCTCCTCTGCTCGTCGCACGCAGCCAACACGCACGCGACCGGTTTGTTTCACCCCGATGCGATGCTAAACGAAGTTTTAGCTGGCGGCTGCTCGGCCAAACCGCTTTACTGCGTTCTTATCGTCAAGTTTTCTTCAAGAATTGACAATTTCTCTTATATCAAGCACTCGCAGCAAAATGACGTCAAACTGCATCAGAAAAGATCATTTTAAGCGATAAAACATGAAATTTAAATTCCCCGTGAACATACACACACACACACACACACACACACACACACACACACACACACACACACACACACATATATAGTATATACATATATACATATATATACATCAGTAGAATGATTTAGAAAATTACGAAATTAAACGTTATATTCATATATCATTTACAGTGACGTAACTCATAGATAATTTACAGTGATATATTACAGAAATTATTATCTTATCATTGAATACATGTTAATTTTTAGTTAAAAATAAATTTTATATATAAAACTGTATATATAAAAATTTTAAACTAGTTCTGTTTCACCTTGTTAAAACCAATTGAAAATTCCAACGTTAAATTAAAAAAGAACTGACCAAAGTGTCATAATTCTAGATCAGATAAAGTACTCATCGGTATATGATGTTAATGACATTCGTTGATATTATCGACATCGTTTATTTTAGTGTAACTAATTAGCATTATAACAGCGTGTACTTGACGTGATCTCGATAATTCGATTTACTAATTGAAACTTTCTCTATAAATAATTTATACATTTTTAACATTCAGCTTGAATCATGATTCTAATCACTACGAGCAATGAAGAAAACGTGTAATTAAAATATGTATTGATGTTTATAATTGTTACGTTATATTAAATTTTATTTTATAACAATGAGTAAATTATACAAGTCATTATTAGAATATGAAATTTTATTGGAAATTTTTATGGCGTTAAGACTTTTTTGATATCCTGGCAGCCACCTGTTTCTGACGTTCGATCATTTTTTTCTTCGTATCCATTTGTAATTTTATCGTGAGATATTCGGCTAAAAGCATCCCAAACAATAAGAGCGTCTTCCACGACAATGGAAAGGGGGATGTTAGGCGAGGATGAGATGTGCTTGCGTGTCACCCCGTCGGGTAAGCCCTAAGTGATGTCTAAAAATATTCTTTATTCAATCGCACAATGAGCGCACAATGCGGGATGGCATAATGCCTCCGAGCAGCACAATCTGGATCCTCGGGCTACTGAGCATTTGGGTTAGCGATTCATCGTGAATCGGAAAAACTCCCCGGAGTCTACGTGGGAACGGCACACGCTTTGAATTCTAACCGAATATTCCTGCGGGACTGCTGCCCCTTCGGCTGATCGCCGAAGATAAAGGATGATCGGATTTTACGTGGGCTAATCCTCGTAAAAGTAGTAGCTGTTTAAGTTTGATGATATGAAACACGTATTTTTTTTCCATTTATTGGCAATTGAAAGGATATTTGCAAAATTAAAACAAAATGTTAATTGCGATGTTATTTTTATTGTATTTTATTATATTTTATTAATTGCACTGTACAATTTCAATCTAATTGACACACACCAAGTGCAACGAAAGGATAAATTATGAAAGAAGCTGAACATACGAATAATATATTCGTCACTACTACACGCGGGTTTAATAATACATCATTATTATCTCTGCCACGAGATGATGTAAGACGTCCCATTTTGTTAGGCGTAAGACTATCTATATATCATTCAATAATGACTTGAATTGCATTGACGTCCGCGCTGTGACGTATAACTTATATTGAGGATTGCGTCATGCGTAACAAGTGCTTTATAACGAGTTTCCACCTGTATACACGGGGACAATAACTATATGTTCTTTCATGTCGCAATTCTTAATGATTGCTTCTAAGATCTCGCTTTGCAGCACGCTTATAAAGATACGGCATACATAGACAAATCGGGACTTGTATGTTTTAATTAGTTTGGACGAGCATTTGTTCGCGCAGAACGCGGTCTTACGTTTCTTGATTGATTGTGGAATAAAGCACGCTTCACGATGATGCGAATACACTGATTGATCGATCGATGATGAGGTCTTCTTGCGGGGAAAAAAAGTACATTTCATTCTTTTGAATCGATGCATTCTTTGGCATTTTGTACTTGTAACTAATGCCAATGTTTAAGATGTTATTGACTAGCGGGATTATTCCTACTACATGCTGCGGAACTTGTAAGGCGATTAGAAGTACCTATAAATAATGTAACACTGGTATGTACCGTCCATAGCAGGCACGAACGGTAGCGTGCGATCAGGTGGTTTCTGATCGGGAGATTGAATGGAGAGCGAGCATGAATGAGCTATGTGGACCGGCCGAGGGATGACGGTGCTGCTTTAAATATCGGCAGCCAGCGGTGTGCTGACTGCTTGACAGTGACAACGGTGACTACGCTAAAAGTCATCGTTATCGTATGCGAAGCGTACCGTCTGCGTTTAGTAGCGTTAATGATGGGAGATATGGAGAGAAAAAGAAAGGGAGGAGAAAAAATTTTACAGGCAAAGTTACAGCACTTAGTGCCAATTATCGAGTTGCACTTAAAATGATTAACGCAGTAGTTAAAAGAGATGATACTTTTCAAATGTCGCACGGTGTCGATTTCCAATTAGCGATCATAAAATATAGCTTTGCTGAGCTGTAATTGCCTCTGGAATAAATTACGAGTAATGTAGAAAGCACGGTCGTTTAAATAGTGTACTCGTACCGATGCGCGCAACGTCGACATTATCGTCATTATTTACATTAAGTGCATATACAATCCGAGAAATGCGTATAATGTATTCACGGGAACATTCGACCGATTCTGCATTCAGGATCGACATTATCAACAGAATGAGAATTGCAAATTCCGCGAGACGTTCGCACGACGCGATTTGATGCAGCGGAAGTGCAAATAATCAAATGCACGGCAGCTGTAACCAGTAAAATGCCATTCTGTCGTCATCGTTTCGAGTCCTTCGTCGTGGATATGCGTCTAAACTACTGACGTTACCAATTTGTCACTGCGCGTTCAAACAGAACCGTTTGCATAAGTCACCAATCTTTTGAATCATTAATCATTGTGTTCCTAATCTAATTATTTCAAGAGTAACGACAACAAAAATCGTTTGTATCTTTCGTGTCCAAAAATCTAATTTTATATATCTACAGAATTCATGTAATCATATCTAGCGTGTAAGTCAACTAGTTTTGGGAAAGTTATCTTCAATCTCAGATTTCATTTAGCTACTACACAGACATAATCGAATAATCGGATCCTTATTATTGATTTAGAAAATCCCATTTATTATTATTGATTAATTATTAAGACGGATAATTATTCATTGCAATTGCAATATAAGTTTACTTTACGCATATTTTGTTGATGTTTTGTATCGTTCGGAAAGCGGCGTTCCTGGAAAAATGATAAATGACAAAGAGGTAGTTGACAAATGTTGCGCCGATCGACGATAGACCTTTGTAAGACAGATGTAGTGCGACTTCCGTGGCGTCACTCGGGCCTACGAGATACTCGGCTACGATGCTGGCGCCGGAAGCATAAGCAACCGGGCGTGTCAGCGCTGACCAGCGCAACGCTACTTCTTTCGCCGCTGCTTCGTTGCGCTGCACCTGCAGTCTGCAATGCATTGTGCTCGCGCTACTGCATCCGCTCCACCCACGCGCGGTCACTGGTACCGGAACCAGTCTCCAGGATCCAGGAGCATCGGAAACTGTGCGCGTTTCAGTTCGGACCTCGATTGCATAGAAAGAAATTTATTATCATATCATGACAACCTACGATTAAACTGTCTTAATTATCCGTCGCAGAATGTCGATGCTTTATCTATCGCATAAGTCAGAATCACTTTATGCGACCTTGTGTCAATTTATCTCTAAAGGAATGCGAAGAAAAAGAGAAAGAGAATGGTGTGTAGACAAGTGACAATTGCAAAACTTATTGAATGCGTAATCTTTAGACTTATCGCTAAAATGACAGATCGTATAGACTAGATGTAATCGATATCTGTAATTACTCTTTCGACAGAATAAGCGCTGTATCAGATAAACGTTTCCTTTTACAATTCGTTCGTAAGGTAGAAGTGTCTAAGTAGAAGGAAGACGAGACACAAGACGGGATGTCGATACCTACAACGTCAGAGGGGTAGCTAGTGAGTTAGGAGAAAAGGGTGGTGGAAGGGTAGGTAAAGAGTGAGTGAGAGAGAGAGAGAGAGAGAGAGAAAGGGAGAGAGAAAGGAGTCACCGGAGAAGGGAGGCGAAGACAGGGTTGCAAGAGGTGCGGATCGAAGTACGTCGGACAGCAAGGAGGCGCCGGCACTGCGCGCCACACCCCAATGCAGTAACTCCATTGATTATTGTTGCTGGTGCACTTTCCTCCCCGCCTTGACGTACGACAAGCGTGCCCCGATTCCGGCTGCTCGCCGCCCCAGCCATCTACCCGGCAGAATCGATCAACCTCAGCAAGATTTTAGCTTGAAAAATCGTTGTTATTTCATTTCGTTCCAGATAGTGCCATTGTTTTATTTTTATATTAACACGAAAAAATGTACAGAGATACGAAAGAGATAGTAATAATATGAAAGTAACAAACGCACTTTTAATAGATATGAATTAACGCTCGATTTGCAAGGCATGATAAATAAGAAAATTTTATAAAACCAGTCGGTCAATAATGATAATTTTATAATGGAGTGCTTTCAGCGTGTCTCCACTATCACATACCGTTAAAATCAAACGACGGTATTAAAATAACGGTATTAAAAAGTGGTAAATGCTATACGACATTCCGCTATACGAAATATTAATGCTGTTACAGAAAAAGAAATGGTCAAACCGGTACAAGATTACGCATGGCGTTTTCGCGTCAAAATAGGGAGGCGAAGATTGCGCGGCGTAGCTCGAAGCGTGTCAAGCTGCGCTTCTATTCCTGTTGAGTTAATTCCGATAATTAGAAAGCGTATCACCTACTCGTTGCACGCTCCGCCGACTTCGAGTGTTTCACTTCATTCGCCCCATTCACTAAACTCGCGTTATCCACTCACAGGAGTCGCATACCTCACTCACGTTACTCCCTAAACCTTCCTCTTTCATTTTCTCCTCTTCTCTCCTCTTTTCCATCTTCGTCATCGCTACTGCTACATGCCAACAGTCATTCACATCATATGGCACCTGCTCTCCACGGCGCACCTATCCAACCTGCGTAACTACAAGTGCAACGTTATACTCTAAGTGTCGCTATAACGCCCGAATACGTTCACCAGAGTGTCATGTCAAGAAAATGCACTACCCGAAGCTTGAAAATTGAAGGATAATCCCGCTAGGGAAGTCTCGAGGGAATCGTCACCCTTAAGCTCCCCGAGAACGGCTGTTCGTTTTCTGCTATCTAATCGCCTCGCCATAGAAATACGTGGATCACCTTGTAAAGACTTGCGCTAAGAATTACGAGAGAATTTGAAATTGTATCAGAGGATGAAATTTCATGAAAATCCATATTGTAAAGAAGACATTTAAAAACATCAAGAACGAGAATCAACAATAAGTTAGAGAATTAAATATTAATTAAATTGAATTGTCATTAAATAAAAAATATTTCCATATGTTTTTATAGTATCATAAAATTAGTTTTAACAAGACTTTTTATTATAAAATCGGTATATGTAAGAAGAAGTAAAACTCATATTTTTGCAGCTAATAAATAACGCGTTCAGCGCGGTTTATTCGATGCGTATCCGAGAGCATCGTGTCGTTGCGTGGTACAAACGAGAACGACGAATGCCGATTCTTCTCTCCAGAGAAGGCGCCGCTCGGAGTTCCGGGAATTCCAGGATCGTCACTCGAACCATTGTAGCAAGGCAGACGAGCGCACGAGCGGCAATTATGGTCAGACCGCGATATTATCGGGCGGAGGCGTGCACATACGTTTGTACTTGCACACTTGCACACGCGTACCGGACTGTCATTATATCGGCGGGTAACGGCGGCTAGATCAGGTGTCGGGGTACGCGACGTTAAGGCCGGAAGGGTCGCGACTTGGAGCGTCAGGAGAAAACGCGTAAGGGATGTATGTGGAGAGAAGTGTAGGCGAGATGAACGGGGAGGGATACGACGGAACGCATGAGAGAAATGCACGAAAGCGGAGAAGGGGGAAGTAGTTCGAGAGAAAGAGAGAGGCCCCTTGAAAATTACAAGCTATACGTTGTTCCAAACCGACCATCTAAGATAATACCTGCTCACCCTGCAGCTATAATGAATATGTAAGACAGATTGTAGGCTAAGAGGGAGCCTCCGCTGCTACCGCAGCGCGATACGGTTGTCCATGCGCAGATTATATTCCGAACCGATTACGCACGGCCGCCCCGATAATTTATTATTTGCCGCGAGTAAAAATCAGCCGTGGAAACGACCTGCGGTGCGCGCGCGTTGATTTGCTTACATGAAGGGCGTATATATGGAAGTACACGTACGTGAACGTGCGTACATCCGAGCGAGTGATCTATATAAGCGCATTGCGCCATGCCTGAGTATGAGATCGCGGTAGCTCCGGCATGTCAACCGCGATTAGATAATACCGAATTGGAACGCACCACCGCTACTGATACTTACAGCCGATTCGCGAGCGGGCGACGAGACTGATACTGATACCGAGAGCCGAGAGCCGAGAGCCGAGCCATTGCCGAGCATCGGGCCGGGCTATGGTGCTGGAGTATAAACGCGAGATCGATGAATGAAGCGCACACCACCGGTGTCCGGTAGCGCCGGAATGCTGAGCGAGATCTCGAATTATCGTTATTGCTATCGTACGTTAATTATTGTGCACGCTCCGGCCGTGCCCCGTGGGGAACCGGTATTTCATGATCATCAAGAATAAATAACGCGCCGTATAATGATCTGCCGTCGGAAACGCATTTGTTTTTCTACGGTTAGGGGGTTTGCGTAACTTATCACCCCGTGGCTCGATGTTATCTCGGCGTTGAAACTTAGTTCGGTGGAGAAGGCGTAGGGAAGAGGGGGTTGGTTAAAGAAATTACCGACCGTTTTTAATTGCTGCGAAAATACCGTCTACTCGTGAACGCGCGGCATCGTGAAAATCTTCATTTACTCGACCGCGTTGCTCAAATTTTATATATCAACGACGATCGCACTTACTCGCCCGGACGTGTCTCCGTACTAACGAACGTGTATAGAGGAAAACTGTTTCCTCTTTTCCACCATCGAATATTTCTTATGACGTTTTCAAAGTGTATTTCATGTATGTGTGCGATTAACGCGTGGATTATCGATATATATAATCTCGTTAACAGATTTTTTACTGACAAATAATTATTCAGAATATATTTTTTTTGCACAAGTCATATTTTTACTCTTTATTTTAGTATCATAGCGTTTCGCGTTCGATTGATCGGGATGATCGCATTCGCATTATCCAATAACATAAGCCGCGCATGCAACAAAAAGAATGATGGACCCGCTCGCACGAGAGACAAGCAAATGGAAATCTTTTTTTTAGTCATATTCGTGGAGTCGGATGTCGTTCTCTCAAATGACAAGAAAGAGAAGAGAAGAGAGAGAGAGAGAGAGAGAGAGAGAGAGAGAGAGAGAGAGAGAGAGAGAGAGAGATTGATTGATTGATTGAATGAATTTTATTAGCTTTCTCAGCTATTATGTTACATAAATTTACAATAAAATATGCTTTTTTAACATTCGCTTAAATATATCAATTCTTTCACAACTTCTTATTTCAGCTGGTAAAGCATTGTATAATTTTACACCTTCATAGCACATGCTTTTTTGTGCACTCCTAGTTCTACAGAAATTTATTGCAATAGTCCCTTCTTGCCTAGTTTGTCTTCCACCTTCCCTTCTATTTATTTCCAATCTATCCCTGAAATTATTTGGCGCCAAGTTACGTACAATTTTAAATATAAATATACATACGTTATAGTGTAGCCTCTGTTTTATAGACATAAATTGTAACGCTTGTAACATATGTTCTATTTTAGTATATCTATTACATTGCAATATTACACGCATAGCCCGATTCTGTGCTACTTGTAACTTATTCAATTCGGTATCTCCCATATCTAATAGTATTGTTGCACAATACTCGAAGTGGGATGCTATTATCGATTTATATATAATACATCTCGTGTATGCCGATATGTAATTTCCTATCCTATTTAAAAAACCCGTTTTCTTTCCAATTTTCTTTAGCATATAATCACAATGGTCCTTAAATCTAAGTTTATCGTCAATGATTATACCTAAGTACTTTATTATCTTTACACGTTCTATTTCCATTCCGTCTAGGCATCTCAACACAATATTTCCCTTTAATTCTTTCCTTATACTTCTCACAACCATAAATTTTGTTTTACTCGCATTCATTTTTAGCATATTCATTCTCATCCACTCTTCTACTATATTAAATATAAAAGTCATTTTCCCTTCTACTTCTACACTACCTTCTCCAGTTACATATATTAAAGTATCATCTGCAAACATTTTTATACTGTAACCTTCTGGGCAAATTTTAATTATATCATTAATATATATAATAAACAACAAAGGTCCCAATACAGATCCCTGAGGCACACCATACTCAGTCCTCATTACTTTCGAACATTTATTCCCAAAACGAACTTGTTGATATCTATCTCTGAGATATGTTTTCATCCATTCTAACACCCTTCCTCTAATACCATATTGGTATAATTTTTCAATTAACCTATTTCTATCTATCGTTTCAAATGCTCTTTTAAGATCCATAAATATTACTCCTATTACTTTCCCTTCACTAACTAATATTTTCCAGTCATTGATCACGGTTTGAATGGCCGTTTCACATGAATAGTGTTTTCTGAAACCCGATTGATGTTCTGTTATATACTCATTAGATTCAAAGTAATCCTCAATCTGCCTTTTAACTACTAATTCTAGTACTTTCTCATAGGTTGGTAAAATATTAATAGGTCTAAATTCACTTGCCTTTTTAGCTTTTTCGACTTTTGGTATCGGTATTATTGTCGATGTTTTCCAGCTCTGTGGGCAGCACCCATCTTTTAATGACTGATTAATAATATTAACATACTCTTCTTTAATAACTGGAAATATCACTTTCAATACATCCCCAGTTATTCCCTCCTCTGTACCTTTTTTCCGCGGTAATTGCATTATAATTTCTTCCAAGTCCTTTGTGTTAATCATTTTAAAATCCTCAAAATATCCCTTATCCTCGATAACATAAATACTTCTTCTTCTGTTTATATCTTTATTTGTACATTCTATAGATTCTACTATATTCTGAATACTTTGTATATAATACATATTAAATTTATCGGCTAAACTCCTATTATTTGCCTCATCTAGTATTTCAAAGTCTATATTATTTATTTCTTTTGTACCTATTGGTTCCCCTTTAACTATTTCTTTCAGTACTTTCCACATATTTGTAGGATCATCCCTATTGTTATCTATCATATTCTCATAATACTCCTTTTTTTTCTCTCTAATCATTTTTACAACTGCGTTCCTCTCTGTTTTATACTGTATCCAGCTGCACTCCGTTTTTTCCGTTATAGTTCTTCTAAAAGCCCTATCTCTTCTAGCTGCTTGTTCTTTAATTTCCTCTGAGAACCACACTTTACCCTCCCAGACTTTCGGAATTCGAACTTCTTTTCTTGGCGCTGTATTATCCAACGCATCAACTATACTATTTACAAATTTCCA
Source organism: Tetramorium bicarinatum (assembly GCA_928718305.1). Lineage (NCBI taxonomy): Eukaryota > Metazoa > Arthropoda > Insecta > Hymenoptera > Formicidae > Tetramorium > Tetramorium bicarinatum. Next base: position 13,350,151 of record OV788329.1, read on the forward strand.
AGCTCGTTCATCTATTTCGTGAACTAAACTTTGCCCTATATTTTTCTCTACTAATAGACTAAATTTATCAATGCTAAATTTACCATAATTTCTCGCAGTGAATACTCTATATTTACTAACATTCTTTTTTCTTCCTAATGCAATTTTTATCCAAGCATGATCCGTTATTTTAGGCTCATGGACCACATATACCTGTGCCATATTATTAGTAAATACTAAGTCTATCATTGTCTGACTATTCTTTTCAATTCTCGTCGGGCTATTAACCATTTGTTTCATACCTAGACTGGACATTATCGTTCGTAATTTTCCTGTGTAAAATGAATCTATCATAAAATCTATATTAAAGTCTCCTACTACTATACAATCTCCTTTTATTACCAACTCCTCTACAACATCTTCTAAAAACCTCAAAAACTCGCCATCAGAGGCACTCGGTGAGTGGTACACTACCATCAGCGCCCCTTTATAAAGATTTTCTCTTACATCTATCGCAACACACCAGCAATTTGCACTTATAGATTTAATCACTACCAATTCATACTTAATGTCTTCTCTTAGATATAATATTGCACCTCCTGTCCTTCTATTCTCTGCATCACATCTGATTATCTCATAGCCCGGCACGTTCACTTCCCAATCTTCTATTTCGGACGTCAGCCTCGTTTCCGACAATGCTATAACTGCTGGATGCATCTTCTTCATAATTTGATTATGTATTTCATCCTTATGCGCTAACAAACTTTGCGCATTTGTGTACCAAATCATTTCCTCTTCTTTCTGTGATTGCTATTTTGTATCCTCCCAGCCGGCCCTTCTCTTCTCTTCTTGTAGAACCCTCTTAAATGTCGAACACTCTGGACTCAATGCATCATGGTCATCTTTTATCTTCAGATTGTACGTTTGGTTTTTATACATACAGTTGATACATTTCTTCTCATTTGACGTACACTCATTTGAGTTGTGATTACCCGCACATTTATGACACGCTACATCTCGTTTACAGTTTTTCGCAATATGGTGGTAACCCCAACATTTAAAGCATCTCATGACACTGAAATGATTAAATATAGGACATCTTTTCCATCCTATATTTATCTTTCCTTGACTCAACATTAATTCATGAGTTCTTTCATCAACTTCGATTATTATGGCGCCTTCTGTTTTACCTCTTCTATTAGATTGAGTTTTTAATCTTTTCACTATTCTCATATTACTTTCTTCACGTATTCCAGATTTATTCTGCTTTTTGATTGTATTAATTAATTCTTCATCACTCATCTTCCATTCTTCTTCGTCGATATATACAATTTTTAATTTTTAATTTTTAATAAGAGAGAGAGAGAGAGAGAGAGAGAGAGAGAGAGAGAGAGAGAGAGAGAGAGAGAGAGAGAGAGAGAGAGAGAGAGAGAGAGAGAGAGAGAGAGAGAGAGAGAGAGAGAGAGAGAGAGAGAGAGAGAGAGAGAGAGAGAGAGAGAGAGAGAAGAGAGAGAGAGAGAGAGAGAGAGAGAGAGAGAGAGAGAGAGAGAGAGAGAGAGAGAGAGAGAGAGAGAGAGAGAGATTGATTGATTGATTGAATGAATTTTATTAGCTTTCTCAGCTATTATGTTACATAAATTTACAATAAAATATGCTTTTTTAACATTCGCTTAAATATATCAATTCTTTCACAACTTCTTATTTCAGCTGGTAAGGCATTGTATAATTTTACACCTTCATAGCACATGCTTTTTTGTGCACTCCTAGTTCTACAGAAATTTATTGCTAATAGTTCGATGTGTCAAACTTAGTTCCCTTTTTAATTGCTTACCGTCTACTGTGAGTTGAAAAATTCAACGCTTGTTGCTCATTTTTATATATCAACGACGATCGCACTTACTCGCTGTCTCCGTACTAACGAACGTTATTGTTTCCACCATCGGATATTTCTTATGACGTTTTCAAAGTGTTTCATTATGTATTAACACGTGGATTGTCGATGTAATTTCCTCGTTATTTATTTTTTACGTTTTCTTAATTATTTTCTTTATATTTTTTCACACAAGTCATATTTTTAAGTTTATTTTAGTATCATAGCGTAAGCGTTTATTGATCGGGATGTCTATTTCGCATTATCCTATAACATCTCAACGCAATGCAACCCTTTAAATGATTCCTTATACTTCTCACAACCATAAATTTTGTTTTACTCGCATTCATTTTTAGCATATTCATTCTCATCCACTCTTCTACTATATTAAATATAAAAGAGAGAGAGAGAGAGAGAGAGAGAGAGAGAGAGAGAGAGAGAGAGAGAGAGAGAGAGAGAGAGAGAGAGAGAGAGAGAGAGAGAGAGGCGGCGAGATTCAAGGGATGGCAGGTGACAAAGTCGGGTGTTTAGGCATCTTTCCAGGCTAAAATTGGGACCCGAGCGGCTGACAGGTGGGGCCGGGCGGCCAGCGAGACGAGTGGGGAAAGTTTAAAGGAGCCAGGGTAGCAAAGGAGAGAGGATGCCCGGCGATACAAAGGGGCGGGAGAGAGAGAGGGGCCGATAAGAAGAATGAAGAGACGACTCGCTTGGTGGAAGGAATGCCGTCGGACGAGCGCCGGAGGGCAGCCGCGCGCGGCTCCTCTCTCGCATCCAGAAGGCCCTCCCGCCCCGCCGTCTTTGCCCTCACGGCATAAGAGAGAATACCCTGTCTCCCTTCCCGGCCGACTCTGCCTCAGTCGCTCCCTCTTCCTCCCCCTTGCTCATCGAGCCCGCTCGTCTCACCGTCGTCGTCGTCGTCGTCGTCGTCGTCGTCGTCGGTCGATCGCTCTCCGTCCGTTGCTCGCCACGTACGGGCGCATGAGTGAGTCGACGCGATTGTGGTGGTTTCTGATACCTCCTGGGGCCTCACTTGTCACACACGCAGCGCGCGGCTCACCCGTGCCCCCCGATCCTCTTGTTGTGCCTCTCATCCGAGTCTATCCTTGCGTCAGGCCCATGCTACCTCTACCACCGATTGGGATTTCCTTCTCCCCTTCCCTCTTTCCGTCTCTTTCTCCTTCTCCTTCCACCATCCCGCAACGCTACACGGCACGCCAGCGGCGATACCCGTGGGCCGACACAGGTGATGCACGGGCCTTCTTACATCTTCGATCCACTCTTCGGGCTCTTCTTTCCCACCGGCTCGAACGTACGATGCCTCTCCTGTCCCCGCCGGCTCTTACGTCTCCTACCGCCCTCCGCGCCCTCGCTCTTTCTCCTCGCGTTGTCGCGCGTTGGAAAGATCACGATTGTCCCCGTCCCTCTTTCGCGCTCGCGCGCGCGCGCTCTCAGTTTCTCCTCCCTTCTCCCCTTTCTTCATCTCAACCATGTGCAACACGCCGTGGTTTCGAGCGAACATCCTCGGCGCACATCAGTAACGCCTGTTATTGTCCGCCTTCTTACAGGTATGTACGCGAACGACATGCTGGGGGCTTCGCAGCGTGACGGCCCGTGTGCACGTGTTTACTCGGGCGCTACGCGTGACCCGGGGTCGTGTCGGAAGCCTCCTCCGCCCGACGGCCACGTCGAAATCGGCTCTTTCCGCGGACGGCATTGAGGCTCGCATGATGCCACGCCGCGCCGGCATGCGCGCGCGCAAGCGTCGTTTATGCCGCCAGTTAATCATGAGCTCGTTGCCAGAAACGGGGAAGTGAAATTAGAGTTACACTTGACATCGATTTCTTCTTTCCGAAAATTCCAACTTTAATTTATGCGACATATATAACATATAGTCGATATTTCTTTCGTGCTTTTTTTTTCTTATATTCCTTTTATATTAACATCAAATGTAACGCTTTAGCGAAAGGCGACATCGTATATAGAGCATTATCATTAAACGTTATGACATGTTCATACTTTCATTTCGCAGAAGATAGAAGAAGCATTGCGTAAAATGTATCGGCACAAATGTCAGTTTATTTACTGGGATCTAATCTTACATATGAAACACAAGATTAATTTCATGATTTAATTAATACCAAATTCGACGCGCAAAGATCATGACTTTTCATGATCGCATCTCGCGTTTGCAATCACAAAATTAAAATATACGTGATTAGTTTAATGCTTTCTCAATCATAGAAGAATAAGAAAAAATATAATGAAATCATGAAAGGCAATCGATTAAAGGAAATTATTATTATTAAGAGATAATGCAACTCGAAGTAAGTAACTGTAAGTAACAATTTATTTAAAGAGATTAGCGAAAGTTAAAGCATTGCCAGAGAGACAGGATAACAGTCGTTGCATCGTCGCTCCGACGAATTGATGATTAGCGAATTACGAATTGCTCTCGGAGCGAGAGCTTTGTAGCGTGTAAATGTCCATGTCGCGCGCAGCGGCAACTAATAATTATCCGTGATTGCAGGAGAGGACGTCGGAGAGAGTTTTAGAAAGTAACGCGTAAATTCCGTGAATGTGCATATGCAAAACCCATCCAAATAATCATTTGCTCGTTTTGCAAATCTCCTATAAATCGTGCAGCGAAGATGCGCCGATGCGACATCGAAGGGGTCGACGCAGATTTATGCAGTCGTAAAGCAATCGACGGTATCGCATGGCAGTATCATATGATGATTTAGATAGTAACATGGGTAAACCAGCATTAACCAGCTCCCGCGCAATATATCGCATTATATCGCTTCAGATGCGCGAACAAGCAATATATATATATTTTTTTTGTACATCAACGCTAATATATATATATATATATATATATATATATATATATATATATATTAGCGTTGATATAGCGTATACATACACATCGTAATCGTTTTTCTCTAGTTGGATTGGTTATTTGCGCTTGAAAATTACAACTTCGGTAGCGCAATTGCGGTAATGCGATAACACCTGCCGGTACACTTCGTGTACGTACTGGTTGGCCCGATCTGCGATGCATTTTACTCACCTGTACACGGACTTGGCATGAATTTTCATCCCGGTAGAAGCAGTATGTGTGTCAGGAGATATAGCGGCCCGGTATTGGGCTATCGGTATTTTCTCCGTTGTCGTACAACGGGATTATTTTCTGACGAGGAAATATTGTGCGACGTGAGACACGGAGAACCGATAGCCGATCTTATTCCGTTGCAATGGCGAAGTACGTGAGCTTGACAAACGTCTCTGTCACTGGTGTTTTGTCATTCTAGTAGCATTTCGCGCTTTCCATTTGAATGAGAAACGCTGTTCAAATTCAATTGTAATAAAAATTATTGACATTTGGTACAAATTAAAAGAGAGAGAAATTTAAATGTTTATACGGTAGATAATAATCATTCATGTTATTTAATGTAATTAAATTATGCAATTGGTGGATTACTATGGAGAATAATTGCGGAATTTTAGAATAACCACTTATTGAAAGAAAAATTCTCAAAAAGAGGACGGCGGTTCTATAAAAAGACCTTGTTGCTCAACTGTGGCTCGAGTTAGAGATGCTGTGGATGGCAACGATTGTGTAAAACTCCTCATTCGTAATACAGTACATTATCGGCAGAGACTTGTACAAGTAGCTTCTGTCGTGGCTCTTTCATAGCGGTCGAAAATTAATTGGTCTTCTTTTGACCCATACATATCTGTGCGACTATTGCACTACAAAATCTTTATGATCGTATATTTATTAGCGTCGCGAAAACGCAGCGTATTGATAATTAAAGCTACGCGTGCAAAAGTTGAATATGATAAAAAGTTGCCGGCAAATCTGGCGCGAGCTGCTCTTTTGCTATCTCATTATGGAACGTCATTCTGCGGCTTTTTACTGCAACATATTCTAACTAGCAAATAAATATCTTACTTACAATAAAACTACTATAATATTTTAGGCAGAAAATGAAAGGAAAAACAAGTCACAAGATAAAAGCCACATTAAAAAATTAAAATTATCGTTAAGAGAGGACGAGATACATATTTTCAGGATTATTATCGTTCTTTTATCATTTGATAAGGCAGAGTGCGCATTCCAGTAGTGCATGCTCTCGAAATTCACTCGTTCCCGCGGATATCATTCCGCAAAACTACTTGCTACAATACCTACAACCGGCGGCGGTGAGCAAACGTCAGTTGCGTGAAGAGCGCTTCCGGAACGTACAGCGCGAACGCAAACGTGAGAGGAAAGACGCTTCTCCGCTCAGATTCCGCGGCATCATCGGGGATGATGTCTCCATTCTCAACCGGCGGCGGCACAGAGCGTCGTAACGAGGAGCCTCGCTTTCTCGCTCACTCGCACGCTCTAACCGTGTGTGTATTCCGAGGTAAGGCGTGGACTAGCGAGAGACATTGGATCGCGCGGGACAGATAACCTGGTCCTGACGGGCAGGTGGACGACCTTGATCCAGGACCCTGGTCCCGCGCATCTCATTGACACCGATAAACCGATCATTCTTTTTCGAACTTGTCGCACGCTCTGCGTTTATGGTTTACGAGCTATAGTTTACGAGTGGACTTATCGGCTAAGACATTTCAACTTGAGTTTTCTATGATAAAGAATTAATATTTTTCTCATATCATAGTTGTGAGTATAATTATTTAAATTTATTATTTATTACTATTTATAATATAATATATTATATAGAGTTCGATCTTTATTCTAAGTTTCTATTTTTTAAATCTAATTTTATTTTTTTCTATTCTATTTCATTTTATTTTTTTTTTAATTAATTTTTTCGATGATTTTATCTTTTCATGTTTCACGATTAGTTGTATCATTTATTACATTCTTCTGAAAAAAAACGCATATTGGCATTAAAATAATTCGACATTATCGTAACGTTGGAATGATGTTAATTGGTTGCGCTTCGCTAGCAATGCGCATTAGAACCGCGAACATTTCCGGTTTTACGGAGTACAAAAAAGCGCCAAGAAGACTAATGCTGATCCAAATCGCATAACCGAAGGTATCTCGCTATGAAAAAAAAACTATTGTATGATGCGCATGTAAAATGCCGCTTATAGTTGCTTGCTGGAGAGAATTGACGACGGTCGAAAAAGGACCGGCCCCATCCCCGGGCGTATCTTCGGCGAAATTTACCAGGGATCACGGGGATCGTTTTCCATCGCGGCAGCTGCCTTTGAGGCGTTGCATTTCGGGATCTCAATTAACGATAATTGCCAGCTACCGTGGCGTAGCCACGTAAAATCGGTACCAGCGGCGTGATCCACTCATTTCGGATCTTTCGACGCGACTCGATTGACGTGCACGCAAATACGACTCCGACTTTGCTCCACGTGTGCAAACAAAGTCACCAGCTGCTACTATTGCCGCTCGTTTGGCCCGCACACGCATCGCGATTCTTTTCGGCTGACCGTGAGTCGTACGACGAATTTTGAGTATATATATCATTGTGACTTCATATCTTATAAGTAGAAGTCGCTTGTGCTGACGAGGTACCTTCGTGACAAAGCACACAAAGAATAAATCGGGCTCTGGTTTGTCCAATTTTATAAATGTCCATTGAGATAAATGACCGAAATTTGGAATGTCACTGAAGCAACGTCAAGTGTCAACTTAATCGAAGACATTTGTTTAATGGATTTCACCGAAAGGATTACATCTATATTTTCAAGAATTTTCAATTCAAGAAAACATCGCTATTTCACTAATATGTACTATTGTGGTAAACTGTAAAATTAATATTTTCAATATGCGAATCTTATATTTCATAAAAATTACTAATTAATAAATAATGTTAGAATCTTTTATTTTGATAAAAGCAATCGGAATTAGGTTTTCAATTACATTAAAGAATCTTTCAACATTAGTTATAATACATTGCCCATTTATTATCTGATATCAGAAGTCGACATCAATCAATTAGTACGTACGTCGAACTTAGAATTAATGTCTTTCACGTTTCTTAATCTTGAATTAGAGAAAAATGAAAAGTATGTTAACTACATCTAAAACGATGTTGATGAAATCAGTTCTAAATACATTTCAACAGTCCGACCGACCGAAGAACGGCCGTCGCCAGTCGAACAAACAACGCACATTATACCGGAGGGAATAACGAGGTAACGCATGCGACCGCGAGCAAGCGTCCAACGCGCTAGCTCGCCGTACACAGCGTATGTACCTATACGATGCAGCAATCTAGCCGCGTTGATTAGAGTCGTATGTAGAATCGAGAACCGGATTCCAAGAACCTGTTTCCATGTTCACGTAAGATCCCCGGAGTAATCGACTGACGGATCGGCGACCGTTCGAGTCAGCGACCCCGACCGACCGACCGACCGGCCGGCCGGCCGGCCGGCCAGCCGATGCGAAACGCGGCGCTCACTCCGCGCGAAGATCCTCTCCGCAGCATCCGAGCTGTTGACGGCGCGCTCTCTGTATCTGTTTTCTCCTCACGCTGTACCGTTTCCGCTTTAATCGACTCGCCGCGATGTGCTCTGACGATAGGTGCTTGTAATCGAGAATATCGACCGATATTCAAACAAACTCTTTTATTTATTTTTCATCCAATTCGTTTGGTTAATAATTAATTATTTTTTTCTAAAATAAAGAAATTTTTGTAATATTTTATTTTCGACGGAAAAGATACATTTTTATTTTAATATACATTTGAAGATAGATATTTGCATTGATTATTGAGACATCAGCAATACATTAATTTTATTTATTTTTATTTTACACATGATTATAACTTATGTAAGTAAAAAAGGAATGAATTGCACTTAAACTTGTTTTTCATCAATGTAATTAAATCTATATAAATTACAGTTTTTGACTTGGTATTTATAAACTTCTATATAATTGATATTGGCTTACACTCTCAGAATTTTAATGTTTTTTCTACTATCGCATGTTGCATTCTAATATCGCATAGATCTGGGTAAACAATTTTATAATTTTTTTTCTTTAAGAATGAGATATAAGAATATAATCTTTTTCCCAACTTTGTTTATCAGATCAAGTCTGGTCTAATTATCACAGAGAAAGTCTCTCCGCCTAATTTTGCTGAAATAGATCTTGTTGGCGTACTTCACTATCATTACAGCCTTCATCCTGTCCCGAACGTCCTTCTAAGGCAGATTTCATTCGTCCTGTCATGCGGCAAGATTCCATTTCCAAGCATACACGTGCGCGTGTGTAGTAGTGCACGTGTACTCGCTCTTAAATGGATAGCATCGCTGTTAAACGCTGTACCAACTAATAGATTTTCATTATTTTGAGCCACATCCGTAATTACCGACTCGTTCGAGCGCCTATCTGTTTGTGAAGTACGTGCAAATATGTGGTAACATGGCATTACGCCGCCGCGGGCTGGTTTCTGAAAAAGGGATAGTCGCCTTCTGGCATGCACTACCTTCTCTATTAATAAGCCTTCGTTACTCGTGCACCCGTTTGTGCCGCGGAAACGCAAATTAACGCTCGTTTCTGCCATGATTTTTGCACATTTCTTCCGTGATACACACGTCTTTTCAACGATGCCTTCTTTGCGCCAACCAGAATACGATAAAGTAACACGTGCGATAGTTATAGGAAATGTAGCCTTTCTCATTGAAATATATATTGCTAATGATTTTTAATCTGACATTCGAGCATTAATTTATGAGCATGACTAATTTATCTTTCGCTAAGAATTTCTGCCAGTTGAACTTTCCTTACGACTAAAATAATTTCACTGATTTTTAAAATTAAATTAGCATTACGTAAAAGATTTTAAGAAATCTTTTCATAAATATGAGGTCTCATTTCGTTTTAATAACAAAGTAGGGAAGAAACATACAATGGAGAGAGAGAGAGAGGAAGAATTAACCGCGTTTAACAAATCGCGTGCAAATGATGGCGCGGAATCGATCGGTAGGTCAGGACCGTTTGGGGCGATCTCGGTCGTTGACTATCGTCAGGTACATTTTAACCGCCTGCCGACGCCACGGGGCGATCTCCCTGTTATTATCTCGATGCGAGATCGGCTTCTGGATCGACGTGCCTTTGGCTTTGGAAGCGGCGCTGGACGCGTGATACTGCCGCACCGATATCTGGTCCCGGAAAAAAATATATTCCGGCTTATAAGCTCACACGGGAACCTATTAATAGAGCCACTTGAGATACGCTTATTTACTCTCGGGGAATACACTTACTAGAGCCTGCGCGACTGCATCTATTAGCGCTTAACGCGTTTGCGATTCTAACGTCCGACGCGGATTATCATCGGGGGAATAAGCGGCTTACGACGGTCGGGGGTGTTAATTAATTTTCTGGAAAAATCGTGTAAACACTTAGAGCCGCGATCTCGTGAAAATCTCTGCCGATGCCGGATATGAAAATACTCCGTGCGCGCGAGATCCCGCTCACATGCTAGTCTCGCGTGGCTTGAGACGAATCGATGCGGCTTAAACACATTTCGTCGTCCCCCGCGGCCGGCGCGGACGGACGCTCGTCAAAATCATCCGCTCGTGTAAATAAGCACGAACGTCGCGGCAGCGATTTCGCACGACGCGCTATCCCGTCGAACGGAGCAAGTTTGAATGCTATAAAAATCTCACACTAATAGTGCATCTCTCACGTTGATTGGTCTTTCGTGTTGCCTCACTGATGGACGTAGCGTTGGAAAACAGCAACAGCGAGGACGGAGCACACCACGAAGGGGCGCGAATTTCACGAATAAGAATAATTGCCGGCCTTTATTACGAGCCGCTTCCTCCGAATTCGGTGTAACAGCGAGCTCCGCATTATGATGACGCCGTCTTGCCTCCGTCCGTGAATAGCGCAATATTTCCCTCTCTCTTTCTCTCCATCTCTCCTTTTCCGACAGCGAGGAAGCGAGCGTTAAGCTCCTTTTCTCCAGCAAGCCGAAGAAAAAAAAGGCACCTTCGCTCGGAATCGTCGGAAGCTAAGAACCGACGGACCTCAGTCTCCCGTACTTATCTTCCCCTCGCAATCGGTGCAATATATTCAGGGCGCAAACCGTCGTTGTCGTTGGCTGAATGGACGTTTTCACTTAAAGTCGCGCTCACTCGCCGGACAAAGGGATCATTATCGGGGGTAAAGAAAGGCACCATGGCGCAACGGACACTTAAATACGCGGAATTCACGCCCCGATCACGTGAATACGGAAATGCGACAGACAGGGCGAGGATGGATTCACATGCGAATCCGTTTCTGCCTCCAATTAAAGTAACCCAATTTCGGTATCCGTCCAGGCGGTCTTGGAGCAATAAAATAAATCAAATGTCTTTTTCTCCTTTGCGTGCCGAGTGTGTAATTTAATTATAATGTTAATATGAATGAGGATAATTGGAATACGGGCCCGTTGATTCCTTAAATCGCGTGTAAAAATATTCGCGCGGATAATTAATCAGCGGAACACTGTAATTATCATTATGTAGTTACCGCGGCGATTAGCTGCGCGCGCGCGTGCACGAATCGTACTATTAGCTTTTACAAGTATTCGCGTGACGGGCTCCGATAACTCATCGCCGGGGGAATCGTTGTCAATGGACGCGAAATGCTGAATATTCATTTCTAATTGACCACCCGCGGCAGCCCGTAGCAGTCCAGACTTGTCCCCTTGTCATTCCTCGTGATGCGTGGCAAGTTGATAGGTCAGCGGTTTGATAGAGTACCGTATCGAACAAAACGCACCTGGTATCGCCGCGGATCGATGCACGTATTCAATTTGCTGTCAGTGCCCATCCATTAACATTTACCTGCGCGTCGGCGATTATTGGGGACGTCAAAATAAATGGTAATCTCTCCCATCGTGTTACCTATTTTCCAGGACCTCGATTTTGTGGATAGATCGCATAAACGACGTTAAGAGTTTCCTAGATTACAGAACCCGCAAAGTGATCTATGAACTCTCGCCTACTGTTCGTAATCGTCCGGATACGTTACGAATGGAATATATAATTAACTTTGCATTACTGAAAATGCACACATAAGCTATTTTACCAACGCGATTTATTTTGTGTAATTGGGTTCAATTGAATAATATAGAATGTATTCCATTGGAAAAAAATATCTTACCTTCTTAAGTAACCATAAGGATTGTAAGAGAGGAAAAGAGGGAGGTATCAATCACAGTTTCGGCTATACTCAAGCCGTGTCAAGTGTCTACATGACTCTGAGAAAACGAGAAAATGAATCAGTATACCTGCGTGCAAAGACCAATGGAGAAAACCGCTCGGGAGGTAGTGGCGTGGCTTCGACAAGGGAATCGCATGAGACGGCTGCATGCATCTTCCGGAGATCCGCTCATGGTTTATCGAGGTTCCACGTAGAGCATTGTGGTTGCTGCATAATATTAACATTAGTGGTGATTAGTGGCTTGCCGACCACCGATGCCGGGCAATAGCTCCGAACGCGCTACTCTCTTCTACATGCGACCTTCCATCCATTAACGAGACTTCCAAGTCGACTCGAATTTCTGCTCCTCCCTTTCCTGTTTGCTTCACGGAACAGTGGCATAGTATTATATATGCCCTTTGCTTTTCTATTTTCCCTATTTGCAACGTGAGAGCTGTGCCGAACACTAGAAATTATTAATTCACATATATGTATATAATAAGCGTTTGGAAGATATTGCGTGAAAGAGATAATTAGATGCAATTAATAGCGGTAGTAGATGGAAAAATTGTTATACTAATTCATTTGGCATTTGTAATTATAAGTTTTATCTCGTTGCATTATTAATAGTATAATTAATAACTATATATGGTTACCATAGCTGTGATAAGATGCTATAAAATATAATACATTAAGAGGAATAAATTCTCAACTTGGATTGTATGTATATGATATAACAATCAAATTTATCATCATAACGAGTTATTTTACCTTTCAGCAATCAGTTGCACGTTGGTTTAGCTTGCATTTGATGTATTTATGGTATGTAAATATTATCTCATACATACATGATATAAAATACCTCATATTTACATGTAGATTAAAATCTTAAAAATTTACTCGTATTTCTTTCCGGTTTAAATATTAGAAAAATTGCAAGATGGCATATACGTTTTTCTCAACATTTTCAATCCATCAAAATAATTCGCAGATCTCTAAAATGCAAAAAATAAAAGAAAAACAACTCAAGATACAGCGAGCGAATGATGACATTAGTATCAGGATCACGGTATTTTAGACTCGCATAACTAATCAAAGCGATACACCGGGGATGAAAAAACGAACGTTTTCTAAATGAAAACCAACTCACCGATGATATCGGTGACGGCCAGTTGATTGCAGTTAAGATACTCGACGTATCTCGTATCAGACGCGCGTACTGCATAAACCAATCTTGCCCCGACAAAAAATATGATTCAGTGGACACGAAGAGAGTGAAATTCGCCATAAACGCCGAGGAGCAATCGACATGCTTGATTAAATCGCGCCATCGATAATCGGCGTCGCGCCGATCTCGGCGAGCGTGCGCGATTTTCCTCATGTTGCAGCAGAGCCGACGTGACTGCGACGGCGGCGACTCGTTAACTCGGCTCTCTCTCTCTCTCTCTTTCTCTCTCCCTCTCCCCCTCCTCCTCCTCTACGCGCGGTACATACAGCATACATATACGTCCGAATACCTCTCTCGCCGGCGCGGAACGCATCCATGAGGAGCAAAGAGATAGGGTCCCGACCGCTGTGACTTGTTTATGCGCTCGGCCCCCAACTACTTGCCCCCGTAGCGGCGAACTAAATCACACCCCGCGGATTTTATATTAAAACAAATAATTAATTCAGATGCCCGGCACATCGGGTGGTCTGCACGGCTACGGCGTGGATCGCCACGGCGCCTCGGCCCTCGATCCTCTCGATCCGTCGCTTTTTCGTCGCGGCGGGAAACGGAGGGGAAAGCGGCGTGCAGTCACGCTACCGCTTTAACACTATCGTCGTCAGCGGGGGTCGTCGTGGAGCCTTGTTGGAAATCTGCTCGTAAAGCTCGCGATATTACAAAATGGTCCCAGCGACAGACGGAGCGTGGATATGTGCGTACGTGTGTGTTGTACCTGCGTCCCGAGGGAGAAAAAAAATAAGTGAATCGAAAGGAATTTGCACGTGTGTTGCAAAATTTAATATTTGACATCTCGTCGATCGATTTATTCCTTTCTATTCTTAATGTATCAGAATCATCGTGTATACATATACATATATATATAAAGATCTCTATACAATATATTTCTCGTAAGCGATTTGTCAAATAATCTTTTTAGATCTTTTTGCGAATATACGCACATTGAAAGTTACATTAACTCTACGGCTGAATAGTTATGAATACGGAAGTTTGCGGATGTTCTTATCCTGTATATATAGCCGCGTCGAGGATTAGACGAAAATATGCTAGCTGGAACACAAGATACGTACCCCCTCGCGGAACCAGCTATAGAAGAGGACGCTTGTCTATCGCTTCGTCGGCGCCCTGTTGTGAGCCTACGAATAAATTCCTGAGTAATGGATGTTATTTAGTAGAAACTCGCAGGGGGAAATACGCGGGATCCGGTACGCGTTGCGTGTATTGTAAATGATCGAGCACGTTGCGTAACAGTCGATCCGAACATTCCTGTAGAAAATTGTCCGCAAGGATCCTGGCCGAAGCCGCTATGCATGAGTCGATATTACGCGCATTATTTCTGCGAAACTTGTCGTGCGCGTCGATTAAATAATCGAGTATCTTTGGGCTTATCGAGAGCTTCTTCATCCGTGCGAAGCGTATAGTACGGGACCGGCAGTAATTTCGTTACGTGTACGAAGATACCTCGAGTATATGATATTTTCTAAGCTTAAGAGAAAATTCATTATCATCCGGCACGATCTTTCGTAACGGTTAATTCCACGGTTCTGCGGAAACAGGTTCGTTTAGATGAACTTTGTACAATATTGCAGTCGACCTGTCTATCGCTTCGAGCAACAACTGAACAGGTTGTCGCGCGAAAAGAACGGTCAATTTTTTAAAATTACAACCTTTGCATTTCATATGCAACACAATTCATGGTAATCGTCTCATATTTATTGTTAACAGCGTCGATTTTTCTGATTATATCACGAAGGACGTGTTTACAGTGGCTAAGTAATTAAGTTTGGTCATTATCGCGATAATAAATGTCTCATAATTTGACTGTGAATTCCGTTATGGAGACATGTTGAATTTCGTGTATAGGAATACGATAAGAATTCTCGGCATCGTTTCGCAGTTGACTTCTCTTTTCACCTCGAATATCGTTATCGACACAGTGGGGCCCAGGGATGATAAACCGTTTTGCCGCATGCTCTCGGAATAAAGCTGTGATATAAGAGAGCATGTTCCGAAAGAAATTATGTGAATACGCTGGACATCATACAACAGCTTCGAAAGAAAGTGCACGCACATGACGATGGATAAATCAAAAAGTAATTAACTGTCCGTTGTAATATGTGAAAGGTTGTTTTTAAGTAGTATATTTCTTTGAAATACAATCGTGACAGCTCGCTTTTATCTTTCCCCTTCTGTTATTCTTTGTAAGATTATTATATAATTAAGCTACTTAATTATGTATAAATTAAATTAAAAATAAAAATTTCAATTAAATTTGTAAATTTAATTTTGGTTTCTTAATAACGTTTATAATAATGAATAATTGATAAATAAATTTTTTCCATTTTTTTATATTTCACTTAACCATCCTCTTTTTACATTATAAAAGTTACACTTAATCGCATGGCGACGAACAAGTTTTTATTTATTATAAAGCAAGCGAGATAATCATATCTTTAAGCGTATCTTGTAAGAACCTTGTCAAAACGTAACGCGAATTGATTAGTTTAGTGAAACTGTTTCGAAGAAGTCGATAATGAGTTAAAGCAAATTCCGTTGAAACTTTGTTCATTTATAATGACGGCGAATTATTTGTTTCGGCAGCGCTCATGTGCAAGTCATAGTTAGTAAAGAGTCGTGAAAATCCGCCTTCATAATGGAAGGCCTTTCATTATGCGCGGCGGAATAGGCGACGATTCTAATCGTCGAAGAAAGGGAGACACGCATGTAGTAGAAGTTATGAATTTCGCGAATGCTTGGCGAGTCTATCTTCTGGCTATCCTCGGCATTCGTAGTGTTTGTTGGTCCAGACTTGTCGCTTATTGAGAACGCAGCGAAATTTAGCACCGCGGGTAATTGCTGTCACGCTTGCAACGAAACGATCTACGTGATGAAAGTAATCAAGATCGGGTATAGTGGGGCCCCCAACTCACGATACGCTTTTTCCGCTTCACAGAAAATATAGCTGTCGATTGAATTTATACTTTTTTTATACTTTGCACTCATTTTACATTCCGCGTGGCTTTAATGCACGTTTTGACAGGCATTGCGACAGTTCCTATTTGACGTGGGATAAGAAATATGGAAAGTAATCTGTACCACACATAAACATTCTTTTATTATTGTACTTTTATACTTTTACAATTTAATCAATATAGGTGTATATGTTATCTATTTCTTAATCTTTAATTTTTCATACACACACACACACACACACACACACACACATAAATATGTATATATACACACACACACACACACACACACATTCATCAACATTTAAAGATACCACTGTCAAACACAAGAGCTATGATATACGAACATCCAGTTACAAGATGCGTTCTATCCGTAAATGTCTAACCCGGAAATGGGAAGCATTAATGACGTCTGATGTATATATGATTTTTTGCGATACACGCGCTCGTATATTGTCGTTATTTATCGCAGACAAACACTTTGCCCACACATTACGATCACGAGCTGACTTATGTTCTCTCTCTTCCGTTTATTTTTGCCTCTGCCTCTCGAATGAAGCGTCGCTGATTAAACATTCATATTTTAGCAAGTTCATTGTGCCTTTTCTAAAATATGCACATATCCAATCGCGGAATTTATTGCTAATAATGAATATCATTAGATTAATGTGATTGTCTGATATGAATAATTTATATTTTGCTGATACAATAGTTGTACATATTATTGTGGCGTTAATTATTGTTAGCTATGCAATTATCGCTAAAGCACATTTTGACACTGATTAATAACATCTTCGCACTTTCTCTTCTTTCTAGTTAAATGAGTTTCGCAATTCATGCTATGGTCGTATTTCCTGTTTTATCTACCAGTTGCACTGAATGCTTTAACCGTGCAAAGATAATCGTCTGTCAGTATATAACGTTGAACGAAAGTGAATTTGCAGAAACATCCCCCCTGCTGGGGTAGTCTCGTTAGTCAAGGGGTGATTGCAAAGGCAAAGTCAATGACGAATTATGTAAATCATCCGTCGCGTGTAGGGGATGGAAACGCGTATCTTTGTCATGTAATGCTTTCCGTCTCGTAAAATATTCTGAAAAAAATTTCATGTTTGTGCGTAGATTAGTTGAAATATGATGATCAGCTATGAAATTATATTTTTGCGTATGGAAGGTAATTTTTTTACGTAACATTATAAGAAGTAAACGTTTTGTATATCTATATGTGTACAAAATGTAGGCGTTATTATATTTTTCTATGATTAGCATTAAAAATTAGTGGAGGCTACAAACGATCTTTGATCGTGGACGCGCATAAATCGATACGTCGCTTTTTTGAGTAGCGATTTTTTGCATCGTCGCCGCGAGGGAACGGACGACGTACGGGCTAGGCGTATTCAATTTCTCTGTTCGCGTACCGTCACCCGTTGAGCGATAAACGGCGACTTTAGTTCGGACAATGACGTTCAATGTAGCGTGACGGGATGATACGTTGCGGGTGCCCGACCGCCCGCCGGGAAGCTCTTGGTTGCTGAACATGGGGGCCGCACATCATTACCCACCGTTGTTGACACTAGCTTATAAACGTCGTCATTCGGGTTCGGGGATGTGTGACGGACAGTCAACACCGTGGTGCTACGTCACGACTGGAAGCTAACACTCGATGGGGGTTGGGAGAATCCCCAACCTGCGACCTTGTTTTAATTCGTTAACGAACGACGTTATTAGGTCTTTTTTTGGACCGATAAAAGATCACTGTGAACATGACAAATATTCTTGTCACAGTTCTATGATTACTGTCTGCGCAATAATTTGTTTGTAAATGTTCTTAGTCGAAATAGAAAATGTGTGGAAACATTCGGTGCGTCTCGGTGCATGTTTCATATTCCGCTTGACTGAGAATTTGATGGAGTAACGGGCTGAAGGTACCGAAACAAGATACAAGAATAGTAGGAACTCGCGGAGCAGCACAAGCGCAGTTGCTCGGGCGTGCACGGGGCGGAATATAAGCTCCGATAAATCCGACTGCGCAGTTAAAAATTGATGTAGTAGTTTCGGAAGTGCATGGGGCCGACGGTTAAGTCACGTATGTAGTCAACGGTAAACGGAAGCCCATATCAATAAGTATCGGCTGTGTGTATCGGGATCTCTACGCGCGAACGAGCGAGGGAGGAAAACCGAGAGGGAGGAAAAGGGGGGGAGGGAGATGGCGCGCCGTGTTGTATAGAGAGCTAGTCGATGGGATGGCGGTTCCAAGGCCGGGGGTAAAATAATGGGGGCGGACGCTCGACTCGAAACATTGACGTTGCCCGGCGCGCTTACAAACACACCGACACCAATCGAGCATGGCTCTTCCTACACAAAACCGATGTAGGGGGGTTTCGTTGGCCAGGCGGCCGGTTGGCTTTACAGGGGGGAGGGGTGGGGAGGGGAGCGGGAGGGAGGGAAGGAAGGGGGAGAGAGAGAAAGAGAGGCAGGAATGGAGGTAGGGAAGAGTAGAGAACGCGGAGGGCAGAGTATCAAGAGAGGCGCGGAGGGAAGAACACGGAGAGGATGAGGGAAATACGCATATATATCCTTGTACAGCGTTCTATGCCATCGATGCGGCTCGTGTTTAACGCCCTTATAAATGTGTAATGCGTATACTTGAAAGTGGGAATGGTCGGGGTGCGGGACGGGAGGGCATCAGAGGACCGGGTGTAGGACGTACCCGCAACTCGCCGGGGTGGGCCCTCTGCGTATCGATAAACGATCAATCAACTGGTACACCTATGGACGAGGCCACCGAGGGTAAAAGAGGCGGCGGTGGCAGCGGCGGGAAGGCAGAGACGGTCGGAGGAGAAGGAGGAGGAGGAGGAAGTGGTAACGGAGGACGACGTAGGGGTAGGAAGTACAAGGGATGAGAGAACGGTACGATGGTGGGTGAAGATGGGTATGTGAGAGGAAGGATGGAAGGGGTTGAACGGAAACAGCGACGGTAGGGGCAAAAGACAGAGGAGGCACGAGACGCGGGGCGAGGGTTACGCGGGGGAAGGTGGCGGCTTGCAGAGTATCGACCCATCGTAGAGGAGAAGGCAGCCAGGGTCGCCTTCGCCGGGTTTTGTTGATGTAGGTGTATACGCTCCGCGTATCTGTCTATCTGGATATCTACGCGAAGACGTTGCGAGACTCAATCTCGCTGTCGCATCGGCGATACGAGTTTGAATCGTTTCCATGCTTTAATTCTGTTGAGGCATACCACTCGGGAGTGTTCCGCGATTTCTCGAACGTACATGCTATTCAATGTTGACCCTCGGGATTTACTGCTTGTCTGACGTGACTGCAATAGAATATGTCTACGATTTCGCTTTAATCTCTCGAGGTGTATATACATCACAAGTCATTAACAAGAATGTGCGTACTAAGAAGATTTACAGAACTCTTTAGATCATTAATGTCCCTTTAACTTGAAGTAATCTTCATTTTATGGACTTTCACATTTGCCACTACGAGGAGTATGTTCCGTCAGAGTATCCAGGAGCAACGAGCTCAATGTCTCTACGTTCTTGCGTGTTTTCCCTCACTCTCCACCCTCTCTACGTAAGACGACAGGAAAGCGATTAGAGAAGGAACGCGGTCAGAATGGAAGTAGCCAAATCAAATTATCTGCGACATGCTCGATGCGGATTCCAGAGGACATATCGCGATTCCGCGTCACTTATGCACCGTTAAATATGTTAACGACCTCAAGCTGCCTGCTACGCATCCTCGTTGCGTCTTCGTTGTCATCGTATCGCGTGCCTTGTAAACGATACGTTCAATCGGGGAAGCTCGATTTTCAGCTATATCATTGCGCTATATCACTCGTTCCCACACATTTCCGCTTCGTTTTAGCGGCGTGCACGGCGCGTAACTCGCATAGAGGGGGAACAATGCACAGCCACCGAGCGTAGCTACGTGGATCTGCCCATTGTGGGGTCAGGTGGGTCGTCGGTCGGCGGAGAGCTCGTTGGCTGGCTCCGCGGGGTGTGGCCACATAACCATAGCCACAACGATTCTCTCCTCTCTCTGTCCCTCTTTCTCTCTCTTTCGTCTACTCTCGCAGTCTCACCCTCTTCGTCTGGCTTCGTCCAGCTTTTCTTCTCGTTTCATCGTCGCCCATTTCACTCGTTTGCCACAGGAACGTTCCGTCTCGCTCTTGCCAACCGAATCCGCGGTCGTGCTGATAACAATAGCGAGCTCTTTCTCCCTCTTTCTCTCTATCTCTCGTTCGTACTATCGTAACGCTTGGCGTTCCCCTTTCTGCCCGAAGCTGGTGCGCACGCGGCAGTAGGGATACACCAGTGCGTGTACGCGCCATCGGGAGCTACCAAGCAGGCGCATCGTCGGCCTATTACAATGGCCAGCCCTCCTAAACGTTTCATTGTCATCGACGTTCTCTCTGCCCATGCGTCGATGCGCGCGAACCATTGTTTCTCGTCGAATGGGCGGCTCTCGGCCAGCGAGACCACCGTCATCGGATAACGTTGCGCCGCGCCGTTTCCACGGTGAGGCCAAGCGAGGCGTGAGTTTCTGCGCGATCGACCACCCATGACTACCAGTGGTGGAGTATATTAATTGCCTTTATCTAGGTGCAATCCCCACCATCGGAAAGTTATTGCAGTGTCATTAGCGTGACAGATTTGTTGACTCGACTGTTCGATCAATTATCACATATAAAATTTCCTTTCATAAATCGCCGATCGTATTTATTGCAACAGTAATATAGCTTGTCGTTAAATTCGTGGCATTAAGCTATCGCTGATGTGGTAACTTTCTCTCTCTTTCTCTCTTTAAGTAATTAATGTATATTTATTATACTACTTTGTATGTGTCTCTGCGATTTGCACGCTTTGCTTTGTCCTTACTACGTGCGACGGTGCGTCGGCCAAAGCTCACTTTTCTCTTTTGCGGTAGTTTATTCTGCTTTTTACGAACGTAGGATAATCGGAATACATATTTGTCGCATTTAACATCAGAGAAGTGAGATATATCATCGTAGCACGAACTTGTTACCGCGCTACCGTGCAGCTAGATCTAATAATAAGTTCCGAGGATGGTTATTTTTTTTAACAGCATATGCATACCGATTATTTACGCGTGCCATCGAAGTTTTCCTGCTTAGGCATTCCCCGCCCGGTGAAAGAACAAGTTCGTTCTGTAACGACAAAAAACAATTATCGTGAAAACTGCATTCATTAATAACGGATAACGTATCGTTGCATCGCGTCACGCAGATATTCAGGTAGAACCGGTCGGACTAACTCGATATGCGAATCTTTCAGATAAGCACGCATCGTCAAGTAAATCAGGCCTTCTCTCGTTACACGCGTATTCTTAATGCAATATCCCGGGACATCGACTACAATCAACTACGGATCTTACAACCGGCGTTAGAGATAATGATTCCAGCGTCCGATAAGTATTAATAGCGTCAGCTAGCGTCGATGCACGGTTACAAAGCGAAGAGACGTCCTTCCGTTTCTCGTTCCATTATATTAAGTGCTCCACTTGCCGATTCAAAGCTCGATACATTTGATACGCGCGATGCATTTCGAATCGACTTGATTTTTGACGTTCGCAAAACAACGAGTCCGAGTTCCGGTCGTGATGCACGGCGCTAAACTGTAATTATCACGAATTCATCTTAAGAAGTGATCACGCATTCTTCTTGCTACATGATATTACCGATGATCTACAGTACATTGAAAATTGTAGTCTTTCGCGGCGCACGATCGCGATCTTCTTGATCCACGTCCAGGGTAATAAATCTGCCCTAATGTTGGGTTACGAGAAACAGTTATCGGAGTTTGAAATTTATCGGTTCTTTAACAATTTTCCGCTATTATCGTCAACGATCATTAACAATTCTTACGATTCTTACAATTCCTATAACCTGATATTAATACGCTGCAGTAAGTTTAGAACATATTTTCCTTTTTAAAAACTATGAATAACTTACGCAATTGATTGGAAATGCAAAGTATGATTTTCGTACATACATTAATACTACGTTACGACGGTAGATAATCAGATCTTTCGAATTTATTGCTTGCTTCATAGTCTCAATGTTACTTTTGGCATTCAATTGCGCTTTGTATAATTCTAATGATAGAGCAATTTTTGACTCGCTCACCATATAACGTATCGCTATATAAATATTATTTTTAATTGGTTAAACGATATCAATATTAATATTACTTTTAATATCGTAACCAAGTTGCACACAAATAAGATTTTTTATTTCCAATAAATACGCCGTAATAACGATGATATTTTTTAAATAAAATGCTTTTGCAATATTTAATGCATATTCACTACAGTCGTCCTCTCGTGTCTCTCGATAGCAATTTTCTTGATTTGCTCCCACAGCATAGGATAGGGATGAATCGTTCTGGCAAAATCTGCACGATTCAGACGATACAATTCGCAGATCTCAACAGCGACGACGCTGGCCACTCTGCGCGCGTCTGGCATCACCAGCGCGATCTCCCCAAAATGCGCACCATCTTCTAAGTGACATACTTCCCTTCCGGAACCCGTATAAATAGCCACCGTACCGCTGGCGATGAAGTACATGCAATCACCTGGTTGATTTGCCCGTACAATCACGTCGTTCGGTAAAAATATCTCGGATCTCAGCAGAGCGACGATGCGCGTCAGTAACGAGAGAGGCAGATTGCTGAAAAACGTAACGTTTTCCACAAGTTTGCGGCAGACTTGCATACCGATCTCCTGGCGCATATGCATGGGCAAAGTGTTAAGAATCTCAGGTTCGCAGAAGTATTGATATTGAAAGCAAAACTCATAGTAGGCTATAATACGAAGTCGAGTCGCATGTGGTAATTGCCGATGCTTCATGTACTGCTTAAGATGTGCCATGATGTCTTGATACTTTATTCTAGAGCTCTTGGTGCTTCTGTAGAGCAGATTTACGTGAGCTATCAGGATCCAGATAGTTAGACTTCCTAAAAGCTGTAAGAGGATCACCAGCGTAAGGTCCGCTTCGTTTCTCGGTTTTTTATGCAGAAAACCCGATGACAGAAAGATGGAAACGGCGCGTAAGAGGCTGTACAGATACTGACGAACTTTGGACTCTTCCCAAAGGTTGAATTTGTGTATCCAAGAGTCGTCACTTGGTCGCTTTGGTAGATGCATGGAAGTCGTCGCTATTGGCACTAGCCAATACAGGCAAGACTGCCACTGTAACGCTATTATTATCCAAAATATCATAGCGAAAACTTTATAGACGATCACTGGAACTTTGTACATGTCAGCAATTTTTGTCACGTAGGAACTGAGAGAGAACACGCGGAATCCACACATCAAAGACATCAGCTCGCGTGTGACTGTACTCTTTTGCCATATCGTAATAAACGCGATGTCAGTTGGTAAAGAACCCAGGAAGTCTGGCAGGAAAGTGCTGTATTTCATGTATCTCTTCATTATTTTTTTCGGTTCCATTACGACACAGTGATGCAGTGTGTCAAAATATCTGCTCAACAACAGATAAAAAAATATTTAATTTTATAGCGACTTTATTAACAGATTTTATTGTAATAAGAACGTTAGAATACAATGTCCAAAATTGCGTTCTGCAAAATACGAATATATCAGCACAAATTAATTTATAATTTCTTGATTAAACTATATTCACCCAGTCATAAAATTAATGCCTATGTCTATGCAACAAAGACAAAGTAGGAGATTTTTGCAAATCATCCAATAGTCCAATAATGAATGCTTGCTTATTTCAAAGGCAGCTTGATGTGGAACAGCCATCAACAAACAAGTTATCGTTAAAATCATTAAGATATCCCAATAAAATCTGCGTTACAAAAGATCTGATTTAGTATAATATATTTGATGATATACTTGTGTATATTACAAATATATTACAAATGTGTATATTACAAATATATACATATACACACACACACACACACACACACACACACATACACACACACACACACACACACACAGGAAGAGTGTAGAAATTTGTTAAGAAAATATACCTAATGGCACTGAATGGGTGAAGGATGTATTGGTAGTTATGCAAATGCCATCGTTTTTGCGAGAATATGGAAGCATGACTGCGTAAATACTTGCGGGTACCTGGATTTTTTTCTGATATCATCCTCAAAGAGCGAAACGTATCAAGCGCTTTTCGGAAGAAATTGCGTTTAGGAGGAAAGACTATATCTTCATACTCGGGCTCAATTTCGCATTCATGCTCTATACGAAGCATTGTGCAATTAAGTAGTGGATTAAAAGTAATGTAAAAAAAGGGAGTTTTAATAAATGTATATTTCTTCTAATTATAGAAATATCATCACATGTGTGAAACAAGTGTACAGCGCTAGCAACGGTGGCATCTCTTTGAATGAAAGGAGAGCTCGTTCTTTCACAGCTGATTCGTACGAGTGAACGCAGTCGGTAGTAACGTTGTCGGTGGTTCAGGTTCCTCTTGGGATCTCTCTTTCGATATAATACCGGCCACGTTATCTTGAAACTGATGTCTGAATGGCGAAAGATATATATATATATATATATATATATATATATTCGTTTTAATCTGTAAATGGTAAGATGATTTTCATACTGTTGTAAGATAATTTTTGTTGGAACCTAGATATCAGAATACTGCTGCTGGTAACACTTGATCGATTTTGTTGTTTGCGCCTGTTGTGTAGCCTTTTGCCTTGTGAGGACAGCACTTTATTTTCAATTAATTGTATTAACAACAAAAAGTAATTGGAAATATCTGCAATCGTGTTTTTTTTTGCAAAAATATATAATATGCATTTTTTATTTTTTGTGTGATATAATTGTTTATATATAAATAATTTTAACTTTTGTTTTACAATTATTTCTTTTATGTGATTTTCGATATTTCTTTAAATTTTTATTATAAGTTATATTATAAGTTTATTATAAAAAATCCCGTGTAAAATTTTCAAACTATTAATTTAATATATTTTATATATTAATCATTTTTGTTAAGATTTGCAAGATTTATTAAGATTCTGGATTAAATTTAGGAAATTGAATTTAATTAAAAATCTGAATGCGTATTGAAGGAATTTATTAAATTTTACGTTTGCGATTCGTGCGAACGCGTTTACTAATATCGTGTCCATCTCGAAATTAATACTATCCAATATACGAAATGTATCATATTTTTCATACGTTCCAGTTTATGGAGATGTGAATAATTGCCGGTATGATTTGCGAGTCGCGTACATCACAGCCAGTGAATTTTGGTGCGGTCAGTTTATTTTTAGTGCAACTGACAGTTGGTTTCCGCGGGATATAAAAATATCGAACTGACTGTACGAATGAAGAAACGTTTTTCCTAGCGAGTGACAAATTGAACGGTACATATGACAGTATTTCGTTATATAATGTTGTTTGGACCGAAATATTACACGCGTATCGACGATTGTTTTTGTAGAATCGAGATTTTTATTGCACGTGTTCGTGAATCCTTCCCAGTTTGGACTATAATGGTAAAGATGAGAGTATCTACCAACGGAGATCGCCTATCGCTTTCAGGATGGATGATCTGTTCACGGTACATTTAAGTAACGTTTTATACAAGTCGGCTTTATGAGGGCTCAGACCTTCGTTGCGTGCACCGCATATAAAGACAACCTTCCGGTATATATTCTACGCGTTGAATTCTCAATGTAACGACGAGATTTTATGGACGATTTTATTCGTTCCCTATACACGAATAAATGTGTATATCCGTGAATAAACTTAGCTATAACCATGTCTATTGGAGGGAGTAGAAACGATACAAGTATCTTACCACGCATAGAGAAAATATTTAACATTCATATCTTTATACTGATGCGTATGATACGCCCTCAATTACTGTCGTAAAACAAAATACGAAGTTTCTTCGAACATTTTGAGGGTGCGATGTTTCTTACGTAGATATCGCGGCTCTGACTAAAGGGGTATCAGGAAACATTTTATCCCAAGCTCCGAGAAATCTACCGGTTAAGCGGTGTACGCAATTTAAAGTCGCTACTTTTGTCCGTCCCAAGGGAATTAAGGGTCAGACGCGGAGGCAAGTATATCGCCAGGAAGTCGGGTTCTCCGCAGCTTTTTTCCTCTCCTATCCTGGTAATAAATTTTCAAGTCGTCCAGCAACGTCCTGGAACTCAGGAACGATGTTATAGACGGTGCTCGAGAACAAGAAGGGTGGTTACTCAGGGTACGCTCACAACCCTCCGCACATACTAACGTGGATTTACCGAGGCCCATCCTCCGCGTAACGACGAGTGACTGCGGAAGAGTCTATATACGCGGTTCTGGGGTGGAAAGTTATGGGTGGTCTCGTTGCTGTATCAATATCTCGTTAGGGGCTACGACGGAAATAAAATCGGAATGTTCGTCTTTCTCGGGACTGACCGAGCTAGCAAAATTGTAATGTCCTACAGGCGCCAGTCGCTCGTTACACGTTGCAACTTTGAATGTAGGAGTAGTGGCATATTTGAATGTAGGAATTGAATTATTGTGTCACGTTTTATATGAAAACTGCAATCGATCATTGCAATATAGAGAAATGTTAGCATGTATTGCAAAATCGGCTTACTGTATCAATATCAACTAACTGGAAAATGACGGAAGCGTTAAATAGGATCTCTAATACGCGCATGTATTTGCTAGTTATCCATTGATATTTACGTTCTATCTCTCATTAGAGGGAAAGATGGATTATTTCAAGTGCATATAACGAGTTTCGTTTTGTAGTCTCATAATTGCATCGAAATTTCATCAAAGTTTATATAAAATAGATTTTCAGATATACATATATGTATATATATATATATATGTGTGTGTGTGTGTGTGTGTGTGCGTGTGCGTGTGCGTGTGCGTGTGCGTGTGCGTGTGCGTGTGCGTGTGCGTGTGCGTGTGCGTGTGCGTGTGCGTGTGCGTGTGCGTGTGTGTGTGCACATATATAGATTCTATTTCTAATTATACCAATTACATTTATCTAAAATATATTGATATTATCATTATATTATGTTTCATCCTGATACATATGCTAATATAGAGGTTTCACGGATCACTGCACGTGGCTATTGTATTCAATAACGAGTGAGTGGTCATGATCGATACTTAGTTATTCAAATAGCGTTATCAATACTTTGTGGTGCGAAATTGCTATTTTGCGCTATTTAGCTAATGAACAGTAACACGATTGTATTTGCCCTGAAAGTCCTGCAGAAATTACGTACATGAGAAAAATATAACACTGCAAGATTAAATGTAATTACAAAAAAATTATATTTTTTACATACTACGTCACTTACGTCACTTGTTTTTTTTTAGTATATATATATATATATATTCACTCGCAAGTAATTTTATTTATAACAATAGTAGTTCATATTTCAACGCAATTGTCGGGACTAAGATGTTTCTTTTATATTTACGACGTAAGGACGCGAACGAAAGTAATTCTTTGCTTCCGCCGCAATGATCAATAAACCATCCCGTCCACGCTGCTGAACGACGCTTTATACTTCGATGGATGTAACGCCAGGGAAAGAGGCGGCAACTGGTGGTCGTAAGTACTTACGTACGTGTAGGTTCGCCGCGTATATACGCAGTGAGCTGCCAACGATATAGCCAGCGAGACGAAAACACTCGTCTGCAAAGTCTAGTACTGGCGTAAATATACCGAATGGTAAGAGACGTAGCAGCAGTTACCCAAAAGCCATCGCTACCGGTCGCTTATGGAAACACAGTTCCGTAAATATTTTCGAGCACTCTGGTCTTTTTCGCGCGCTATTACGATCGAACAGTACTCTATATATTTTTACTTTCTAAATTTATAAAATAATTAGCACTTATAGTATAAATAACGCAAATTTAAATTGAATTAAAATTCTGATATTGGAATAGCTAAAAATAATAATTGCAATCTATATACGTTACGTTTGCACAATGCAATTATATTCATCATTTAGCAAATAACATGTTTGATTAAATTTTTGCTAAATTTAAGACATCACATCGGTTTTATATTCACATTCGAATAATATTGCAATAACAGAATAATTTTTAAAATAAACGAATTTAAAGAATTCCGTTTTATATTTTTGACAAAATAACATAACGACCGTGGAGGTTGTTTTCCAAAATAATGCTTCGAACAATTTTTCGATTATTTTTCCAATACAGCCTGTACTACATTCCGCCGTAGTGGTAAAATTGCTGAAGGTATAACACGTAATCTATTATTATAAGCCGGGAAGAGAGAGAGAGAGAGAGAGAGAGGAGGCAACTGGTGGCCGTACGTACTTACGCTCGCTCACGCGTGTTCTCCGCGCGCATCGCGCGTATATGTGTTATACGCGTCGCGGCTACGGCAAGTTACCAGTGATATAGTTTGCAGCTGAAACAACCGTTTCTACTGTTTAACAGTTGGCGTCTGGCCAATCCCTGGTGCCGATGCACCCCTCTCTTCACCCGTTATACGAGGATTAGAGTATACTGCGCTACCCCTCCTGAATGTACACTATGTAATTTTCTCTTCTCCTTCCCTTTCCCCCTTCCTCTCTCCCTCTCTCGTCCTCTTTATTCCATCTCCCCCCTCGTTTTATTCCCCGACATCTCGTGTATTCTACTCTTTATTGTCCGACTGGACCCGCGTACGGACATGCCTCCGCACCGCATTTGCATCCCGTTAAACGTCGTAAACTTGTCAAAGCGCGGGCCGTTATGTGCAGGATCGCCAGCCATATTGCAGGCGGGCAACGTTTGCGGTATCCTCCAGCGGGTGGCCGAAAGACAAAGCACCGGGGAGACAAGGAAGGGGGTATCTGCCGCGCCGTTATTCCGAACGAATCGACGAACTTGAGTGCACTTAACGGAGATTAACGTTCTTATATCTCTATCTCGGCCCGGAGACGATATGTTAATGAGTTGATAATACCGAAATTTCGCTAACGAGGGCCGCTGTATTTCACTGTCGCAGCGACAAACAGACTTCTGCGACGGTTCTTGCGTCTTAATTCGAACTGAATCACCGAACGTAGGAGTGCACTTAAAGCAGATTAAGGCTGCCGTAACAGAAGATAAGTGTACGTCGCTGTATCATTGATGTTGCAATTAGACCTACCTACAAAAAACGAAGACAATGTACATTTACGAATGGCTGTATAATTTATCAATGATTCGATATTAAATCTTTTTTTTATTTTTACGATTGCAGATATAATAATCAATTTCGCAAAAAATAATCAAGTAGAACATATAGCTTGCTGCTAAATTGTTAAAAAATAAATATAACTCGTCGTCGAGTTATGATTTATAAGTCCCTATTACATTTAGTACGTAAAGGTATAACATCATGTGACGTTAATTATGTTATGTTAATTCTAGATTATTGGATTTCTATCAAAAAATATTTAGTGATGATAGCAATATTACATTACAGGATGGCATATCTAATTATTGCTAAACTTAAATGCAATCGATAAATAATAATTATCTGGTTCGCGGTGATCGAAGTCATCAATACTATTTCAGTATCCAGTGCGCGACTCATAATTTATTTCTCTCGTTTGCTTGTGCAGCCGGAATATCCAAGTTTTCTCCAACATATATTTACATTTATAATAATCGTTGTCGTTTCATTCATTAATTGCATTAATTAACAATTTAGATAAAACAAAGGGTGTAATAGACTCATTTCAAAACGGTTCTCCTAGCGTTATTATAAAATCTGATCCTTAAATCCAATTCGACCGCTCGTCGCACGACAACGATGCATGGCCACTGCAATTTTTCATTTATGTCGTACGCCGATTTATGAGTCTATTAGTCGATAATGGTGAAAAATACGGCTGCGAGGATAACGATCTTAGCTTATAGTGATCATAAATGTAGAATAAAATGTCGCGCAACGCGAGGGGTAATGCCAGCGATGCGGCCAGGCTGAGCATATATTCACGGTAAGTGGCGTGAGTTATGAAAACTTCATGATATATCCAGGATACTTTATGCCTTCATGAAGAACCGCTGAAATAACGTACAAGCGTAATGCTTTTCGCATACTCACATAATTAAAAACTGAAACGCATTCGCCATACAATGCGAGAAGCTGAAAAGAGTCCACTTTTGCTACAAATAATTGCTTCAAATTAGAGCCAAAATATTAGATTTAATTTAATAATGAATTAATTTATTAATATGTCTATAACAGAAAATGTTTTAAATAGTAATTCAGAGAATTGTAATGATATATTTTATGAGAATATTAAATGTGTACCTTTCATTTTTAATTAATCTAAAAATCCTTGTACTCTAAAAAACATTGGAGTTTCAATACTAAAATAGATGACGTATAATTTATCTAACCGCAACCGAGAGCAAACGGGCAATATTCGGGACATCCGTATAATTTACAGTACCGTCAGTATCTATATCGATATCGGAATTCTCACTAGTCGTATATTGATTCTAGTGCAGATTTCAATAACACTATTCGCATTGTAATCATATCCATTACATTATGTCATAACGAAACCTACTAGTAGAGAATTTATTTTGTATAAATAATGTACAAAGGAATTTACTTCGTATAGCTAAATAGACAAAGTCAAACCAATTTTATACTTAGAATCTTTTAAGCATTAGGAATTAATGATTAGAAATACATAAATTTATAATTATAAATGAGTACAATTTACTTCGAGAGATAAACGGATCGTGATATTAAAGTATCTCAGACTGCCACATAAGCTGCATTATGTAATTTATATTATCTCTCTCAAAATGCTACGACATCTCTTCCAATTTAACTATGTCACGTATGTCTAATGTATCTAGTTGGAAAAGTTAGCACAAGTATTATCTAGTTGATCTGGGCTAAGTTGGACAACGCCTTAAAGATGTTATACGCTTGGCCAATTTGATGAATATTAAGGGGCGTGTATTGAGTTAGAATCTGCAGTTGTAGTCATAGATAGCAAATTGGGAAAGTTGTAGTGCTGCCGACGTTGCCAGAGCCCGTTTGCGTCTTGTTGTATTATCTTAGAAACTTTCTGACGTCTTATAAGTTTCCAACTTTTGTTATATACGTATGCAAACTTGTGTCGCGAGTTCCGCCATGACAGGTTGTTATTGAATATGAGTAGAAACGCGTAAGATTTATTTATATTTTATCGACATATGTACGATGTAAATATCCTTTCGCGAAATAAGAATTCGTCGATCTAGTGTAGTGTAACATAAATGGAAAATAAAATTTGCGATAGTGTAAGTTAAGTCATTTTTGCACAATCTGTAATATACGAGAGTAATTTTAATATTATTGTAAAGAATAAAGTTTGTATTGCTCTATGTATAAATTATAAATTACGGAAAGACATATTTTCTGGTTATTATTGTGATTAAAAGAAGATGTAAAGAGGAATGCACAAAGAAGCATAGTTATAGAATACAATTTTCATTTTGTGAAGATGTTTATTGTTTACACTAGAAGAGGAATATTCAGCCGACATTTAATCAGAGTATTTCAAGCAGGCGGTGGTAGTTCATGCATTCTTTGCTAAAGTTAGAATAAACAAACTTAAAATATTAAAGGAAAAATAGGAAGAGCATAGAACCACCAAGTAATTACAACAAACCGTTACGTATTTCGTGCCATGCACGTGCTTCATTTAATTTCATTTTAATGCCGTGTCAGTATCTATAAATATATATTTAAACGCATATGTGTGCGTATTTAGTTTCCAAATGTTGAATTAACTATTTATTAAATATAGTAACATATATTGATATGAATAACATATTTATTGCGAGAAAATAGAGTATTTGTTATACTTAATCTAATTAGATATTTGGTGTCGTAAAATCGATACATTTTATATTTTATCTGCACTAATTACGAATAATGTAAAATTAAAATATTTGTATATTATTAATAACCTTTTGTTATATCGATATATAAATTCTATGAAGCATCGTCAAATGCATGTAACGACCATTTTGCACGCAAATTGTAGAATGTGCTTGTACTTGTTTGTCTTGATTTACTCACGCAGCATAATTAATGTCATTTGACCGCAATATACATTTCAGTAGAAGTTATCCGAGTTAAACATGACTGTGTGCCAAGCTATTTCTACTTGTTAACCATTCAAATGAGTAGGCAATAATTTCAATACTGTACTTTTTAAGTTGTATGCTACTTGATGGTATTTATTTTCATTACAGATTTACATATTTAACAACGCATTTTACGATTTTAACGTTTATATGCCGGTTTTTATTCCGAGAGATAAGAACTGTGTTAGTCTCGATATTCGTATAATAGAACGCGCTATCGCACGATGAGAAGATATGAACAGGGATATAACGAAGACACGTAGAAAGCATGCCGCAATATATCATGCATAACAAGTGACTAGTCCAACTCTATGCCATGCACGAGTTGTCTAAGGGATGTTATTGCGCCAGACGCAATCACACAATCATATTTCTTAACTATGGCGAGAGAAACACGGCCTATTTCTCTTTCCTTATTGGAAGCTATTCTTCCTAGTTATACTTTCGTATACAGTTTTTTTCTGGCTTGCGTAGTTAGATATAAATCGCTCCAATATGTCCAATAGTTAAATATAAATCGCTCCAATATGTCGAGTTCTACGATGTGCAATAAAAAATTGAAAATCAATGCCATTCTAATTAATTGCTGAAAGTCGTCTACTGTCATTTAAACTTTTAAAATTCGTTCTACAGCATCACGATCTAAATAGAAATATTATGGAAATGTCAGATCAGATATTTACTCAAATATTATGAGCTCTTTCTACTACGTACAGATAATCCGAAGGCAGCTGGGTTATTCTGCGAATATAATAAACACGTCGCTTTGCAGTACGTGCTGCGGAATTTAACGAAGATAGCAGATTCAACGAACAGAGAGTATTGAATACCGTGTATACTGAACATTACAAAGCACACTCTTTGATTAATTATCATACCGACATGTTCGCCGATTCAATTTGTTATAAAATCCGCCTTTCGACGTGTTTGCGGCTTAATAAAAAGATTATGCTAATTTTCTGCAATAATGTAATTAACCGTTTTCTGCATTTTTAAATGGAAGTTTACGTTTAATATTATAAATATAAATTGTTACTTTGTGCTTGTATTATTGCTTATGAAAATTCTTATGAAATTCCTATAATCTTAAGTGAAAAGTGTACGTCAATACTTTTATTAGAAGTTTACAAAATACCTGAATTATTTTATAACGTATATCAAGCAATTTTGTGTTTTTACTTGCGAACACTGCTGTTCGCCGTCTTAATGATTCCTTTAAAAAATTACACAGGATACTTTACTTACCCTCTCTTCGTAAAAACTGAGTCGTAAATGCTCTAGACATTTTACTTTAATTTTGGTTGATAATTCAAACGAGCTAACATTGAGGTAAATTATCAGGATAAAACAAATAATGGTTACTGCATAGAAATATACAATTATAATAAATATCGCAAAAAATACATTGCAAGCAGTGAGATAAACAAATATCGAAAAATAATGTTGACGATCTTTTGTCGAGTGAAATTAATAATAAGATTGATATGGATTCGGAAAAACTGTACGATTTCTATATTTTTGAGTTTCAATTTGATTGTTAGCCGAAATGATAACTTTCTCACATCAGAAAATTTAAATATTTTCATTAAATTAAGATTCGAGATATGACAAAAGATAATTAGATTAAAATACGAGAAAAATATATATAAATCTTATACATCATTGAATTATAAAATATGTTTAATAGAGTTGAGATTAACAATTTTGATATTACATTATTATTTGGAGATTAAATTTTTTGCATCGATAAATAGAAATACAACGTAAAAAATATTGATACATAAATTATCCATACAATAAAATTTTCACAATAAAATCCGACATGTAGATTCAATATTAATAGTAGTATTAAAATGTTTGTAAATGAAAAAATAATATTAATAGTAATAATACACTACTTGGCAGATTATTAATATGCGAAAGTTAAGAGAACCGTCGTGCTCTTGTAGAAACATTTATCGGCACGGTTTAATTCTACAGTCACACCAGGACATCAGCATTACCATTAGTCATGTTGTTTACTCTCGACTCTCGGAAACGCTGACAGCGTAGGGATGTTTTCTTCCGTGCAACCTAGAATTGGCTCCGGCCTGCTGGAACGTGAGCTTATCGAGTAATTCCACACGTCCTGGAGGCAGGTTATCACGACGAACACGTCTGTTCCTGTTACGCACGGAGGCTGCTACGCGCACGTGTACGGGGCTCGATGCATCGGAATGACGTCGACGCTCCGTTTACATTGTGCGATCGCAGAATACGGTTCGGCGAAACAGCAAAGGCGCAAAGCTAGCGGGATAGCAATGGCGGAATTAACGTATTCGTATTACGCAGGGGTTCGCCATATCAGCCGCGGCTAGATGAATGCTAATTAGCGAAAGATGTATGCCGTATCTCGCTAGTAGAACGCTATCTTCCGTTACTATCGTAACAGATATTATTCGACGATCCTTGTTTTTCGCAGTAGTACGAATCATTTATAAGTGCGGCGGTGATTCTTTGATTGCGGTAATACACTTCGGTCGTTTGTAGAGCGGTCTCTGCTGCTATTTTACGTAAAAATATATGTATACTATCGAGCGTAGGGCACAGACGATTAAATGAAGAATTATGATCGTTTATTCATCACCGACAGGCTTTGCCTGTGGGAATCGAATGAGCAAACTCGCACCTGCGCGAGAGCGTACTGTATGTTTCTTGCTCTGCGTCAAGCGAACTCGCGAAAAAGCATGGGGATGTATGTCTGCGTAATGTTAACACGTATCATATAATGAGCTAATATCGTATTTCAAGTTTAATACTATCCTCACGTTCTGTAGCTGTAACAAGAAGCGCAGATTATAACAACATTGTGTGATATATCTTAATTAGAATTATTTTTGAACATTATTTTAGATATTATACTTAAGGAAAAATTTATAAAAAGAAAATAATGTTTGAAAAATTTGACGTGGCAGCATTAACAGCAATATTAATGTAAGAATTTGTGAACATGTAGGTATGAATGTGTTATGTAATTTTGTAATGTGTTACAGTGGGAAACATTTAGTTATTCCACAATTCGCTAACATATGAATTTTGCGCGGTTTCGTGCCCATTAACTAACGGTAATGATCCAACAGAAATAGTTTCCCCACATCTACTTTGTCGAGCGACAAACTGTAATGGTGATGCAAGCCGAGTAATTTAATATAGCGTATAATTCAGACGAAATCGGGACCTGAAACCTGTTACCGCGTCTGGTTAAAGCAGCCGTGAAAACGGATCTACGAGCGGCTATAATAGCCGCTGCCAAGTTTTCGGCTGTGTTAAGATAATGTTTGAATCACCGGCTGGCCCGACTAATGAGTAATTAGACTACCAGGAGATGCGTCCAATTTTAAGACTCCCGTCATAGTTGCGTTAAGCTAATGGGCTTTGGTACAGGCCTCGCGAAACTATCTCTCCTTCTGTTATGAATAACAATATAATTTTGTATTACCGAAGACGTCTCGAAATCCCTTTAATCAGAAGACATCGGAATAAGACATTACCTACAACATTTAATACGGTTGATTACAAATTTAATTATATGGAAATAATATAAGATAAAGAATTGCCTTCTTATATCTGGTTCCAAAAATGCCGAACGTAATGGAAATCAATATTTAAATAATCTACAACTGCGTTTAATTAAATAACTGTCGATAGAATATGGATTTTAATTACACACAAATAAAGTAACGGGTAACGATATTATTATGCAACTTAATTCAGAAATATGGAGCGTGCAGAAAATCAATAATTTGGTAGTTAATATAAGAGAGCTGAAAAAATATCTGTCGATGTCTGACGAAACAATGATAGCGGCACATTAACATAATTATATAGATTTTGAATAACTGGAAGATATAGAATCATATAATATCAATTTGCTGTTTTTCATCGCCCTAAGTGGTGTTTTTAATTAATTACGATAGTAGCTAATAATAAATGTCGTTAATACGGCAAACAATACTATTACAATTCGCTTAATGAGCATACAAAATGCGGTTTGCCGTCACATCACGCTGGTTGGTTGTGTTTTATCTAGTTTCGAAATCGTTTCCTTGGAAATATTGCGGGACAACGCAACAATGGTGGCCTTAACCGTGAAATGACACAAAAGTTCTTACCTGCAGAAATATTGCCATACGGCATTTCTAGGTCGTAACTATCCATTATAAACGCAAGGATACAAGGTAACACTGTGCACAGTTTTGAGCGAAATCGATTGGTCCTTAAAGAAGCATAAATAAGTTCATACTCTCTTACGTTCATGGTCAATTAAAAAGGAATGTAGTAGATATTGCATATATGTACTTTTATTTATACATACATAATATACATAATATACATAGCCGTTATATAAGTACGCAGCGCTACTAAATCGATATACCGTTTAAGCGCAAGGTAATTCCCCGTGAAGAAACAAGCGTGCAATTAGTCTCTAAACAAGCGATGTAGATTTCAGACTTAAAATACGTAACAGGAAACATTCGCCAAATTTAATCAGTTTCACTGCAGTCATGTGCATTATGTACACGTTTATTTGATAAATCTATGCAATCTGCAACGGCAAAGGTATGCGTGTAACGTCCAGAAAAACGTCATATTTATCTTTTACGACTAAGTCAGCTTAATGTTGTTAATACTACTTTCGCAAGACAACGCAATTTCAGTAGCTATTTAATGTGTACCTTGGATTAAGACAAATATTCGACTTTATGTTTCCATCAGAAACGGCGTCCTTTTCTTTTGCACGCAGATACGCGTGCACCTTGAAGTTTCATCAGCAGCTACAACGTAGCAGCAACAGCATATCGGCGCCTCTGCGGTAGACGATACGAGATGCATAGTCACGAATGAAGGAACTAGGAAGGAAGACAGAGAGAAAGGACGAGGTGAGCGAGAGAGACGTAGAGAGACGATATGAGAGAGCGCAGAGACAGAAAGGGAGACCGGCGGAGAAAGAGGGAATATGAAGCGGGTAACGGACGAACGTGGGGTAGAAGGAGAGAGAAAGACTACCGGTACAGTGAGTGAAAATAGAATAAGAGGAGAGCAGGTAACGGGAGGACGAGACCCGGTGGGGAGGTCACAGGGGTAGGAGAGTTTCCTCCTTTTCAACCCCCGTGTTGCCGCGTACCGCGCACAGCGGCGCGTAGGTATACGTACACACTAGGCGTCTATATTTTATATCCGGTGTACCCGAGTTGTCGCTAGGGCGCAGACTCGAGCCAATCGGGGTCGGCCGGCTCGCCAGTTACTTTTCGCGATTCACCGTGGCCGCTCTGCCGCGGCGCAGGTAGACGGACGACAGTCAGTCAGTCAGTCAGTCAATTGGTGAGACAGGAAGGAAGGATGTAAGAGGATTGTTGTCGGCGAAGGAAGAAAAGAAAAGAGAAAGAGAGATAGGACAGGGAAGGGAAGGAAACGCGGCAACCGCGAGAAGGGGTGAAAACTGTGGCGTATAAGGAAGGAGAAAAAAGAAGGAGCCAGGAGGGTAGAAAACACGAAAAGTGCAGACAGATAGGGAGAGAGTGAGGGAGGAAGAGGGAGGATAGAGAGAAAGCGAGAGGTCATAGGTGCTGGCCCTCATACCGCATTCGCCGCACAAAAGCACAACTTGCGCACTGTTGCGCCGCGTTACCAAGCTACTGCGCGAGCAACCCAACTGTGCCGCTCGGCCATCCCTGCCGAGCAGTCGAGTGCTTTCGTGCGAAGTGTTTACGTCGTCGCGCGGGTAAACACACGTTGTCGTGGCTCGCGCTCCTCGTAGCTCTGTCCCACGCATCTCTTTCTCTTTCTATCGGCGGGAATCAGCTGGAACGCTGAAACTTCGCCCTTCGCCCCCGCGTGGCTCGAGTGATGTCCTGCGTCCTGTGAATGTGAGGATAACAACAATTCGTGGAGTCGGGCGTTATCGGGTCTACGCTAAAACTACATGCGTTCGGTACGATAAAACGTCCA
The DNA here is from genome assembly GCA_928718305.1 of Tetramorium bicarinatum. NCBI lineage: Eukaryota > Metazoa > Arthropoda > Insecta > Hymenoptera > Formicidae > Tetramorium > Tetramorium bicarinatum. Next base: position 13,388,508 of record OV788329.1, read on the forward strand.
CGCTGAACTATTGAACCACCTCGACTCGATGCTCTTCGAATAATAAAAAAAAAAAGACTGCCGCTTATTTCGGTCAATTCGTCGATACCGTGGGCCGTTCGTCTCGGAATTTACGTGAATTCGTTTCGAGAGTTCGTAAATCTCGCGTTTCGGACTTTATCGCGTCGCGGTAGTCACGCCGGTGTGCGCGCCCGCGAGGAATTGGGAGATTAGGATCGCTGGCTCGGGGGATTCGCTAAATCGACGGGGTAGAGAAGCGGCGCGGACACCGTGACAGTGCAGCAGTGTGCGACCGAAGGGTTGCAACGATACGTGACTGTCTTAACCCCCGAGCTCGCTCGTACATACGTATGCACGTCGATGCTCCGAACGGAACTCTCTCACGTCGCCGCGAATTGAACCTGCGTGAGTAGAACGGCAAAGGGGGTGACAGAGAAAGAGACGTTGATCTCGTCATCGCCGAAGCGCTGGATGTCACTACGTCATCGCGGAGCGAGGCGTACGTGTGCGAGCGTACGTAGTCGTCGTTTGTGCCTGACAACGTAAACTCTCGCGCGGCAAAGTGACTACCCCGAAGTGCAGCGGTGATAAGAAGATACAGCCACGCGACGTGATCGTTAGCATAAATGACAAGCGCAGCCAAGGCATCGAATTGAGGTGAGTGGCGTTTGAGTTTCTCGCTTGAGCCCCTTTATCGCCCATGTGCCTATGCATGGAATATCTTCGGTATCAAGCCCGATGACCGATCGGTGATTTTTACGATTCTGGAATCGCATGTAATACCTTTGCTGGTATACATGGGATTTAATTAGAGGGAATAGGTCGGCACCGTCGCATTAATCGTGCGAATTCCCGGCAAATGAAATTATAATCGAACGGCGAGTTGGGTCTCGAATTACGCGCCGCAGAGATAGAACCTGAGGCGCTTGTGCTTCTGGTGTTATCGCGCTCCCCTCTAGAGACCTTTCCGCCTTGCTCCTGAAACGTACGTAATGAAAATTCAAGAAAACTCGGAAACTTTTTGTACTTTAAATTCCAACTCCTGTTGGATATGTACGGATCCTTTTTACATTATGTGAAGCTAGGATGTAGATGATTATACACAGCTACTCCACACGCGACCTTCTTTTTCTAATTTACATGTACATATTTATCTATTTTTATGTGATGCGAAAAGATATTTATATATCTTTTCTAACCACAAGATAAAATGAACAGTATTTGATGCTAATATTGGTACAACGGCGGATGTGTCAAATGTAATTAAAATAAAAGAAACGAACACCCGTGACGTCTAATGAAGGCAATACTTTCGTATAAATTTAATCAATTACTTCCGTTATGTAATAACGTTTTATTCTTCATAATCAGTAGGTCATTGCGTAACTGGAGTACATAATTGGTAGCGTACTTCTTTTTACTTGTTCCAGCGATCAAAGAAGTTTTAATGAAACTTTTTATGTCTTTGATCAAACACTTTTGCTCGAACGATATTACTTTATGAATTGTTTCTCAAACTGAGAACAAGCTACAAGTCAAAGAATAAAAATCCATTCCATTTATAAAGGGACTGTGTTCGATTTGTCGTTCGATGATCTTTGATAATAACGGCAAGTTTTAATCTTACATCGAACGCAGCGACGTAATGCGGTATTTTTATCGAGGTAAAAAGAACTCGTAATAACGCCGCGCTCGTAATAATGCACGATATTGCTTTAATTCTGCCGCAGGGAATATATACAAAATTCACCGATCGCCGATAAATTTCTCTCCGATTGCGGCATCAGATTGGCGATTAGCATTCATGTCACATGCTTGTCATAAGCCGATGAACGGCAAGGTCTGATCCTCGTCGCTTCGGGGATCGCCAGGCCCGTTCTACATGCTGCGATCCGCTGCGCGAGCGCGTCTTGCCCGGACGCATTCGAAGATGCGCTCCTGCCATGCATAGGCGTACTATCGTAATCGGAATACCAGATTGTTAAGTATCTCGGCTATCTCGGGTATGCGTAACGATAGCGTTGTCATTTTGCGTAGTTACGTAAGCGTTCGGCAGGTGCTCGCGTACCACCGGTGGCTGCCGCGCGTACGCGCCACCGAGCAGAATCCTATGCAAATATGCATGCTGAAGACTGAAAGCATAGCCGGGACGCTCACGGGGCTTTTAATATAATATGTTACTTAGCTGTGCGTTATGTGCGCCGACAGATCGATCTGCCTAACTCACCTTCTTGTCTCGCCGCGAGCCTCATATTCCCGCCATCAGCGCCCACGAAAGCTGGCCGCGAAATGTAATTACGGTAACGCGATCTATTGCGCCCGCAAGGACGTCGATGATAGGCGGCGATTGAAGCGGTTCCCGGCGTATTCGCGGTCCTGCTCGTTCGTTCCTGCCGAGCGCATTTTCCTTTCGTCGCGTCGCGTCGCGTCGACCCTGGAAAAAGGAAGACGGAAATTTTTATGCGGTTATTCTGCCGCTGCTAGGTAATGCGATTCTGAGTCGCGTGTACCGCGATAAGGGCGTCGTAAGCGGGGCGTGTAAACAGGGAAATTGGCAGATAGTAACGCCGCGGCCTAATCTCACTTTTAACTTGCTTTTGTGAACTGGGTCGATTACCGTAATACGATTTATTTCCATAAAGTAGTTGATCGCAAGCGATTACCGCATGCTCAGCCAGCAGAATATATTGCAAGAAGTATGGAGATTCTGATAAAAATAACTACCATAAGCATGCAGCACTTGTAAGCTGTATAAATACGTAGGTAACGTAGGCTTAACTGCAATGCAAATGGTAATTCCATAACGAGGCATTACAATGTGTCGATGTCAAAAAATGATTGATTAAATTTAGTATTGGAATACTGTGAATATCTGTCGCGCATTAACTCGAAGCACTCTAATCGGAATGTTATATTGATCGCTTTAATAATAATGCATTGTATAACGTAGGAATTATTATAATGCGATCACTGAATTGTGCGCATTGTTTCTTTGTGAATGATGCATCATTTCACTTCGCGTTTAGTATCACGCCTGACTATCTCCGCTATCCCAATCCCCATTAATTTTAATGGATGCCGGGCCGCAGACTTAACACTCATCTGCACAATAGACACCAGAAGCAATTACAGAACACATGAAAATGCATAACACGTATAAATGCTCTTATTGCACATGTCGCAATCGTCACTCCGGAGCTAGCACGCTGATTATATAAATTTCTGATTATGTTTTCGATTTTACGTAATAAAAAATGCTGTACGCATAATTGTAAGAATAAATCTATTACATCACGAATTTATATAATTAATCTCATACGGTTTATGTTATTACAGACGAAAAATACGGATATGAGCGAAATCAATATTTCATGTTGTTTTCCTGACGACTGTTATCGCGAAATGCTGCAAAATATCGGGCCGCGATATTAACAACATCTTCCTCGGCCATCGGGCTTTCCGACGCTTTCGGTCATTTCTGCCTCTCCTTCCGCTTACCGTGGGCAGTATCCAATACCCATTAATTTTAATGATGAACGTGGTCAGTTTAACACGTACCGCAGTCATTGTAGCAAGCTTGTAAGTAATAAATCATATCCCCTTGTCACATACTGAAAAGTGCATGGTCCAGATAAGTACTATTTGGTAGACCCTCTATCTGGCTATCCTCATTCTCTAGATATATGTATTTATACGTGATATACTGGATAGTGAAAGAACATAATACCATTCTTAAATTCGATCGGCTAGTAATAATCTATTTTGTTAAAAAGGATTACAATCTGCTCTTTCTTCGTATTTATTTATTTCTTTAAAATTGTTTAATATAAATTCTTTGGTTTTAAAAAAATGTATGTCTTTTGCAATAATTTTAATTTTCTGATGTGAGAAATAATATATATTTCATTGTATATAATCTTTAAATATGTATATACATATGTGTGTATGTACATTTTATGCATATACACAGTATTTATACGTATGTATAAAATATATATCTATAGCTAAAATAATTGTCGCAAATTTATCGATTTGAAATTTGTTTAGAATCATTAATACATACATATTACGTAACACTAATTTTTCTCAGAACTACATCGCAATATTGCTCACCTACCAGTAAAGTCGAAAAATTATCACGCATTAGCGACACCACGAGAAATTATATAATCGTACTGTCGGCCCACTGAAAATCCAGAACGAAAGGTTACCGTGTAACTGGATATTAGCATAAATTTTATAGAACTGCCACGGAAAAGAAGGGAGAGATTGGCAATCTCTCTCTGCGAAGGGAAAAAAAGGAGAGGTGCGCTAATATCGCTAATATCCTGCCTTATCGATTAGGGTAACCGTGCTCGTACACAATGGCCGCATTTTCAGTGACGAGGGACACGCGATAAGACGGGACGTGCCGCGAAAAAATAATATGTTTTTTAAATACCGAAATTATGCTAATTGTCGACGACTAACTAAAATTACAAATGTCATCCGCCATGTATGTACAGAGGGGATTCATTTGTCACTTTTGGACATTTCTGACAACACAGTAGAAGACCGTATATAGAATGAGAAAACTCGGACGAAGATTTTCTTTGAAAACAAGTACGACTGTTAATGAGACGATGAGTCTCGTTATCTCATTCGCTCGCTCGTCGACTACCGCCATTGAATATAAACGCATGTCCTCATTTCTGGTTCTCCTTAAAATTACATGCTTCGTATGCGGCAGACATTGTAATAACCGTTATTTTCACACCGATTAAGAACTTAATAGTGGTTATAGATTATTAGTGTTGTATCTATATAGATGTTACATGAATTATAAATATCTAAAGAGAGTTTTGATCAAATAATAACTAAAAAAAGGAAAAAAATCTTTAGATTAAATTTACTCTTTATTTAAACTCGTAAAGTTATTTAATAAGCTCAGCAAAGTATAATGCTGAGAATTTTTTTATCAGTTTTTTAAACTCTCAAAATGCGTATATAAATATATGTAAAGATTTTTATTTGACTCTTCTTTTAGTATAAATATCATTTTTCATGACGCAGCATTGTTGGGTTTCTTGACTGTTAAATTATTATAGCTATCACGCAAGAACGCGAACTGTTGAATGTAGGACACATTCGCACCATCAAACTAAAATATCTCATCGTTAAGATTGTACGTACATAGTAAGCGTGCATGGATTAAGGCTGTCGCATACTGTCTCATGAGAGACGACTATAGGTATTTAGCATACTACGACATTTTAAGCCGAGCACTGCTAACAAGTATTAAACATGTACGTACTAGGGCTCGTACAACGAATATTTATTTTCTCGCCAAACACGCTGCACGAGAATAGTCGTAATAAAAACTCATATTAAAATCACTCGACTAGAACCGAAAATGTTCGCGCTCTCTTTCTCCCCGATACCGGCGTTCTCCGATATATCCTATAAAAAACTACTGTGATATTTCTGGTGGGTAGCGAGGAACTGTTATTAGTATTTTATTTTTGATCTCAATACATACATTGCAATAGAAATCGAGTATTATAACTGCGTGGACTATTTTTACTCGGCGCAAAAGCGATGTTTGTTTCATTTCAACAGCTGCGCGCCCGCTGCAATGCTTAGCGAAGGTGATGCTCCTATTTCCTTATATGTCTCACAGAGACTTCGTGCGGTTGTATGACACGGCTGCGGCCATAACTCTCGGTATGTAGGCCAAACGGGGTGGAGGTTCTGACTTCGTGGAGGATAGATCACCATACAAACATTCACGCGATAAGCTACGCTGCTTTGCATCCGCCGTAAAAGTTTTGGGCTCATTTTCTGCGACCTCGGTCCATTTTTTCAACCTCGACCGCTTCGGCGATCCATTACTCGTCGAGCGTAATGGCGCTAGCAGAGAATGTGAAAATAGCGCGCTATTATTTGTATTTGTATTTGTAGTACTTGCAAGTATCAAAAATTTGCAATAGTACATTTTCTAATGTAGTTGTCTTGTGAAAAGTGATTTTTCATTTATGATACAAATAAAAGTCAAATTACAATATTATTATAACAATCGTCGATTCGTAATTCATATTCGTGCGAAGAAATATACGGGCTAATTAAACGAGCGTGAAAGTGTCAATCACAATTGAAATTTGTGCACTAAAGCTATTGACATACATAGTAGTTTCAAGCAGTTATTATTTGTCGTACGGGACAATCAAGGATAACGAGTGAAACTGTCGCAATAATTATATTAGTACGTTCGCGTGTGTCATTAAAAGTGTCGAGAACAGGAAAATGAGTTTGCGAAATGTTTGCCGCTTGACTCTCTAGCAAATGCTGTTCGACAGGTAATGACATTAATCCCTAACTGGTACAGTGATTTTTCGTAACACAATCGTTACTATGCGAATCAATGTAATCCGCTTTTTAATAGCACTTCACAGCGAAAACAATATTTTTAATTATTCGACTGTTTCTAATAAGTCGTTTAATTTAATATTGCAATTATAAGTCATATACATCAATATAAATATATAAAACCAAAATTCATTTTTATGTATATGAATTGAACGTAAGAAATTGATCATACATACACATATATATATAATATATATTGATTAGATTATCTCACTCCATTCATGTGTTATAATAAATTGGCTTAATACATTTTATACTTGAATTTAATTCAAAATTTATTTTAAAAATATAATAAGAACTCAACAAATTATGAAGTAAGAAGTGTCTGTCATTAATCAGAGTTTTTTAAATGCGTATTCACAATTTTGGACAATTTCGAACTTGTTTTTGAAATGGTTTGTGTACGTATTGACAATGAGCAATCATTCTTGGTAATTACCCAACCAACCATCGGTTTTACCGGAGATTAAATGTAAATGCACCAGGCATATTTGTGGAGTTGCCATGGAACCTGCAATATTCAATATTACTAAAAGCTCTTTAGACTATTTTTTGTATTTCTATATTACAAATTTAATTGTTGTTTATATTGGAACCGAAATTGATTTTAGTTTTGTATTCAGTTAAGTAATGTTAATTATGACTAATCAAATCTTTTTATTTTTGACGTTGCAATTGAAGTTATAATTTAAAAAGATATACTTTTATCATCATTCTTTTAATGAAAATATATTGCTACTTTCTGCAATATCAACTTTAACGAATTATACATTTTTATTAGTAAGAAATTTTAATATGTTAAATAGAGATACAGCAAATTCACATAGCCAACGTTTGCAAACGTTTACGTAATGAAACAGTACTCGTAGCAAGATCTACCATACCATCTACTCTGAATTGTCTATTTAGTCACAATACGGGAGACATTCTCAACATTCTGGAATTAACCGTCGCTGCCTCGAGTACGAAGTCATTTGACGTCTATCATTATTCACATTCCATTACTGCTACCGCTTGTTTCATGATGTATGATAATGTGAATCAAACAGACGTTATCATACAGTACTTGACGACAGTTTCATTTTTCAAGAAAATTACGTCTATCTTTTTATTATGACATAAAAGTCTTTGTGTAGATGCCGCGCCCGTGGAGATGCGAAGGCATCATTTCACAGACAGGTCGATATGGATTTCATTTAATGTCATTGATACAGTCGTACGAGACGGGAGATCGAGCAGCGACGGAAAATCGTACAAACAGGAATCGCATTAACGTTGCCACGTTAGAATGTCTGATAGATCGGACTTTGCGAAGGCTTACTCTCGTTATTCGAGTCACACACAGCAAGATAACGCTTTTCTCCTTTCGAAAACGAGCGACGTGCACTCCTTGCCCCTTTTGCTTGGCATCCTGTCCTCCGGGACCTCGTAAACCCGCTGCCGTAACAATTCCTGCCCACTTTCGTACTCTCTTTCCGTCTCTTCCCTTTCTTCTTCAGCTTTTCTTCCGTCGCATTCTGCGGCACCCGCCGGTCCAAAGCTCGCGCGAAAAACCTGTCCACTTGCGACCCGAAAAATTTTTCTCTTCCGCATCCATTTGCGAAACTTCTCCCGCATCTACACCGCGGGTAAATTTCACACGGCATATTTGCTCACACAGACTAAAAGACCGATGAGATTGCGTATGCATTTTTACACATTTCCATGCGCGATATAAGAAGGATGGTATGTAAAAATCCACGCACGTAGGGCCACTCTCCCTCGAGATGAGGGTACGTAAGAGCGATGGGAAACTGCGTCGGCGAAAGTTTCACGTATACGACCTGTCCGTCTGGACAGGACGATCTTTGAAGTTGCGGGCAACGTCCGTCTGAAAAATCTTCTGGCACGAGGGAAGCTGACTGCGAAGGTTCTGCCCGACGAGCTCGTTTACGATGCAACGATGTTCCGTTGACCCGAGAACGGCATGGGCGAAATTCCACTACGCGAGAAACATCTGTTGGCGGTTATCGCGCGCGGATATTTCGTTCCGGTATCTCTCGCGTGGTTAAGATTATTGGCTGTTCTGCTGTGTTGCCCTGTGGAAAAGCGTATAGCCACCATCTCTCGCGTTTCGTATTTGCCGGCGTGTAAACGCGATCAAGTCAAATTAATTGATACGTAGCGGCTTGCCCCGCTTCCGAGCTTCGGTCGTAAACGCTGCGCGTGAAGGAAAGTTTGAAAAGAAAGTTACGACCGTTTAGTTGTTGCCGGAAGATATATTTGTTCGTTTCCGGACCAGTAGTTTGGAAAGTTATGACGCATAGGAGCGGAGTAAGGCCGAAATTAAGAATGAATGAATCTCGCTTGACTTTAACAGTATGATAATTCACGCTCGAGTTACACTTTTACTGTCATCGTGCAAATATTTGTCATGTAGTAACTTAGACTATCAAAACGACATGGAAAATGATAATTGAGCTTGACAATTCGTATGCTTTACATGAACACTTATCAACAGACAATTGTTATTAGATAAAACTTAGAAACTGTACTGCTACGTGTTAAGTACGATGACACTCCTTTTTTCGGCGATAATTTGGCAGTACGGATGTATGACGTCAGCGCTCGTGTAGGATGGATTAATTAACAATTTTGGATAACGTTGATAACGAGCGTGTGAATATAACCGTTCGAATAATTACAGAATTGTGTGTAGATGCGTATTTCAACTACAAACAAATGTCAAAACGCACCCGCATTGGGCGCGAGCCAAAGCGATAGAGGAGAAAGATATATGTATGGTAAGTTATGCGTTATCCCTAACACCGGGTCCATTTTCCATTATATTCCGATGAAATATAAACCGTGCCGTAAATAACAATCCTTTATATTGAACTGTGCGCGGCGCATGCATTACGCCGCGCGACGTTTATGCCAGCGTGATCGAGAGATACGCGTGAGCTGACTCGCGTGGGATGCATTAGGTCATAGGTATTCCGCCGAAAATTTTCGCGGCGCCGCATCTCGTGCCGTTAACATTAGAATACACATCCCACAGATCAATCAATTACAACTGTTTCTCTCGCGATTGAAACCCGCCAGTGTGAGCGTACCAAGTCAAATAGAGTCGAATTTACGAGTAATTGTGGCGATTGCGGATTACCAAGGCGTGCGTGATCTCTTTATGATAACGGTCGTTTATATTCCGATCAAACACACAATCCAATGGCTCCGACGCTATAATGATCGTTAGTCTTATTAAAGAGCTATGTACGCAAATACTCTCAATCATTTATTAAACCAACTGTCGACGCACGATTCGGAATTGATTCAAAGGTCTCCGCGAGTATCTACATTGGCTCCGGTATCCCTAATGCTCGGGTTAAGCAAAGCTTGTGCCTGTAAATTGAGTTGCGACCATATCTAGTTAAATGTTAGGTTCGCATCGCTGACACTACCATCGTCTCCCCGTGGACACCTTCGAATAAACGAAGTTTCGAGTTATGGCGCGTATACCATCCTTACTATAAGTTACTACCATATAGTATTCTATTATGTTGACATACAAACGTGCATTTGCTTTATATAATCTTGGAAATATACTGGCTCTCATTATCAGACATGCAAAGCGTTGAATCGCATGTATCAGAAACTTTTTGCAGATAAATGATTTCCTAAGTTATCAAATATAATTAGTGAATAGTAAATGGCAGATATTTTTAAGAGATTGGTATATAGATTAATACAGTGTAGTTATATCTTGCAATTAATAGTATTAATAATATAAAATATATCTTTTATGTTTTGAGTGTTTTTTTTTAGATTCCGAATAAGAATTTATAATTTTTATATATTTATAACAAAAAGTATTAATCATATAATTGTTAATTATGATGTTGATACATATTTTCATATAATATTAAAAAGCTTTACAGATTTTAAACATGTCGATTTATCGGTCACCGGCTGTGAAAGCATATTCCTATTCAGGAGAGAAAAAAATATATGTGAGGTAACGATGGGAAAGCCGATTTGCATAATTACAAAACGGCGGCTGGTTGAGACGCCCTATCGATCGATTTCTGATAGAATTTTTCACAAGCAACCGATCGTAAGAAAAAAACAACTTACTTTGTTGACGGAATAAAATCTAGCTAGCTATACTGAACGTTTGTTTTCACTCTTCCACATAATCTCGATTTCTATCGATTGCAAAATAAAGAACTTGGCTGCTATTTGTCTATCATATCGAGTGAAGAACTATGTGTTTAGTCAAGATAAATTTTTATGATAAGAGTATTAATTTAGTTGCGTTCCTACTGTGAATAATAATTTCTAACATTTGGAGCGTCAAACTTGTTTATCGACATTGTATAAATTATGATTTAAAAATGTCGAAATAAACGTCAGCTTCGATGATACTAGTAAAGCACATCAAATGAATATATATTAAATATATAATAAGCTGTAGTATAGTCACTTAGATTATTTCATAATGCAGAGAGTTCAAGAGAGCGCATTAGTTAAAACAACGCTTGACTGCCTGGCGATGATGGCAGTACATCGTGCGCCAACTTTTTCGGATATATGAGAGTTTTTCTCTGTTTAATAGGAGAAAATAAATGTGCGTGAAAAAGTTCTCTTTTCTCATTTTTTTTATTTCGAATTTTCTCATAGCGAATATTATCGTATATTTTTAAAAAACATCTAAGAAGATATAGAAATTGGAGCAAAAATCCGTTTCTTGTTTTTTGTCGGATTAATTAAACAAAAATAATAAAAATTACATGTATGTAATATTTAATAATATATGTATATATGTGTATATATACATATACATATATATATATATATGTATATATTGTGTATATATATATATATATATATATACACAATATGTACATACGATCATTAACACAATACATATTTTATAATTATATATATATATATATATATATATATATATATATTATATATATATATAGATATATATATAGATATATATATATAGATATAGATATAGATATAAATATAGATATATATATAGATATATATACATATATATATATATATATATATATATATAGATATTTATATATATAGATATATATATATATATATATATATATAGATTTTTGCTTTAAAAATTATAATATTAATGAATAAAAATTATTTTATAAATAGATATTAAATTGTTTTCGTTTCAAGAAACTTAAAATATTAAAATTTTTAGATAACTTCAAAATATATAATCCTCACTGGTTGTAAGATTAATATACATATAACAAGAATTTTTTATTTGAAATTGAAATATATCTTATCTTTCTTTGATAAATTTGGCACAACAGAAAATTAATCTGAATATACCATTATTTCTACTTTAACCAATAAATCAATTTTATTTTCGTAAGAATCCACAACATCTCACAAACCTGTCGACCTAAATAACCAATTTTGCATTTGTTCGAGTTTTAGTTTTTGATTTTACGTTTATCTTATTGTGATTTTTTTACGTATCAGCAATTATATCCCGCGATATATTACCCATGATCTTGATGAAATCGTGTCAGAACGAAGATTTTTACAAAATTCAATCAAGATTTTACTTTTCATGATTAATGATATCTCGTAAACTAATTGACCGAATAGTCGAAATAGACCGAAAAATAATCTTGCATTTATTGAAAGCATTAGAAATCTTAGCTTTTGAACGCGAGACCAATAAAAGTAAAAAATATAAAATAAAATTTAAGAGAGAAATGTGTCTGCGAATAAAATTTATAATCTATAACAAGTATATTTACAGATTGTCATAACTAATAATTTCAAAATGAAAATCACAATAAATTAATAGCAAAATATCCATTTTACACCAAGAAATCATTTCCTTGTTGAACTAGTGAAAGCTGCTGAGAATCTTTTATGTCCGAACTTGGGTGCATTGCCATGCCACCTTAAAGTCCACGAACGAGCGTTTGCTCCTCGGAGAAATGTCACTGAAGCACATCGGATGCACGTGTACTCTCTGTATTTGCGTTGGCATTTAACTAAAACCCGTGAGAGCGTACAATATCGGTACCCGGTGCGGCTGTCTGGCAATGATATTCATGCGTAGTGTCCGAAGTTTCCATATAGTACACGGGACCAATCTTTGCTTTTCCCTTAGCTGGTCGGGGACCGACGTGGCGTATAGGTGCCGACGCGGGATTTGACTTCGTCCGACTCGACTTGACTTTCCTCGCGACAGAAGGATTATATCTTCTAGGTCGGTTGCACGAATTCCCTCTTTCGCAGCAGCTTGAGGGTCGTCCGGGTGCGCGATGAAACTTTCGATTTAATGTCAAATCTGGCTATTATGAATGTTGATATGATTATCGTCAACTTATAAAATTTATGACTCATCGAGTCGCGCGTGATTTTATACTGTGACAGTTCACTGGAGAATATTTTATAATTGAAGCGAATGAATTAACAACGGCGAAAAATTTACCGATTAAATAAAAGGGTAAGTAATTGATCACAATTTAATTGAAAAATATTTACGCGAAAATAAGATATAATTTCCATTTAGAAATACAAATAAAGATTGCTGAATATGTTGAAAATAAAGTTTGTCTGTATGTGTGTAAGCAAGGTTGATATGTGCGATCGATTGAATTAACAAAAAAAGCAGTTCTATAGTTAGAAATAAATTACATCTTTGTTTCATTCTTCTGAACACGCTACGGATTCTGCGAATATTATTTTGAAATAAAATAAAAAATTATAGTAGTGTGGGGGACACATCTACTGTATTCCAGTAATATCTGTTATAATATACAGTACTTGCACATCATCGATATCCAATAAAATTTCCGATATATACTATCCATATAATAATATATCTCAATTAAAAACAAAGAAAAATATGTGTATATAGAGGCAGTTTGGTAAATGTATTTTGTATTACACCCTCGTGCGCTCTTGCTTATTGCTATACACATGAATGCCCGTGACGCTGGAGATTTGATTTACATTTTAATACAACGTGTAGATAAGTCGCTTTCAATTAGTGGCACATTATAATCAATGCAAATCTCACAGTTTTAATTAATACCAATCTCACCGTATAAGCGCATTTTAATTTATTATATTAAGCCAGCAGTTATATGTAAATTTTGTTTTCCGTACGAAAAGCACGTATAAAAGTGTGATTTGCGTAGTGTATAGGTGCGTTTACGATATTATCAAGAATCTCTTTTATATTAAAGTATATCAAACGATGATGGATTACTCTAGAAATGTTTGGTATTTTATTAATGGCTATTTTGTGAAAAAAAAACTAAAATGTATGACAATTATCATTTCTTCATATACTAAATCTACATGAAAAAATTACATAAGAAAAAATATAATGTATAAGTTTAATTATGAAAACTAATATATGCGAAAAATCCATTTTCTAATAAAAATAATTAAAAACACAGTACATTTAAAACATATATTTTTAAAGATATTAAAATATCTTTTATTTATGTGAATTTATAAGTTGTTTAAAAGCTTTTACTTAACTGATTATGGATATATCTCTTATCCCCCTGTAATATCCCTTATAACTATAATTCGATTTATGGCAAGATTAAGATAGATGTATGTTAAAAAGAACAATTATAATATCTGAATTCGATACCGGTGCGGTTTTTCATTTTAGTTCTTCATCGAAATTATAATACGTCATCAGAGACAGAAAAGAGACGCCACTAAATCCCGTAAAGGAAAAAACCTTTTTATCGTTTCTCGCGCGGCTCGACGGAATAATAAAATCTTTACGAGCAAATGAATTCACGGATCGATGAGCTGACGTCGATAACGTGAAATCAAAGCGAATATCCGCACTCGAAGGCGCAAATATCCCATATTTGATCGCATGAATCCGCCGCTCTGCAACCTAGAGTAATGCGCGGAGTGCAAATAAAGAGTATACGGGATCCACCCTCTTTTACATTTAATCTCGGGGTGACGTGAGAAAAGCAGAAAGAGTCCTCTATTGGAAATAAGATAAGATGAAATGAATGCTGGATATTTGAGGGTATATATTGCCTTGATGGTACCTATCATATGGTAATTTTCTTTAATGGAAGATCTATCCCTATGTTCGACGTTTCTTCTATTTTTATGCCATGATGCGACGATATTGACCCATAATTTTATCGCGGTGAATACTTTACCTTTGATTCTGCTTCGTTTATTTGAAAACATATAAATTATTATTTCGTCTTGCTGCTTATATAATTACGTGACGGGGAAACGCGGGGCGTGCATAAGTCGCATGTTCGTCGATTATCTTAATTTATGTACGATTACACTTCAATCGCGGCATATAGTGCATAACAATTCGCAGTGTATCCATTCATTCGATATCTATGCTATTCGTGGGATCCTTTGTCCGTTATCGAGTGCTTTCGCAAAACGATGTCCTTTGTTCGATGTTGGAAGCTTTCACAAACGAATTGACAGAGAACTGCCGGCAGGTCTATCTATAGCAATATATGCATGTATTATTATTCTCTAATAGAATGATTGGATTGCTACCGGGGTACTGATTCTGACCACATTATGAACATTAAAAACAAATAAAATGCCATTAATTTGACAAAAATTAAAAAAAAATGTTTTGGTGATAAAAAGATATACCTACTGAACATTTTCTTAAATAATTCGATTTAAAAATTAATCTTATCGGTTTTTTAAAAAACTAATTAAATTTTTTTGAATACAAATGAGCACTTGTAGTAACTGCAGTGTTCTATCTACTTAATAGTAGTAATAATCGGCTACAACTCAAGTTTGGATATTGTCTTCTGCACACGTCTAGAACTAGCTCGATTATATGTTAGCGCTATTAGATTTCTCATGAAAGCTCGAAGCAGAGTTCCATGAGCCGTTAAAAAGTTTTCTCGGCAGTATGGATGAGCATAACTTGAGAGGATTGTGCAGGCATCGAGACTCGTGCCGAATAAGGTGCAAACTATTTTGTTAGTAGCGCCATTTAACTTGAAATGCGTTGGTATTCACATAAAGGTACGGTCGAATCATCGAATGATAGCCCGATCTTGCACGAACTTTCATAACTTCCTGGATTATATGGCAGCATACTTAATACGTTGCATATAGCAGTTTGAAAGCAAGTTTTCGAATCATGTATGGATCTCCATGCACGCAACGTCTCCAGCAATTATCCTCCGCACGATGGTCACAAGCAATTTCATTGCTATCGCAATAGCATCTATACTCCAGCTCTTATAATCCTAGAAGTGTATGTCTGCTTTTTTTTCTAGGATAATTACAAACATAATTAAAGAATGTACTGTCCTTTTTGAATTATCATTCGGAAAGCTCGAGTTAGATGGATGTATTCTAGCAATCTAGCTTATAATCGCAAAAAATTAAAGAAATAAATTGTTTGATATGAAAGCAATAAATTTACATAACAAGCGTGACACGGACGACAGTGAATTTTGCAATTAATTTTAGTTTCTATTATCATGACAATATATGCTGAAAAAGTAACGCCTGTGGCGTAGTTGGAAAAATTAATAATCAATACAGAATTTCACACGTGCTTTCTCCAGACCGTTGTATTAAGCGTAAAATTTCAATCACATTCCCGGCGCAGAAATTTATCGATATAACGCCGCATAAAGCTGGGTTCATCTTCTCGCTGCCGTTTGCCGCAAATCTTGAGAAGCACCGCGCGTCGCAGTAGTCGCACGTAAATGGGGGTGACGCGGAAATACATACGCGGCCATATCTATGTGCCGTCGGAAAAGTGCTTTCAAATTTGCGATTTGCACGAGGCGTCCCGACGCGCGCTGATGTCGATTCTTCGGTTGAAATGGAACGGACGCGGACGCTGGATGTGGGAGGACATTTCCAATACGCATATTTACAGGAGAACTCTGAGCGTGTTATATTTTCAGAGGAAGAGGAAGAGAGGGGGGAGGGGGAGAGAAGGAGAGGAAGGCAAAGAGAGAGCGAATGTCGTACAAATGGGACGGCGGGGCGTTGCAAATTTTATCGAGTGTGAATTCGCACGACCCACACTCTTTCCGGTCATTAATCTTGTCGCGCGTGGCACGATGAATTCACGAGAAGACGTATGCCTCGATGTCGTCGTGTCATCGTTGTACCGGAGTTCATATCTGCTACACGTCTCACTTCGCACGATACCGGCGTCAACATAGATTCATACTAACCGTAATGAACTATAGCGGTTTGACGAAGAGATTCCCCGTTTCTCTTATGTATGTTCTCCCGTTTCAAAGAGAACAGCACAACGGTACACGCAACCAGCATTAATACCATATTCCATTCCGGACTAAACTTTCATCTAAAATAAATTCAGTTTTGTTTTAAATAAAATGACTTTCCTAAATCCATTACTGAGAGAAATCGTATTAATAATATATTCTATTGTAGAAATAACTATATGTATTCTATTGTAGAAATAAATCATGTACGGATCGTAACGTGCTTTTCTGCGAAAATTGTACGTAACAAATCGCCGGAATATAACGCAGTCTTGCGCCAGTTTCCGCGTTGTGCAACCGCGTTGTGAAGCATGCGCGATGCAGCGTGACCTCTGCTAATAGATTGTTAACTTGTGATGTCGTGAGTTTCCCATTTAAAATGAGTATAAGGCGATTAACGCTCATATCAAGATTACATATTATTACATATTGAAATAATGCGTGCAAATATGTATACATACATGCTATATTCTTTTATTATCTAATAACATTACTGGTCACGCTGATTCAGTACACTTACGAATAAATAAACTACTGTATTCAAATTCTGCAACACGCAAGTATTAAGAGCTGCACAAGTTATTAACCAAATTATATAAATTATTATTTTTAAAATTTTTCGTTCTGCTTTCCATTGAAATTTATTCTTTGATTTAAGCTTGTAACGTGTTTAAAGTTACAAAAAGAGTGTACGATTCGATATAGACATTTAGATTAAAATATCAAGAGAGTTATAAATACATAGCGTAAAAAGTTGTTGAGTTTACGAATGTTTGCTGTTCTTCCGTAAGTTTCGCGGCAGTGCAGCCTTCATAAGTCAAACGAGACGTATCGAGTGCCTCGAAGTCGACTTCGTTAACTCAGAAACTGTGCGCGAGACTCCGGCAAAAATGAATTCTATTAATCGTGCACGAAGCGCTTATATATTGAGTTGTGCTTTATATTTTGCTTAATGCCAAATACACGTCTGCCAAACATACCATCTGCCGATTTACCATTATTTTGCGAAAGTTAGGATACATTCCGTCTAATGTGATGTGTGCAGCAAAATATTTTTCCGCCTTTCGTATGATAGCCTCTTAAGTTTCGCGAAATTCGCGAGACGGGAGACTGCAACAGAGGGAGGTATTTCTATAAGCCGCGGTAAGCCTACGTATGGCCGCGCTTACGAAGGATTCCCTTCCGAGCTCTATCAGCATTCGGATAAGCCGCGTTCGGTATTATGTTCTTCTTAGGTTGCCAACATTGTGCTTGTGTTTCTGCAAAAACTGCATTCGGCCGAAAGACCGACGTGCTCGCGAAGCGAAAACTATAATGACGAACAATATTATAAGGACAAATAGAACGTCATAATAGCCAAAAAGTTTCCTACAAATCTAAAAGCACAAAATTCTAACACGTATTGGAAACTTTATCATATGTATATGTAATGTATGCATAATTTCTAAACACTCATATGTACATTCAGAATTTTCACATATTTTTGAAGGAATTCCAAATAGCAGCTTCTTGTTATAGTATCTATTAATTACAGAGTTATTTTCATATTCTTTGAGAAACGTGTCTTGAAATATTTATGCAAATTTGCAGATAACAACACAGATAAGTTAAGACTTCGCATATCGCACTATTCGACTCAAGCATTTTCGTCAATCGAGTTACCGGGCATACTTCCACGTCGGCGAGAAATCGATACGTGATTGACGTTGGATTAGTCGTTGAGAATGTATCCACTGTGTCGAGCCCTAGAGGAAATAACGATCGGTGATTGGACGGGGCTGAGTCGAGTTTTAAAGCTTGTCGGGATCCCGCGTGTGTACTGGTAGATCTCATCCGTGAAACGTTTGCACCACTTTTACCAGTTCAACGTTCTGAATCAGCGAGTCGTGGCAAGATTGGTATTTCATCACCGACAGACGACATGTTTCGTAATATTATTTTCTAATATACAAGTTATCGAGAACTGCACAATATTCTCGGATATTGCGTTATATTTTCGTAATAACAAAAATGTCTCAGGATTATCCTATTTGTCATTGAAGAAATATCACAATATGTGTTATTATTCTATTAAAAACCTTTATGTAATAATCTATAATCCAATTTATTTAATAATCTATTATTTTTACGGAGTTAAATGTATTCTTGACGTTAATAGAAATATATTTGGATTCCTTTCTATTTTTTATAGTTTAACCAATTTTATATTTTCTCTCTCATTATTCCTAATGCATCCAATAATGGAGCATGTATGTTTCAAGGCATATCACATTTGCTTTCGACATACATGAATGAGAAAGTTTCTATAACGGATCTTCAGTGAAATCGAATCGCATTTATCGCGAATGTTTATTGGAACATCTCTGATACCATATCAAGGCGACCTCTTTCTTTTAGAAATACGCGAACAGTCAAATGACAAATACAAACAGTCTTGTGTAGGGAACATATTTATTGATCATATCTTTATTTTCTTTTTACACATACACATTATCATGAATTATTGTGAGTGACAATTTGTAAATGTCAATGAATATCTCCTATTTTGTCGCTAAAACATAATGATGCAGAAACATTTTCCACTATAATTGATTTCTAATTGAATATTGTGTCAAAATCGTCTATGCAACTAAAATTGACTACAAATGTGATAATTAATAACGGCGCGATTCTAATTGCATTACGTTGATTAAACGTATTTTAATGAAGATTTCGAGCGAGTAAACAGGCTTCGTTTCGGCGTGAAGTTACAGGAATCTCAGAGAAAGGAAAAACGTAAAATACGACGATGCACGTGGCGCGCAAACTATTTAAATCTGTAGCGCAGGATTGTAGACACGTCGTGGGCGGACAGGGTGCTATAGCTCACCGGGACAGGAACACGGCCTCGATTTTAGGGACACACTAGATTTCACAATCTAGTTACACGAGTGCAGTTTCCCACGTAGTCTGAATGCGGCTAAGCAGATTAAAGCTTGTTGCGGCGAATGGAACCACAGAAAGAGAATAGTTTCCGATAGCGAAAGGTGCCAGATGATTCGGCAAAACGATGGCGCGGTTTAGAGGCAAAGTGACGTAATTGTGACAGCAGCATTTTGTCTAATTAAAAATTTATACTAGGCTATCTGCTGTTGTAGCGCTGCAGATTATCGAATCGAGCGTTACGACGACAACTTGACGTGCACGTAAACCTACCATCATCTAATATACATAGAGGATATACTTGTTTTTTTTTTCATCGAAGAGCTAGCAGGATAATGAAAATTGAAGATCTGTAATATAGGATATGGGACTCCATTGTTTGCGTTGCAAGGGATAATGCGATACATCGCGTTGTATGATATTAAACATTAATTTAATACACAGCTGGGGAAATGAGTTTACGTATTAGCTATAATAACGGGAAAATAAAATTCCGTGCCCGAGACTTCGCGTAAAATATCGCATTGCACGCTATGCCGCGTGCACGCGGTGAGCTCGTCCAGTACGGTTTCAATAAAAAGTAATCCTCTACATACGTAGCTTCTGTTAGAGGCACGTGCACGCGTATGAATATACCCGTGCTATTGTAACGGTCAAAGCTTTCTTTTTGCCGCTCGTTATTGCACGTTAATAGAAAGAAGTAAAATTCGACGCGACATAATTGCTGGGCGCGTATCCTTACGCACGCGTAGAGGAAAAAACTTAATATCGCTGATATCGCACAATTTACTGAGTTTAATCAAGACAATTTTGAACGAATTAACATTATCATTTTAATTAAACAATTTAGCGACGCTTATATATATTTTCATATATTCTTTTCATATTATACATCGTGCTTTGTTCTCATCTTATGATTACATTCCAATTTTCAAATCGATAAAGAAGTACCTCTCTCGAATTATACACGCCGTATAATTCTATTGTTAAAGGTACGTGTCGCTATAATATAATTCGCAGCGGGACTATTAATAGCACCGCTGCGGAACGGAAATTTGATGAAAATAACATAATGAGAAATTAATTAGTAACGGTAACGGACTCAGTCATAGATTTAATCAGATTTAATCAAAATCATTATAATATAAATATAATTTCCTACACGTATTTCGTTACTTACATGAAACGCAACAATCTGCATATTATTATTCTATGTAATTTTTGATATTTTTATGTGTATGTACGTATATATGTATATATTTATCGATTTACCTTCCCGGTGTTAACTCTATTAAAAGCGACACGAGACTTCATGGAAAGATGTATCGTTTCTCGAAATTCAAACGACGTCCCGTCCAGCGATTACCTTGTGTCGCACGCGTCATCTTTCTTTCGGTAGTTCGGATTAAATCCTCCGCACGTTCGTTCATGCATATTTATGCGCATATTCCGCAACGGATAATGTGTCCACGCGTAATCTATCGTGCAGGTACGTGCGCTCGTGTATGTACCTCGTAATTTACCCTCCACGTTTCAGCTCGTCCGACGGTAGGAGCTGCGGAGTCTATTTTTGCCATTCATTCTTTTCTGGAAGGGCGTACGCGTTTTTCCTCTTTCGACGGTAATCTCGTCGTGTCAGATCAGAGACAGCTTGGTACCTATCCCTTGCTGAGTGCGCTCGTCTGTTCCTTCGAGGATGCCTTCACAATGTTACCTCGTTCCCAAATGTCCTCCCTCCCCCCTCATCCCTACCGTGTCCCCCGCGTACCATTCTACGCAGTCTTGGCCTAGCACGAATCGTCTGGCACATCGGTGAAACGCCGGGCAAAGCGATACTGATATCCACTATCTCGAAGGAAACGCTATTTGAAATCGAAACATTTTCTGCGAATTTTCGCGTCTAATGGAACGAGGGGCTTTCCGAGTCCCAGGCTGAAGTGGGCCATGGTCACGAAATCCTTTTTCATTCGGACACGAGGTCTGAGGCGGATCTGCTTCGGGCGTACTGGGTGGCTCTTGATTGATATCGACGATATAGATATTACGAGTATTGTACCTATCTACGTGAATCTATCTTCAGAATCCAAGGAGAAAAACGTTCTCATATAAATCGAAATGTAAAATATCACGACCAGAATTGCGCTTCTTTAATATAATTCGTGTTTACGTTTTCTTCCTGGATTTAAACGGGGAAAAAAGAATTGTTCGGCGCCTTATAGCGGATTTTTGTCATTATCCGTATTACGCGTCGGGCACTCGTAAGGAAATAAATTATTCTTCGGCAATATTGGAATATCGGGAAAGCATATTTCATTACATCGCGCCGTAGGCACGCGTATATACGTTTACGAATGAAATTTCCAGGCGATCGCTTAAGCGTGACGCTGCCACGTGGAAGTAACTACTTCGCACAAAAGAGCCGTACGGCTCCATAATTCACGTGTCGTCAAATATCATGCAAATTGCCGCCCCACCCCGCGTATAATTCGTTACTTCGGCATTATTCGCGAACGATCGGACGAGCGATTCATTACAGCAAATTTCTTGTTTGCGAATGTCTCATTTGGCATCGAATAATGTATCATCCCGATATGCTCGTCTTGTCCACGAGCGTTATGAGATTCCATTGTCCTTGCGCGAGACGTCACAAATTTTACGTGGGCGAAGATTCGAACAAAGAAAACCCGTTAGTGTACATGTAGGCATGGCCGCGTCCCGGTCGCCTGTGCTTCGTAGCTCTACGAAGAAGCACATATGTATACGTATATATATATATATATATATACATATATACATATATATATATATATGTATGTATGTAAAGTGTGCAGTTATATTTGCGCTTACAGCGTGCGACCCGCATCGTACCGATATACCGAAGTTTGTTAGGCCGGGATGCCAGACGAGATGCGGAGAGTGCCTTGGAAAAGAAAGAGGAAGAAAACTCTCTCTCTTGCCCATCATCCCGGAATGATTCGCGGCTGCGTGTGCAGTTGCTTTCATACGCCCGGGAGTTCTCGTTACGGCGCTATTAATAAGTGTAGAGTGCACTACAAACTCCATGAAGAATATTCTGTTACAGGATGGCTTCCCATTGTTCTAAAGATAATTGCTTCTTATTGTCGATGCAAATCGAGATCGTTCCAAGTCTAAAGTTTTTGCTTATCTCTAATCATAATCCTTTCCGGAGCATCTCCTTCGAGTCGCTATCTATAAAACCCGAGAAGGTATTTGTTTATCGGGCTCGCGAGGAGGGAAAGAAATAGCTTTCGCGCCGACAATGAACCGAGCGGGCTTAATTGCGGGATATTTAATGGGAGAACGGGAGAATGGGGGAACTTGCAAGTTGCCACTGCAAAAATATATAAAACTGTCAATTCGGCAGTGATTGTTTCAGACTAATGAGTTAAATTGCGCGCAGTCTTATCAGTCCTTCGCATCTGTAGGAGGATTACGTTTACCGCGCGTAATTTTCATTTCTGCTTCCGAGGAAAGTTGAAATTTATCCATGGTGGTACTGGCGTTTAGATTGCCTGGTCGATAAAGCTCATCCTCCTGGAAGCTATGGTGAAACTTTCAGATATCGTAACGCCTATTTCAAGATTTCCATCGAGCGCAGTTACGAATACATTAAGCTCGTTCGCAATGAAAGCTTATTATAGTCTGAGTCGCGATAGTTTTATTAAACTATGCGTATCACATGGCGATTCCCCAGTTCGGATTTCTGCAGTCAGAAACGTTAGTAAATAAAATATGATATCGAATATTAAATGACATGAGGCTATCCTTGATGAAACAGTGAAAGTTTCTCTCATTATTTGAACAAACTACACATGAGAGCACTCAAATATTTTATAACATAAAAAAAGTATCTCATGTTCGGAAGTTATTTGCAATGTGATCAAATTATAATTCTTACATAATCAAACAATTACCTCAGTAATTTGTTGCTTTTCTAGTTTATGCGTAAATTTAGTTTCTTCAATTTGCAATCTATGAAACTATTATTAATCCATTGAGACTGAGTATGACCTGTGATTCGTATACTTATGTTCAAACATCAAAATAACGAGTAGCATTATGATTTTATGATGCAATGGATAATTTTAAAAAATAATTCAATTTGAAAATTGTTGTTTATTGAAAATTATATTAATTTGCAAAACTTATATTTCTCAAAAGATACTACATCATGTGAAATATTATATTTATTTTGAACTTAATCTATTAATGTCATAATTATTTTTCGATCGTCGAAGCTAGAAAGCATTTATTGATTACAAGCGCATAATTGAGCACATTTAAAGATATATTTCACTTTATTTGTGTCTAATTAAATTATATAAAGTTTCAAAATATAAAAAAAAATGGCGCGTTTAGAGTGGGGAATGCCACTTCGATCGCACACGATGAACACGCTATATAACTGTTGCCCTATAATATAATAGAAATATAATAGCGCAATGTTTTGTTTGTTAGTAACGCGTTAATTTCTCTCGGAATTTGAGAGAATATAATAATGACGTTAAGGGGAGGGGGCGATCCTCAGCGAGGTCTGCCTGTGGCACTCAGATTCACAATCAGATTAGGTCCATTGTGCTTCTCCTTCTTCAGCCTACCGATTATGGAAGCCTGATTCTCCTCCAGAATCAGAGGAGTCAGTCTCTGATCGGTAGGAACTCGAATTAAAATGGATATATACGGAATGAGGAGCCATTGGGATTTGAATCTAGAACCCTTTTGTTTCTAATCACTCGCGTTAGCATGGAGCCACACGTCATCCCAAAAGAAATAAAATGGGATGCAAGTGTTATCTGATAGTCTTACATGTTCCAGAATATTTCAAGCAATTTCACATTCTTGTCAACTATTAATAAAAAACTTATTATTCTTTAAAGTGCATTTATTTCTATGTATTTATATTTTTAATAAACATTTAATAATTTATTAATTTTTATCATTTTTCAGTTTTATAAATAATAAAAATAAATATTGCTCTCTAGCTCGATGTTCGGGAAATTAATTTGCTCTCAGTGGGTTCAATTAATTTGCAATAGTAGAGACAAACAAATCAGAGTGACCAAATCATGTCGACTATTACTGAGAATATTTTTCTTTTATATTCTCGTCCTGCTAAATAGTTGTTCCTATATTATGTTCGAGCTGTCATATAATACACACACTACTTTACGGCAGCAACGTTTAGCCGTAACCATGTGGCTCATTAAACTTAGATTATTTTTTTCTTTGTATGGCACGATGGGGAAAAATTAATTATTACTTACGACTAATGCGTCCATGAAGGTCCACGGGTTTCATGCATACGTAACAAAGCGGAAAATTCATCTTACTTTATATGCTTACGGTGAAGAGCTATAGAATATACAATGAAAAAGACGAAAATAGAATGCAAGGCCTTTCATAATAATTCTCGAGAGAGTAATATAATTGAGTTTGTCATTAAACGGAATTCATTAACGTTCATATCAACGTGGTTAAACTGCGAAATATCAGAATATTTTTAACCTTTTTGTTAGATCTATATCTATAATGAAAATCGATAAATGTTAATTAAGGAAATAATGAGATTTATTGTTGTTCATATTTCTAAAAACTATTGCATGCAATAAATATATAAAAACTATATCATTACATGTAATAAATTAATAATTATTAAAATAAGGAATTTTTTTTAATTATATGAAAAACCGTAAAATCAAACTTAACTCATCGTTTCTTAAGTCAGAATTTTCTCTTTTCACATTGGTTTGGTAGACATCCAATTAAGGAATCGCAGAACCCAGATTCGTGTTTTTGCGGCATACTTAGCAAGTTCAACGATTTTAAGCTCTTCGCGAGAATCGCAAGGAATTCGACGAAGCTAAGCACGCGGCGGCAGGTTTAGTTTATTCGGCGCCACGAGGAGGCCCATTGGCTAAGAGGGAAGCGCGGAGATTGATGGCGCAGCCAGTCATGTGGTTCTAATTTGCCCTCTATTACCTCGCCATAAATTTCACCGACAAAAAAGGCCGCCGCGATATCGTTATGGCGTGTGCCGCGATCTTACGCTCGACGTAAAGGATGTTGGTGAAAAATTACGGACGGAAAAAGAAAGATGGCAGAGTCGGAGCACAGAACGGAGAAAATGTTTGAGAATGTCTATTCTTACGTATAATTGTCGAGAATGTAATAACAGAGATCTGAAGATTTGAGAGTCTAAAAAGTGAAAGTCCTACCACAGTTTTGTTATTTTTGTCTGCATTTCGATATTCTGTAGTTATCGATTTTTCCTTGACCCATTAAGCTATGTCATTTTTCTGTTGGACATGGAAATAGCTTTTATTACACGAGCAAAAGTTATATCAATCGTAAAAAAAATGATTACATATATATAACATAAATTTAAATACATTTGTAAAACTTTTTCAAAACTTGTAGAAATTGTTTTATATAAAGGCAGCTGTTATATAGATTTTACTAAAGAGAGATATTAATATTCTATTAATATTTACAAATTAAAAATAATTTATAAAAAATGTATAGATACGTGCACGTTTTTTCTTCGAGCGAAGCACGAGTTTTTCTCGTTACGAGTTATAATATTTATATAATATGAAAATAATAGTCATGCTATTTGAAAAATTTAAAAAAGCGAGAATAATATTTTCAATTAGGGATATATTATATCTGTGGCCATTCATGCGTCAATATAATTTTAACGAGATGCTTGCTTGAGCTTGTCTTTCGTGAGCACTCGGTGCTAATAGCTCCTAAGTAAGTAAAAGCCCGACATTTTCTAAGTGGCCACGAAGTACAAGATCAAACCTGTCAACTATTCTAACATCTCGCAAGCGCGTATTTTCTTCAACGTTCAAGGTGGTCCATTTGGAACACGTCACTGAAGTATTTCTCCGTTCTTCAATATTGCGAAATTTTAATGTTGATAGTTGTTATAAATAAAATTGAACCACTTAAATTGCAAGAAAAAAACTGCTGAAAATTATATTGTCATAAAAATATGTATACTTACCTATTATTAATGTCTTTATGCAACATTATAATAAATTCGAATGCCATCTGTTGGTTTATTAAAGTATGTCTTAGTATGTCATTGCGAATACATTTTCATTGAAGAGAGATTAGAATAACTTCATTATACTGATGGATAAGATTATTAGTCGAGAAGTTACATTAACCTCGATATTCAGCAAATGTAATAAAGTGCTAGATGTTATAACTAGAATGAAATGTTACGTTGTCGTCTCCGTCGACAGCACTGCAGAAGGAAATCGATAGGACGTTCTGCAGCCGTAAACCCAGTCATAAACCATGGAACATTTCTCCTCCCTGAAAAGTATCCATCATCCAACTTTGTTCTACTTTCTTACATTATTTATACGCGCGCCCGTTTCGCGCAAGTTATCAGTGCGCTACTTGATTAATTGCTGTAGAATATGACCCTTATAGCGATTCAACGCGCATGCATCGCGGATATTTTAAATAATATTATTGGGTAATTTCGAGAGATCGATACATTTGGAGAATCTAGGAGCCGAGCTTTCGTCGAGGTCGCCGTGCGAGGGCGCATTTCTTTGTTGATTCCATCAATTCTTCTCGGAATCCATGCTCTTATTCTCGCCTCGGTTAGACGACCTCCCCTACTCCGTACTACCTCTACCCTTACGGTTAACCTCACGCTCACCTCGGGTTAAGGGTGAGAAAAAACACGAGTTGGTCAGCATGAGGTAACACCGGAGGGAATACCCTTGGGTCAATGGGGTGGTCAGAGGGTGGAAAGAAGCCAAGTGGAAATTACTGCGACGCAAACTCGCTTATAGGACAGGTTGAAGATTTTTTATAACACCTCTGTGTATGACCTGAGATTTTCAGGCGTGACGCTAACAAGCTACAGCGTTCGTTATTAAAAGGGAATACGTCGATTACGCGAAAATGCACTTCGCTTAGATTTGTATGTACGATAATATTTCGCGCTTAAATTCTCTCGTTTCGAAATAGTTAAATTTACTTCAATTTTCTCTGCTTTTTGCATTTATAAACCTCTCGAATTCTGTTTCTTTGAGATTTTTTTAAATATTTTAGGATATTTCTTTATACAACATATAATAAGCACGACCGTCACCAGAACGAAATACGCATTTTTTGCTTTTATTAAATTCACGATCCTTAATTCGTTCACGGATGCACGACATTTTAGAGCGCGGTGATGACTAGACTGCCTAAAATGACCGATAAAAATACTGTTGACCGACTAACGGTTGCTCTTTTGCATATTTCAGAAACGGGGTGGCATGCATTTGCCTGGAAATGTAGGTTAAAACTGTCCAATGGATATTCTATTGTGTTGTGAGTGTCCAAAACAGTGAATCGCAAAGTTAATTTATCTGAATTAATTTACTTTAATCGCAAGAAGTAACGAAGTAAAATGAAATCACCGATAGGTTTATTAATATATGAATATATTTATAATAATAATAAAAGTAAAAATGTTCTGACACAAACTGCCATTTCTGAATATTATATACAATATAATGCCATCTTAAATCTAAAAATCTTAATTTAATAATTTCTTTAAAGTAATTAACAATCCAAAATTTAGCTGCCTTAGTTTTCGTGAAAATAGATAAATTTATTAAGAACAATCATTTCTATAGATATCGAAACATCTGACGAATAATTTCCTAATGCAATAAACTTGCAAATTCATCGCGAATGATGTTTCGGCAAATACAATTTCTCGCCTTTGAGGCAACTTGACGGGATTCCTTCATTGCGCTTTATCTGGCCATGAATAAAAAGAATTTCGCGAGGCAGAACCATCGAGTATTCATTTCGAATTAGCTCGGCGAGAGTTCACTGATAGACTTACGGAGACCATTTCGTAGCCTAAGGAAACAAAAGCCGAGGGCGAAAGTAAAAAGGAGAACGGAAACGGCGTTTCATAAAGTGCGCGATATTCATTTGTGAGGAAATAAAGTCCGCAGGATCAACGCCAAGCTCTCTCTAATGCGCATCTCACGATTACCGTTTATTATGTTTTGTATCTATGTTCTCGTTAGGAAGTAGCAGGTGAAGTTGTAAGTAGCTTGCCAGCGGCCGATGTTGCTTCTTTCCCGACACTTCAGCCATTATACACCAGTCTCTCCTTCCTGTCTTTTCATTCTGTTACCCGCTCGTAACTGACAGATTAATTATGTGTCCTGGCACGAGTCATAACCTACAGTTGGGACGATACGTACTGTTACGGCGAAGAGACGAAACTTTGTACGTCTACGCGCAGGAAGACGAAACACAGTCGGCTGCAACGGTTGCACGTGGCTTGTGTAATTTCTTGTGCAGTTAGTGGAATCGTACACCAGTGCATCGCGCATGTGTATGTGTAAATTAGATTCTCTAACAACAGAAGTTTATTTATTTATATTAATTAATATTTACGCGAAAATAATATTTCTTCATGTTTATATTAAAAATTTTGAAATATATTTGTATAATCAGTCATTAAATAGATGAGGTCAGCTTTAAATGCGCTTATTAATTACAGAATTTAATAAATTCACGTTTCATGATTAAATAACGCGATTGATTTGGACAAATTTTGTATATCGAAATCGAAAAGCAGTTCTTTAAAAAAAAAAGATAAAAATAGAAATAACAAGAGTAAGAGAGAGATCGGCCATTCTGGATTCTAAAAATAGTTTGCTCCTCGACATTCATTAGCTTGATAGTTTCTGAAAAAAATGCAAGCTCAGAAACAAGGCATTTCTTGCTTTCAACCTTCACTCTAATACATAAAGTGCTTTAAACAGGAAATGTGAAATATGTCTCCTTATTATCGAAGGAAACATTCTGAAGACTTTTCCGTTTTGTATCATAGCATTATACAGTCCCGATGCACAATGCCTGTTAGCTGATACATCGGAAAGAAACTCGCTGAATGAAACTCCAACTTTATAAAGAAAGTCGATTTACTTTTATCATCTCCTCTCTAGCGATGTGTTACAATCGTCTCTTGTTGAATGTTTAAAGTAACATAAGCTACTTAACTTGATAAAACCGTTACATTGTAATTTTATTTTGAGAAAAACTTTTACGAAAATATCAGTTTGTTGCAGCTGAATCTTCTGTTTATACAAGAATCGTACGCACGCGGGTTACATCTGTATTTTTTACCCGTCGAGTCTCTCTAAAATAACGTTAAATAATGCTTTCGAGTTATTTCACATTTATTAAGAAAGAATATGAAACAATATTTTTCTTCAATTTCAGGTAAGTTCCAGATAATCCACAAATGATGCCATTTACATCGGCGACAGAGTTGCATGGCGGATGAAGTTTAGAAGTTTCGAAATGATAAAGGATAAGTACGAAAGATAAGAATGCCGTCGACGGCGAGGATACTTTGCGGGAATCCTTTCGATTATATCTCTATTCGACACCGTAAGTCTAGGTTACGTAGCAATTTACTTAAAACTTAAGTAGCGATTTAGATATAAACTTTATTTCTCTTGCATAAAACAGAAATTTTAGTTTAAACGAAAGAAAAAGAAAAAAAAATTTTGCTTTCTACAGCTTTAGTAGTAGTTTATATTTTTTACTGAATTAAATGCTGCAGTACAGTATATAAGCGGTATGTACGCTGCTTACATTCCGTAAATCACGTCCGTATTATTGGATACTTACGTCGATCGGGTATCCCGCGCCAACGACGCATTCGAAAATAAAAGCTCGACTCGTCTCCGTCTACGGAATTTCTTTGAGAATTCCGGCTTGCAGGGGGTGGATTGCGTTCCATGCACGACAGAAAATTCGAAGCTCGCGTTCGACTGGAAAGACATCGCGCACGTTCGCCAATTATTGCATGTTAGCGTGGATCACGGCGCAATTACGGTACTATAACCGTCGTCATCGTCGTCGTCGTCGTCGTCGTCAATGTCGTCGTCCGACGAGCGGGAATAAAAGCGGGAATTTCTTGTTTTTTTCTTCTCGTTCACGTGGTTCGTGGTGGCGAGAAATCACGTTAGCCCGCGCGGTTTCTTTATTTAAAACCGTCCGTGGCGCGCTTGGACGTAGACTTCATTCACTTACCATTATACCGAGCCGTTGGAGGCCGAGGATAACTACAAAACTGTCGCACTTTGCCGCACCGCATCGTGAAAGGAAGTAGTTACGTTTTATACCCGGGACAATAATCGTTTCCACGCTCTACAGCGTTACGGGGATATCTCCCTCTAAGGCGCCTACTTTTTCTGCACGCGCGAGAAAGCACCGTCGCGCGTCCGCGTCGCGTTCATACGCGCGCGAGTTGGCCAAATATCCATTCGCAACCGCCTGACTCGGGAAAGAGCATCCACTGAAATGTTACATTAACATAATCCTCGCGTACAAAGTAATGGTCGTTAACTTTTAAATTGGCCGGTCATTAGATCCGGCCGCGCGTTATCTAACTGAAATTCCGCTACATTGTAGCGGAGGGAAAAGATGATGTGCCTAATCACTTCGAGAATCTGCCTACGTTGCGGTCCGGCAACGTGTTACGATTAGCGACGTATTTAGAAGTCCTCGTACACCATCATCACGCGCGATTACGTCAACTGCAGATCCTCATTACGTTGCTGCGAATTCCCATTGCGCGGATGGATAGGGTCCTCATTTTGAAAACAAACTGCCGAGCATATATCGTATCGATCGAAGATATAATACAATAGCCAACGAAAATGACAACGAAATAATTAGTTCTAATAACAATGAAGTACTAACTTTATCTGGCCGCGCTGATAAACTATCGAATTATTAATTGTTACAGAGAAATCGATACGTAACATGCACGCAAATGTTATTCTATTCGACGCGATAGACGCATATGCATCGAAACAAGCTGTACACCTGTTCAAACAATAGCCGCGTTTACACGGCCTACTCGAAACGTTATTTCCGAACGGTGAAGTCACGTGTAGCCATTAGGCCACCATGTACATGGTACATACCTATCGAATGTACTTATCAGCGGACGTTTTCCACCATTCGAAATCCGATTCGCCGTTTTTTGGATCGCGTCCCATGATTAATGACCGTGGTCCTATTATCAGCGGACACGATGCTCGTTTTCGGGCATCAGGGCCAACATAAGTACCGCTCTGACGGGATAACTCGTTCTGTCGGGATAATGCCGGGGGAACCGTGCCCGCTAACGAACATTCATCCCAATATCCACGTACCGGGCCAAACATTGGCAATTAATTCTAACCGTGCGCCACGAATGCGCAGTATCTGTCCACTATCAGTTTGCAGCTCCGGGGAGTACGTGTATGTGACAGCCGAGCCCATTTCCCTGCCGTTTCTCTGTTCTCCCCATTCTCTCATCATTCCCGTACCAATCTACCCGCCCGCCATCAGCACCGGCAACCACCTTCTATAGGCCATACCGGTTCAAATCGCCATTCCTCAGGTTCTCTTCCCGTCAATTTACCAAGCTTCTCAGGTCCGACCACGAAGACCGACCAGGTAGGGACACAAAAGAGAACGTAATGTAGCATACATATCATAACGAATGACCGTGGCTATCAAACCATCTCATTGAATCCTGCTTTTTCTTCGCCGGCGTTCTCCGCCTTCGTCTCTATCGGAGTGAGATTTTTCCACGGTGCCGTTTGTCCTTCCGCTCGCAATTCGCAAGCATTACGTTCCGACGATGACTCAGAAGTTCATAATTTATTTGCGCGTGGTTCGGTTTCACCGAAATCACGATGCTGCGTCGATAGATCTTTAATCCGTCTTTTAAATGCGCCTGCAGCTCATTCATGCGCTCAAATTGTAATTTGGATCTTGAATCGCGTTGATGCGAACGCCTGTCACATTCCGCTGTCACATTCTTGCTGCTTTTCGCGCGAGTTGCGCTTCGCGAAGTGCAACGACCGAGATGAGCGCGCGGCGAATAATTCCATGACAAAAACGAATGCGAGCGAGATTTTCCCCGTAGATTTCCGATATCGGCTACCGCAGGTTCAAGGCATATGCAAAAATGTCTCGCGCCAGTGTTGAAACGGAGTCAACAAATCGATACGTTACTGCCGTAGATTCAGTGTGACAATATTGTAAGATTAATGGATAAGTAATTGCACGGGGGTCGGGAAAGTAAACTATTTGAATAGCGATTTCGTGGAAACGCAAAGAATTGGTGAAAATCCGCAAAAAGAAAGCGGAATAATAAACAAAGAACAAAATACCGAGAAGTTCAGAATACTCTCTGAGCAGAATGGTATACTTAGATTATTTGTGTTATATATCATCTGTATTAATATAGAAATTTCAAAGTAGGATACATATCCCCGTATAAGATACACATAAAAGCTACGGCCATACATCCTGTGTTACCCAATGAGATCGTTGGTTACACGGGCTTCATAGCCTGTGTATACATTTACGATATCACTCTATCACACACTTCTGCGTTGTTCGGCTTTTCTGAACGTGCTACTTCAAGCCGGAGGGTACTTTTATCGATAGCCGCGTAGTCACCCATACGTAGGGCTCATGTATTAATATATTTTGTTTACTTTTACGGTCCTTTCGAGTTAATTTCGCATCTTTTGTAAATATACATTTATTATGTATAAATTTAAAAAGTTATTTCAAAATTTTTAACGGTATATGTACGTAATACTGATAATTCTGTTTCGTCTAATCTTTGTTATCTTTGCATACTTTTCATGTCTTCGATAATAGTAAGATATATAGCGCATAAAACATTTGATTCGAAACTAAGATCTCCGCACATGTTATCTGAATAAACCGGTTGTATTTCTCAATCGCTCCTTCGCCAAGTTTATTTTTTGTAAGTAATTTCCAAGGATAACATTGAGTAAAAGCAGATGTATGAGCTCTATGATACTGTACTTATACGTCTACACTTGGCCTAGTATAACGTGGATAGATACGTCCATGGCAAATATCACCGTTCAACGTTACCACTGACATTTTAGTAGAAATTTTTTCTTTCCCTCTCTTTTTATTTATCACTTTTTCTTTCTCTTTCTGTCCGTTCATCGAGACCATGATCCAAGAATACAACACACATTACTGTACTTATTATTATTATTATTATATGCCTAGGCCCTAGTGATATTTTTTATCGATATTTGATGAATTCTGCGTCTTTTGTAATAATAATTCTAAATATCAATTCTCGAAAAATAAGGAGAATATTTAATATTGGAGGAATAGACGTTGAGGAAGAGTCTCAATGTTTTTTTCCAAGAACTACAATGCTCAGCGATAAGTGACAAAAAACGAAATAGTGCCTGACATAAATCCACGAAATATGTTCGTAATACCTTCTTCTGTAAAACGTGCTTTTACTTGCTCGATTCTAAACATAGACATGAATACCGCGTGGCTATAGCGGAAGGGGAAGCGCCTTACTACGGCTTATAATCCGGCATACCCTTTTACATCCTCTCTTAACCCACAGTTAGATGACGGATCTGTCACGTCTTCTGCAGGCAGAAATTGCACGGTTGAGATTCAATTAAATTCCTAGCATGCCCGATAATTTCTCTGACTGGATGACACGGTTTATTAAGCCACTTGGCTGGAAATTAATCGTTCTCCCTTTCCGCTTTCGAGAGATCATTATTCCTTATGCGAACAATTTCATAAAATTGTTGATATTTATTACATTCATAATGCGCGTCCTCTATATATTTTAAGACCACACAAATGTTTTGTGATCTCGAAATTTTTATTTAATGAATGTTGTATGATCTTGGTGGATGTATATGAGTGAAAATGTAAATTTATTTTGACGATCTGTGCTAAATAAATCTGTGCTGAATTTTTATCATCAAATCATAAACGTTAAAGTTATCGTTAAATCTGAATTTGATATTTCGTTTAATAATAATCTGGATCTCCTTCCATCTTCTAAATTATTGAGATCACATATGGTTTGTATTATGCGTATCGCCAAAATGAATGCAACGCAATACGAACATCTGTTAAGCCCTTTCTGGAAAATATATGTACAACCATGTTGTCTAAATACAATTTAATCTTGACACGGTGTCGTATCGGTATAATGTGATCTAAACTATACGAACAACTCTATTTTGCCGGTCTTATCTTGCAGTAAATTTCAACAAGCTGTACGATAGGACGTAAGTATTAATCCTGGCAAAATGGCGAAGCCGAATAGGGAGTTGGAAAGAGCGATGTAGGCGGAAGCTGCCGAGATGGCGGATAAATTTCCTGAACAGGAGATTACTCCAATACCAGTTTCCAGTTTTCCTGTTATTATAGGTAACGTTATCTCACCCGTCTCAGAGCTTTGCGATAGCAACTGGCAATGCAGTTACCCATTTTTGAAGTATCTTTTATCGTGATTCATATTTCTATACGTTATACAATCTCACGTCAATTCTAGATCATTTGTCGAATAATAAAATCCAATATATGTCAAGTTTATATCGAGCAAAAATTAATTTATCGAAAACAGTGTATGTTGAAAATAATCATCGATTTAATTATTTAGAAAAAATTCTATAGAAGGAAATTCATTTATACCCAATATTAGTCATATATTTCAATTTTTGTTGAAAGTATATATTGAGTTCTATATTTTCAGATTATAAGTTTAAAATAACCTACGAAATATAGTTAAGTTAGACGACTTAGATCTGATATATGATAAAAATTATGCATGAACATTTCTATTTGAAATTGCATATAGAGAGAATGGATTTAATGCAATCAGCGGAATCGATATTTTTGTAAAGCAAATGACAGTTTTCCAGGTCTTCGATATCAAAGAGTCAAACACGCTCGAGAAAATTTTTATTTTTGAATTTTAGAATTATTAGATAATCTTTACAATCTGCGCGTATTATATTAACAAAAATATATTTTAACACTTGAAATATCTGTGACAGATATGAAATGCGAATTTTATTTTCAGCGTTTGCTCTTGTAATAAGTTAGTGACATAATAAATTAGCGTTCAATGAAAGGAATTTAACCTATAGAGGACCGGCAAATTACACGTTATATATTAGTACTTTTTTCTCAAAAATTTATATATATGTATATATATATATATATGTATATATATATCAATCTGTCTTATACAAAGTGCTTGACAAAGTTCGAGCCGTTATACTAGTAGTCCTGAAAGGAGGACAAAAATGAAAAATTTTCTAATTTCGAAAATGAAATATTTACATGGATTTCTGAGGTCACTGATTACGATTACGAAGTCAGATTTGAATATTTTTAATGATTTGATTGATTAGTATATTGCAGAAAAAAACCTTATCACATACGTAGAGAAACAATACTTGGTTGGCAGCACGCGTTTGGGAAGGGGAAAGGGAGATCGCACCGCGATTCAATTTCTGGTTAATATTATTAACCGTATTTAATATATGTATGTTTAAAGTATACAGACTTATATATATTTTTTTATATACTTAAAAGGTAGATAAGTAATTATTATATGAAGCCATTATAATGATTTTGCAATCCTCTAAAGGTTAATGATATAGAATATTTTGAAATTAAACATGTGCGTCAAGATTAAATCGTATAATGAAACATCAAATCTGTAACAAAATATTCACTTGATAATTCTAAATACAAATCGTGGAAGTGTGGAAACGGGTAAGAAATTTTGCATTTGAGTGCGGAATCGAATCTGCAAAGGAAAGGAATTCTTCTTTACGCTCCATTATAATATATATTCGGACGTAGGAAAGGAAACGTATGTCCTCCCTTGGGCTCCGCGAAAATTGTACCCGGATCTTGGAACGGAAACGCACGACATTTGCATCTTCCTCCGTTCCGTATTGGTATTGCTCATGAATATAGACAGATATGATCCTATGTTTGAATGCTGCGGCGTGGGAAAGCTCGGGGTCCGAAGCCAATTGAGCCTTTTGAGCTGAAAGCCGATATGTCCAGCGGCTAGCAGAGAAGCTTGGGTTAGCAGAGAGAGGCATTATTGAAAAGATTATTAAGAGCGTTTAGCTGAAAATATAAAAGAAACGTATCTTATTTTAGTATGTTTTTTTTTAAGAGACTACATTTTATACTTAATACAATTATTGAAAATTAACATTATAATTAATATGTTACATTTCTACTCAAATTTGTCGAATAAAGGATTCTCTTATTGCTCTATCTCTCATGTCGTCACAAATTCTCCTAATGATACCAATGAACTTATTGCACTGCGCATACATACGAAGATATAGTATATGTGACGCTTTCTAGGTAAGATCCTAGAAGATCAAGAAAAAGAAGAAGTATTTTATTTGCGTGTAACAAGCTTATTCCAATGCCTCCTTCTCAATAAACATAAGAGATAATTATAAACAGAATAATTCTCTCTCTTTCAATTCCTTTTCACATTAAAAATTAATTGTGTATGCATAGAGTATACTATGTCGAAGAACAAACCGCGCTTGTATTGAAGGAATTGCTCTCGACACTCAGCAATTATATGCACGTACTCGACATTGGTAACGTACAATGGAAACACGAAGGGAATGAGGACGCTACCGAATATTAGGAAAACGCGACCGCCATTTCACGTAATTCCATTTGAGATGCTCGAGGTGACGGAGACGCTTGAATGCATACGAGGGCGCAGGGTGCAAGGACGGTGACAAGAAGTGCCGGAGGTGAAGTGAGCAAGTGCAACCTGGGGACACACCGTCTGCAGCCCACGGAAGAGAACCTAATTGTAACAAATAGCTGCCTTTATCTGTGGCTGCCGCATCACGAACTTTCGCTACGACACTATGGTTTAGTGTCTCTGCGCCTTTAGTGTTCTATCGCTCTCTACGTTGTTTTCCAAATACTCCATAATACGATTAATGGATAAAATCCGGAAAAAGTAATCTTTAAATTTTAGCTTTAATCTAACACTTATTAATGGTTACTCACTCGCATTACTGGAGTGCGTAGAATCATCATGAAATACAGCACGATGTTGCAAATGGTTTTGCTTTTTGCAACGGAATATTTTATTTCGAATCATAAAATAAACATCCTCCACATTTTAAATAAATATAGAATGACATTTTGAAACACTGTAAATTTATTTTAAAACGGTACTTTAAGTGCCATACGTTATATTTTTTCCGTCTAATGAGTATTTTTAAAAAAGATTTAAATCCATATTTTGTATTAATAGTACTACATCACCGTGCATTTTTTATTTTATCTCTTATATATCTAGACTATTTCGTAACTTACGTTATAAGTAAGACCGATACAAAGCTTACAACGAAGACTTTCAACATCAGCTCTCTCGACGTTTTCCTCGACCACTGTGCCTCGAGCCAAGACTTTGATTTAACTTTCATTTGCCTCGAGGTTTCTCGCGGAAAATATAATTATAATGTTTTAAAGCGGAGGGGCTCTCGTGTGACCTTAGTGGTTTTCCAAAATTAACGTTCCCCTTTGTTGAGACACTTAAATGTATTATGTGAAATAATTACAAAAAATAGCATTGTCTAATAAACCTCTAGATTGACGGTGCATAATTTTGATACATCATTGCCAATACATTTTAATAAATATAGGTTTTAAGACTTGACGTCTATACTTATTAAGTTTGTCAAGTGAAATATTGTAATCGTAATATTGTGACTAAAACGTTGCAACAGTATAATATTATTTTACTTAAAATTAATAACGCTTCGAGGACTAAGGAAATTTTACGGTAGAACAAGTACCGCACCTTTCGCCGCGCAATTTTGTAGACAGCATCGCGATGCCTTGCTCATGAACGTGTGCTTTGCGTGCACAGGTCGCCTTACTTCGGTAAATATGTAACGAAGCTATGCCAAAGTTAGCAAATATTACGACATTCAGCGATCGACAATCGGTGACTTTTTAAGCCGATGCGACGAGAGAACAGAAACTTCTGCAACTTCTCGGAGCATGCTGCCCGTCTTACTCTCTCCTTTATTACGTCCCCTC
This sequence comes from Tetramorium bicarinatum, assembly GCA_928718305.1. Classification (NCBI taxonomy): domain Eukaryota; kingdom Metazoa; phylum Arthropoda; class Insecta; order Hymenoptera; family Formicidae; genus Tetramorium; species Tetramorium bicarinatum. Next base: position 13,427,102 of record OV788329.1, read on the forward strand.
GGATGAATACCAGATGCGGTTAGAACTTTCAGGTAGTGCACGAAGCGACTTCAAGACTATAATTGCTTTGTTCGATCTAACTTTCGTTTCCTGCCAACAGAAGAGCTAGACTGGCTTTTACACTTTCATGCGCTATAAATGCGTTTCCGATTACACTATTTAATGGATTATTATTGTCAATTTTCTTTCGTGCAAAATTTATTAAAAGCCAAATAAAACAATTTAGTTCGTATGTTTTGATCTATTTAATTTCTACAGGAAATAAAGAAGGAATACTTGAAAGCCGCAAAGTAATAATTTATATACATATATAATTTATGATAAATTGTGAGATTCATAAATTTTTATAATCTAATAAGTTTAAATACATAAAATTTGGAAAAAAATAAAATTGTATCGTGATAAAAATGGTCACAGAAATTTATTTTTCTGTATCTCGTTCGGTTTTTGCGAGAACCGCATATAGACGCTCTAACGTATGCATATATACATTTATTCAGTTTGAAATCAATGCGATGGTCCCACCACGGGCCATTTCACCGCTCGTCGAAACTTTTCAGACACCGTCGCGTATTTCTAAGCAACTAGCTGCCCCTTATTTATTGCCCGTAAGGCACTGATCCCAGCGCTGACTAGTCGACCTTTTATGAGGTCGTTGTATTACTTCAAAAAACTTACCGCGGAAGTCATATTTCCCAAATTACTCTCCTTTAAAAAACGAGCATTTGTTGTGAAAACAAGAATGAAAAGCTTTGTAGATGCTGTTCACAGAAGAAATAAAGCGCAAGCAAAAGCCGTTCAACGAATTTATTTGTTTCTTACCAAGAAACCATAAAAAAACTGACTTTTAGTTGAAAATATACGTATTTCTTGATTTATATGTACCTACATTGAAATTGGTCTAAACATAAAATGTAAAAACCGGCCTTTTTAACAATACTATAAATCTAAATTTATATTCGTATGCAAACTGTAAATTATAACATTAGAAGTTTATATTAATTCTGTATTTGTTTCTTACCAAGAAACCATAAAAAAACTAACTTTTAGTTGAAAATATACGTATTTCTTGATTTATATGTACCTACATTGAAATTGATCTAAACATAAAATGTAAAAACTGATCTTTTTAACAATATTATAAATCTAAATTTATATTCGTATAATATGCAAACTGTAAATTATAACATTAGAAGTTTATATTAATTCTGTATTTGTTTATAACAAATTTTGCATAAAGTAAAAATTTTTATAAGAAATATTTCCTAAAAATCTGTTATCTATTATTAGATATAAGGTATAAGAGAGCAAATGCAATGACAATGATAAAGAAGAAATTAAGGAATGCACAGATTAATTCGTATCGGTGACAATTTTGTTCATTTCAGTTTGATTGCATTATGATCGCGCGATATGATACAGTACATCTTATTGGAAATTGAAACATACCTAATCATATTGTCTCAAACAGCAGCGTGCATAGTTAGTTCGCCGATCTTATGGTGGTGTAAAGAAGAACGGTGACGACAAGAGGGTCGTAACGAGAGAACGAAGGGGGACAATGGTTTGACATATCGCGCTGTCATCGCCACGACGTTGCTCGGACCTGACCGACCTCAGGGTAGCGATCTCCCCTCGTATACTTATCTCCCGCCTACGCTCGATGTCCTCGTTTCTTCGTCGGACTTATCACCGCACCGAGTTCAATGAGACCACGATATCCCCAAACGAGAAATATGAACGTTTTCACAAAGCGCCGCATCGTCCACAAGCCCTCCAATGCTACTCGACGGTGTTACGACCATCGATCAGGGAGCGAAGCTTGGTGAAAGCGCTGCGACTCCTTTCGTAGCGTTTAAATTTTCTTTTTTCGGCATCGCGTATCAAGTGATGCACTCGTCGTCCTGCATGGCAGTGTCCGCGCAAACTTATTCCGTTAATATAATAGGGATAAAATAAAAAAAAAGAGTACATGATATGTAACATAAAAACCAAACCACTCGACTATAAATACATATAATTTTTAGTATCATTTTCTAGTGATACATATATGCACTGTTAAATATTTTATTGTATAATTGTTAAAGAGATTATGTGAAAACGTTGTTGAATATCACCAGAAGTAGCTACGTAATTATATAAATCGATATTTCGATATATTCCCAACAGGCTTGATCGCGATGAAATTCTCTCACATTTGCCTAATTGACGTTCTACCGCAGCCAAGTGATCCTTCGGTCGTAATCATCATTCGACCCCGAAGGACATTTAAAGTGCAAGTTCGAATCGGTCAGGCAGTTCCTGCGAACGGTGATACGCTTCGTGTTTCCACGTTCGATGAATACGGGCACGTCCCAGCTCGATAATATCTGCATCCCCCTGAGATATTAGCATATTATGCGAATAAAGTCGGGGCTTCGGAAGACGCAAAAATGTTTGAAACAAGAAGAGGGCGTCCAAAGTTTGCGAGAAAAATTGATTCAAACGCGTATGTAATATCCCACGTTAAAGTTTTTATTGCATCACAGGCTTACTGCGCACGCCGCTTTTCAAAATGGTCGTAGTTCACGCGATATAAATTGCATCGTCGATGGCTCGCTCTCCGCTCCGGCAAAGTTAGTTCAACCAGGACGAAAAAATATGTATTTGCACGGCCAGGCAGATTGCTGGGGAAATGACACCGGATGAATCCAAAAAACAGTTTCGCGCGCTAACTCGACGCAAGATGATATTTTTCTGCCATACAGGACTGTTGGTTTATTTATTTCTTTCATTATTAACAACGCGAAAATGTTGTGTATCAGTTTTTAAAACTGTTTTAGAACGCCCAAAATCTTTATGCAGCATAATAACGTATTGTATAAACATATAACGTATAATAAGCGACTTATGTATCTTGATATACGTATATTTTATTTATTACAAGTCCGGTTGTATATGCTAGTATATATATCTATTGTATTATTAAAATTGTATTACTAAAATTATCTACAGATATGAGAAAGGATATTATCAGACTTCATATGTTTAACGAGTATGCTTTTATGAATGGCTTTTGATATGATGTATATATATATCAAAATCCACAGGAGCAATAATGCTTCACTTGTGAAATTCAATTTCATTACATTAAATTTATATGTCACCAAAAGTTTTAATAAAGAGCTCGTAAATTTAATATCGGCAAAATTCGTTCATCTGGATCAGTATTGACGAGGACGTGCTCGAACGCTGAAAATAAAAGTAATAATCCACATGGAGTATATTAGCTAGGTGTACACCATACCAAACGATTTTTATGTAACCACAGCTATCCATTTATACGTTGCTATATAGAACAATATAGAGTCTGCTTTGAAAAGTGAATGCAATATTTTACGCATGCCTGCACAAAAATAACCGGTTTGGACACATTTTCCGAGAAACATTTTATTAACAAGGCTTCCTCTTTTCACGAATATTTTGTATATGTTTCTCTATCAAACAGAATAAATTATTTTATCACGCTGGAACGTAAGATATTATTTTTACAGTAAATTTTTATAGTGAATTTAATAAAAATAATTGGAATATATAGAAATTTAGGTTTAACTGTGATATCTTGTGCTATTTGTGCATAACTATGATACTTTGTAGCTTTAAAATATACTGATATCTCGTACATATTTTCATTATACACTCATTATCCACCATTGTATACAAGAGAGCGTTGTGTTCAGCACTGCATTCGCGGTGAACGACAATGCATGTAATTAAAAACAAACTTTACAATGTACTTAAATTCAAAATGAAATTATAATTTACTGTCTGACGTTTTACGCTCTTCGCTTTTTCGGAGGAATACTGATTTTCTGCAAAACTTTCTACCGTCCTACTTAGCCACGAGAAAGAAGCGGTACAGTTTTCTGAAGAAGATGTACGTGTTCCGCTAAGATTGGACCGATTCCTAACAGTTTATTTTAGTTTTTGTTATATACAAACACATACATATGTGCACGAGGGCGCACACACATACATTCTTTTTTTCTTTGAAATGTAATGCTCAGGAAGGATACATAAGGTAAGAATTCGGTCGCGCTTAAACGTAATATATTGCATTTAGTTTTGCATAATGAATAGTTTCGCTACTGTTTCGATTAATCTCAGGCCCGGCGGGCCCTCGTTCGCCGCAAAGCTGAAACATTCTCTGTTCTCTTGTTTCACGGAAAGTGTTTAAAACGGTTTATTCCTTCCATCCTTTGAATGAGGAAATCTTTTCTAAAATTATTCCCCTGCGGGTAAGGGTTCGCATAAGCGTTCGCTGTTCCGTGTAGATGCGGCTGAAGCAGGAAAAAAGGCGGACCTTTGTACCGACGGACCCTGTGTGCATCCTGTGGCAATTGGGTCTCCCTATCTAACGGAGAGGATGCGTTATTATGAAAACTTTACGCTTCCTGTTTTCGAGACCGCTAAAAGCCATAAGCGCTATGATATGCGCGTTCAATAGGGACCAGGGTAATTGTACGAGAATCTCGTTTAAACAGGAAATTGAGCAACCAAATGTTATAATATATTTTAACGGGTTCTAAAACTAATGGATGTGCCGATCTGTATCTTCTGTGTGAATAACTAATGCCATTTTAAGTTCATTGTAACAAACAGGGCACAATAGTCGTAATTTTATCGTAAATGCACGAAATTGTTCCATGTTAACTTAATTTTTAGGAGAAAATAAAAAAATTTCATACCACGAGATAATTAGCATCGATGTTATCGCAACTGAAAATGAGATTTAAATTTGTAACAATTTTAATATTAAAAATAAATTCCTTGTTTCTCTTCTTATCTTACGGATGTCATGAAATCAATTTTGTCAAGAACTCGTGCAATTTCGTAGAGCATATCTTACGGGCGCCGGTAGGCAAATTGAATTTAATGTTGCAATTACCTTGGTTAGATGTGGACGTTTCCAACTTGCATTGCCTCGCTAACTACACCAGCAAACTGTCTCATGTCACCGTCTTCAGGATTATTGATTTAAACCCGACCCGATGGTAAACGCTGTCACGTACAAGCCTGATAGCGTACACACGTGCACGTGAAAAGTACGAGAGAGAGAGAGAGAGAGAGAGAGAGAGAGAGAGAGAGAGAGAGAGAAAGAGAGAGAGAGCTAGCGCGAAAGACGTACGTAGCAAACAAAATAAGAGAAAAGAATATTCGGGGTGAGCAGTGTAAAGAAAACGGAAACTGCGGGGACTCTCGAGAATAGGAGGAATAAAATATTCGCGCGGCAGAGAAAATGGTTCACGGCTCTCGGGGTGTCGAGATAAAGAGACGTTATTGCTTTTTCCGGCAGGCTAATGCGAACGGAAAAATTGTCGCCCGAACGAGGAAACGGGAGGTGAGATCCGGTACGAATAGGATGTTACCGCGAATTAACGCGCGCTTCTACGTACTTTTCACCTCGTTAGGGGCGAAAGTTAATGAGCTTCACGTGACTGATCAAAAAATTCTGTACACGCGCCGTTGCGTGCTGGGCCGCGTTCGTAGATCATATCGCTTATTACAGCACACTATAAATATGTACAAGAATGTAATTAACGCAATTGGTTTGAATTTGTGCAAATTTCCTATGTAACGAACAACTTTAGAGCGATCGCATCTTAAAAATGTGCATATTAGTACAATAAAAATTGCGCACTTTGGTAATAGTACGAAGCTATTTCTATCGACGTTGTTGCGTATAAAATCGTATCAGAAAACAATTTTTAATTAAATGTATATTCTTAATATATTTACTTCTTTTATTTAATTTCGAACTTTGTTAGAGAAAAACTGAAAATCCCTCGTCGACTAGATATAATCGTCAATTGCGCTCGGAGGAAAGTTAGAGTACGCTGTCTGTTCCAAAGTTAACCTGATGTAAATTAAATTTATCAGGGAAGAAGCGTTTCCGTGTTGCAGACGAGTAAGGATACGGGATCGATCTCTACGAAAAGTGCACCTCTAACGTCCCGGGAGTTGCACGAATCTGGGAAAGGGTTCCGCCGCGCACATCTCGTAATTACTTACGCGCAGGGGCTCTTCGTGTTCTTTCGGACTCTACATCTGCTTGCGGGATTTCATCGCGGTTGAAAGTAGGCGATAGTTGATAACAACATAAAGAGGATGATCCTCAGAGCATTTATTCATACGCGACAGCGCGGAAGATTCATTTATCGAGCGAAGCAATTTGATCGCTATAATACGGCTTGCATATCTCTTGCAACGATACCTTTTTCAAATGACATATCGAGAGTGATGAGATTAAATGGGTGGCGATTGATTGATTTCAGCGACTAAAGACTCGCGAGTAGATTTTTATTAGATTTCTCCTTGACCTGACGGAACGAGATCTCGAAAAGAGGGTGTGCGCTCCTCCTGAACGTGCGCTTAATCTTCCTCGACGACGAAGCGGCTCAAAATTTCAGGTACGCTTCGCCGCTCGTGATTGATTGGTCAGAAACGTAAGCTCGGGCTTAAAGTTTTAATTTCAGAACCGCCTACGGATTCTAAGAGATTTAATACAAACATTTTTTCATCCATAAGATAAGGCCACTCCTCCGATCGATTCAGCTCTTGTAGCTACTTTGCTTAAGTTTACGGCGTTAAAGCTCGTTATGTGATTTGTTTTTCAATTTGGTTCGATCATGATACACATACAAACCGCGAACACAGCATGGACGTCGGCACGGATGATAATTCATTTCGATGTAACCGATGTAACCGCCCTCGGCCGTCTATTTACCGCGGGGCGTACATAACGTTGGATAGAACTTCAGCGGCGATGTAACTATAGATCTTTCTGATTACCACGTCGAGGCGGAAAATACGAGGGTATAAAATGGACGTTGCCCCCGCAAAAATCAGATAAGGGGTACGGCGACTGCTGCCCTACTTCCTCACGCCGTTCACACAGATGTGGATGCATCTTAAATTTATAATGACGAGACGAACAAGAAGCTGTCAGGTCCACGTGCCGATAAAATGCAATTTTATCTCAGCGCGATTCTAGTCGTTTATTAGTATTACTTTCCACTCATCGAGCTTCTGCAAACAAGATATCTATCTGATAAATATATCTGTAAACAACTAATAATATGAGATTAATTCTGTTTGCTGAAATTTTTTGACATCTTCTTCGTGTATTTGATTATAAAGATTCAGCTTGTTCTCTTACTTGTTTTTTTTATCACAGCTGCTTTTTACCTAGCTTTAGAAAATTGTGATTATACTTATTGTATGTATTAAATTTAGCAATAAAAGCAATAAATCATTGAAGTAAATTTAAAAAATGTTGGTAAATGAATATTTTTTTCCTAATTCTTAGCTCTAAACAACGAGTAATTCGTAACCATTGTGCAGATCAATAGACGATTGCAATACGATATCATGTACAAGAATCCTGCTACAGACAGAAGCTCAACCTCGCTTGTCCTTTTGTACTTGTGTCACTTTGACACCGCATCACAATTGTCTCTGGTTACAATTGTACGGGACTCCACAATCAAACATAGCATATCGGATGCAAGCAGATAGACGCGACCTAGATTTCAACCTTTCGTAGAAATGTAGTTCTCGAAATCATTCTTTGATCAGTCAAATATATTTTGCAAAGTACTAACGTTCGTATTCAAGGTGGCATGTTGACAATTCATAAGAGATATAAAAATAAAATATCTTAATATAAAATTTTATTTTTGTTTTTAGAACAACAACTGGGATTACTAATAAAGTAAATCTAATATATAACTTTTTATAAGCTTTCATATAACTTTTCAAAATAATATAAATTTAATTGTCCCCTGCATATATGAATTAAAGTTCAGACCTCCACATCGAGATTTGAGAATATCCTATGAAGGTACAGTCTCTTGAGAGCGCTGGGGTCCTCGATAATTGACTCTGTCTTCAGTTGCCGAGTTCGTTTCCAAGGAATCTAATTTATTTCCCCTACGTGGTGCTGCGTATATTTTTCGTACCGTTCTTCGTCCACGAATCCACGTCGCCAGGGAAAGATATCTCGAGATACGGATTTCGCTTGTAAATCTGATCCGTTCGTATCATATCCTTGTGTTGGACAGCAATTCTATGCTTTTCACGTGAAACCGTACACGGAGTGATATGGTTCTTTACTTTCCTCTTTTTGATTAAAATTTTTTTCGATTACATTCTGCACAAACTGCGTCCAACAAATTATAAATATAAATCATAAACATAAATATATCTTAATTACTCATCATGAGTAAAAATTCAAAATTATATAATAAAACTTGAGATATATTTATCGCTGCTAGTGCAAGTAATATACAATATGTTGTATATTATATGTTGTATATAAATTTATTATATCTTAATATAATTAGTAGCTTTGTTCAACAATTTTTGTATAAATTTAAAATATATTACAAACGTGCACTTATTTTACAATTTTATCTTCCGAGGGAGAGCTGTGTGAGAAACACATTAATTGTTAATTTTTTATTACAAAAAGAGCAGTTTATAGTCTAGATTAATGCCGTATGCATTTATTCTTATATTCCTCGAGACATTGAGTCTTATAAATTCCTTTTCATTTCCTGTAATATTTCCACAATTCAGATTGTTTTGCTTGTTTGCATATCTGTTGAGAAAGACAAAACTGTCTCTTTCATATTTATTACTATACTTTTTCGTTATCATAAAGAACATTCAAAATAGTTGTTTTCGGTTAACGTTTTATGAGACAAAATAGTATTAATTGCAAAGCATTATATATTATTAAGTATGTCAACGTATATATGAAATTCCATACGCGAATGTTTTGCGAAAGTCTGCACATGCAATATTACTTCCATAAACTTATATCGTCTTTTATTAAACGGTTTACAAACTTTACACTGTTTTAAACTTACTTGGTTTAAGTTCCCATTCTCTACTTTTTCGTTCTCGTTTCCGCGTCAGTTCTTTCGAAAATGACATGTCGGAGTGAGAATCGATTTATATGATCAATTAAGTAATGCAATTGTGACTACAGAGTTTGAAACTCGCCCATTAGACATCAAGAAACTGCCGTGGAAATCAAGTTACAACTTTACAAGTAACAAGCACGAAGCTCCCTCGCGAATTCTTTCTCTTTCTCAGATATATACGAGTAAAAATCATGCCGATGATAAAGCGGACTATTCGAGCGAACAGGCAACTTGAAATTGAATGCAGCGCCGATCACCTTTTTCGCATCTCTCTTCTCTATTGCGCGGGCGTTTGCGTTACACGTTTAGGTATTATGTTCGGCACATTTCGCGCGTATTATTCGATAGCTAGACAAAACGTTTCCTGTGACAGCTCGAGGGAAGAGAAGGGCGATACCACCGAGACGGTCTGCATTTACGAGCAAGAAGAATACGACGCATAAGACATACGGTTTTAGACGGTTTCCAGCCGCGGAGCACGACGTCTTACAAAATGCAACCACTAAATTACGGTTCTTACGACAGGCCGCGTCGTAAACATTCATATCTCGTTGTTTGACATCGGATACGGGGTGGGTGGAGCGCAAACAACCGGGGCTACAATATCCCGATAAAAAATGTGCCCCATTACTGTGAAATTTTGCGTATAAGCTCCTTCCTCTGCCGTCCCCATCCGGTTCTTTTCATGCAACGAGACGCAACGTCGCCCGGAGCGACGTCAAAAGTTCCATAATCAGCCGACAGCAATGTTAAAGATTATGACACCTCTTCACATGCGCCGATAGTATCAGATTCTCTGACAATGAGTATCTTCAGTTCTTTTATAATGATAGATATCTCCTTCCTATCTTTCGTACTATTCAACACAAATCCGAATATAGTGCCTGTTCTAACGTTCTCGTCCGTATGACATGAAATCCCTTTGCAACGTTATTACCGTCAGATGCGAAGCAAAACAGATACTACGTTGCCGAGGAAGTGAACATTAATGAACGATCCTATTCTATCATATCAATGTATTGTTCATAAGCCGACCTTAAGCCATTAGCTTAGATATCGCTACGTGAAAATCATCTTCCAATCAGTTGGTGATGCACTCGACGATATCTAACTGGCTTCGAAAATCGTACATCGTGCCGTTTGATCGGCTAATGTTGGATATATAGGCGACGCATGCTGACCGCATGGCAATAAATATCGATAATCGATATTCCACCAGAGGCGATTTGGTTCGGGCCCGCGCAACGCCAGCAAGGTGCGCCGCAAGAGCGCGAGAGAAAGAAATACCGGAAAGGGAGGGAACGTGCGGGACGGAGCGCGAGAGACGAGATCTTTGACGCTTTCAAAACCAGAAGCGGCACTCTGCTTCGTATTAAAAACCTTACGCTCGAGAGAACGCTTTCAGCCGCACTGACCGACTGTGAATGACGAATTTGTGACCTCCTTTGCAAAAGCAATTATGTTACTCCTTCTCCCTCGTCCATTCTCACTATCCGGCGAATATCTAACCCTCCTGATGCCTTTTCGTTCCTTGTCACGTTTCTTCTCTCTCTCTCTCTCTGTTTCTCTATCCACTACTTTCTTCTGCAGCCATGAACAGTTGGCTTTTACATTTTCAAGCCTCTCGCACGGAAAATCGCTCTTACATTCAAATCAAAAGACCTGGCGTCGCTAGAAATGCTTTACTCTCATCGTGGTTAAAGTTTAGCTATGCGATGGTTTAATCTCCATCTGACGACCCAACAGATCTTCTTGTTGCTATTTCGCTGTCATTATTTACTTGGCCTGAGCAAAGGGATAATTTTTTTTATCGCGTTTTGCCTGATAATGATAATGTTCCTTTTTTTACTTTAATATCTTTTTTTATAAAATAATTAGAAATTGCACATATTGATCGGTTTTATCGTAGCATCCACTGTTATTGCAAGTAGAATTGCAAATGCGATTGGTCAGTTTTAGTTAAAACAACAAAGCGATGCACAGCGGATCGCTCTTGATACCGAAGTCTTTGTACCAAAGGCCTGGCGAAAAATGTTCGAACGATAGCAGGACATACGACATAAAAACATACAAATATCGTATTTTTCTAGGGATAAAAGACGATTTCTAAAAAATATAAATATCTGCCAGGTAGATGCATAACCACATTTTTATCGGTTAACAAATTTCTGTTTTATTTTGCTATAAGAATAAAATTTTTTTTTCGTTTTTTTTTTCGATGACTAATGAAGTTCTAATAATAAACTGGGATAAAGATTTATTTTCTCTGTACGCAGAGAGAACGAAGAGAGAAATATGAATTTTAGATCTATCTCGAAGAGATGATTACGCGAGATGTTGAACTCGTTATTGTTACGATCAAGAAAACATATTACGCATAATTTCTTCTTTACAAGCATCTGAATCTAGATGAATAAAAGAATAATTTGTGCTCGGATAATTGCTTCCTAATGGCCGCGAATATGATATCTCATTCTCCTTTCCATTAGCATTATGCTTTGTTCCCTATCTGTCTCGGTCTTCACTTCGATACCACGAGCTGTTCGACGTCAATCCAACGGTTTAATGATGATATCGTATTGCATAACCCGACGTGTATTTACATTGCATGTTACGGAAAATAGCTTTTATATCACGCTTGTCGTATAATTCGACATTCTCCACAAACAAGATTGATCTCTTAACAAGATTTTGTTTTAATAATTATCCCATATTCGCATACACAGGACCATGTGCATACGCCCGTCGATATATGAGAAGATTTTAATTTTAGCTGATCCGTGACTTCTGACCCTTAAAATTTATATACGCGTATATCGCGCTGCATTTTGTTGCGAGCAGTTTATGCTTTAATATGATTCCAGCGCGACGAAACTACATTTTCCAATTCGCATACCATGCGAGTCTCGACTAGGGGCGGTGAAACGGTAGGTAAAAGGGTTCGCGCGCGAAACTTAATAAATTAATCCCGCAAACATGGAGAATCGCGTTTCACCGGCTATTCCGTGCGTGCATCATGAACACGTGCACGCATCCGCGGCGATGGCGGGATGCAATACGTGCTCGCGGCTTTGGCGGTGCAAGTCCCGCGGAAAATATCAGTGTGCACAGCGTTTCTACTTCCTCCCCTCTGTCCCTCCTTCGCGTGATATATTTACTTAATAAACGTTCCGAACGGCAGGAAAATTTAAATTAAATTTATTCAGTGAAAACAGCGTGTAGGCACGAGGGCGGCCGCAGCATTGTTTGCGAGCGAACGAAATGGGCACATCCAGCGCTGATGGTGTGAGAGAGCGAGTGAATGGGGGCTGAGATGACCGGGAAGGACAAATGGACACTGCAGAGAAAGAGAAGACAGTTAAAGTGAGGAGAGTGGGTGGAGAGTGAAACAGACGGAGGCGAATAGAAAGACGGACACAGAAGGAGGAAGAGGGCGACGAAAGAGCTGCGAAAGTACGGACTGTTAAAACTCGTGAAGTGAAAAGCTCGAGAGGGATGGTGGCGCGTCTGAGTGACGGCGGGCCGGTTGATTCGGCTGTGGGAGGAAAAAAACGTGAAAATATGTTCTCTCGGCACGCTTTTCGTACGACGGAAATGTGTCAAATTCGCGCGTGCTCCGTCTGCCGTGTACGTTCGAGCTCGGTGGAGCCGTCGCGTCGGGGAGGAGGATCGGCGATGATGGCGCGCGCCGTGATAGAGGGTGCGGGTAACGACAAAAAAAATATTCGTCCGCGTTTCATTTCGTCCGTGCGCCGAGCGCTTGCCGCCTGGTCGCGTTGTTTTCGTATTATCCGAAATTCTTCCAGTGTCAATGGCCCGTAATTTGAGCAAACAACGACCGGCTAAACGGCTCACGACTGTCCGCCCGTTCATAAATTCGTGCGGGTCTCTTTTATTATTATCGCGATACGTTTCGCAAACTGCGCGACTGCGTGACGCACGATTGAGTACTCGGTCTTCTGCATTTCGCATTCTGCGGCGAGAAATTTTATTGTGCTTTTCCACAAGTTGTTTGCTCAATTACTTGCGCGTGGAATGCTAAATGAAGTTACAAAAATATCACGAACGATAAAACCCCTCTTTGCATTTTCCCGCATATAACTGTGGAATTTATTAAGAGACAAGCAATGCACTTTTTGAAGTGACGCCAACATTAATAAAGAGGATTTGTCGTTGTTACATAAGTTTTCATCCTGTTATACATAAAAAAATAAAGTGGTAGTATACCTTAAGTTCTTGTTATTATACATTTGCAGACTTTAAGTTGGGCGAGTCGAGGGCGGACGCGCTGATGTTAATGTACGCCTCAAATTGCTGCTTTCACACATCGCTCGTTTCTTGAAAATTAGCATGTTGATTAAAATTCGACTTGAAAGTCGCTTTGAAACGTGAAACTGGATCGTAAGTTTCTCGGGTAGAAAACGCGTAGAAGCAAGAGCCGTCGATGCCGTCGGGGCGTGGACAAAGTGGTCATATTTCGCACAAGTGTCCCATGTCTACCCTTTTGTCTTTTCCCTAGCGGCAACCGTTGAAAGCAGCTTGCTGTAAGCGGATATTCTATTTAGGAAAAAAGTTGGAAGCATGCTTGCTCCTTGCTGTTGTATAAAACTGCTTATCGACCGGCTTGTCTTCCTTTACTGCATAGATCCACTTCGTTTGAATATGCAAACTAATTTATTTCTATATCCTCTTTTCTCGGATCGGGCGATATATAAATACGATTTTCCAAAGTACTTTATTTAGCGGAAGAAGTGCAATAACCGAAATCGCCGAAAGGAATGGCGGGCCGTTTGCGACGTGAGACGTGAGTCGAGTGTGTACCTATCGGCTGCTTTACACAAATTCGGTCTGAGTGCGACGATGCCGTATTTATGATGAGGGCAACGTCGTTTTCAGGAGAATCGTTGCCGCCGGCGGAGAAACTCCTCATGGAAAATCACGTTGAAGTTTGAAAAATTCGATGGCACGCTCGAAACAGACTGAAGCTCACTCGGGGGAACGCTGGGTGGACGGCTGCAATTGCTCACGGAACGTATCTTCCTTCTCCCGAGCACGGCGAACAGATTGTCAGAAACCGTCGGATCGTTCGTTAAAGCGAAAAATCACGTGCACCAGATTTACTTCGATTTCATATTTTTTCGATTGCATCGTCTGTCGGCGCCGTTCCCAAATGTTGATTTATCGTGATATAAACTTTGCTATTCTTGACTAAACATTAGGAAATAAATATTTATCTTCTGAATTTTTGAGGAATAAAAATCATTCTTTCCATTTTCAAATCAATCCGACGAAAATAAGACAAGATTCTTCGACTTTTGATTGACACGTCTATCTAAAATATTTGTCGCGATAAATTTTAATTATATTATAAATCTGCATATTAATGTAATTTCATATCCTAAATATTTGAGAAATTCAAAAGCAATTCTCTTTTAACTCGATCTTAATTACTGTTTAACTCGTGAAGTTCGCATCAAGTACATGGTCTTAATCATTAAGGCATACTATTCAAATTCATTCTATTTAGTTTGTGGAGCTGTGCTCGCCTCATTTCTTCTCTTTACATCTGCTTTTCTATTTGCGCGAATGTAAAAGTAAATTATAGAAATTTATTCATTCCGAGTGCATTTTATGCGTTCTGCCTCAAAATTCTACTTGAAATTTTTCCAAAGCAATAATGTTACAAATTTATCAACAATTTTAATTTGCGCATAATATTATTACATAATGTTATCGATAGAAAGTTGAATCAATTAATTGTGTTTAAAATAACTAAAAATATTTAAAAAATGATTTTGTATTCTAAAATCATTAGCTAAGAAATATTCTTTGTTGATTCATCAAATTATTTTTCGGTAAATAATTCTTAACACATTCATGGCTATGACAATTACTGATGACTGACGAGATGTAAGTGAAAGTGTCGGTCACCGATAAATATTTTAAGATACGTAAAATACGCAATTATTTATATTTACAAGAAACGGGAAAAAATTTTGAATTTTGAATAGTCGGCGTGAACGGAAAATTACATAAAATATGCTTGCTGATGAATATGTTAAATAAAGATTTTATAAGCTTTTTGGATTTAATAAGTAAAAGTAGAAATCTCATCACATGGAAAATTTCGATTTTACAGTCTTATAATGATAGATGATTCATGTTTAATAATGACTTCATATCAAAATTATGTGTGTGTCTTCCTAAATTTATTTCTTAAAATAAGATGTTAATGCAATCATACCGTTTAAGAAATATGATAAGTGGCTATTTAGAATTACACTTATCAATGATATGTAATGAATACATCGCTGATTATGAATGTAAAATTTACTAAGTTTGCTTTGTATCGTACCCGTGCATATTGCAGGAGATAACAATAAAGTGCAATTTATCTCTTTTATCCGTGGTTCTTGAAAAGCCATGTAGTTTGTATGATGTACCTTATTGCGGATTACAATAAATTTCAGGAAGCACATTATGAACCTCTAATGAAGATTATGTATCGAGGCTAAAGATAAACTGAGGAAATCCGACCTAACAATTCTACCTGAAAACCCGATGTTGCGCGGTTATAGTTGACACGCGAGATTATAGAGGCATCTCGTAAATTGCTCTACGGGTAACCTGTTCGCGCTATTATGTTCCCTGAGTAGTAATTGCATAAATATAGTCTGTTATAACCCGCTCTTTTCATCGTCAACGTGTTTTCCGAAGCTATAAAAGATGGACAAATACGCAATCTATTCGCAGTGTTAAAATGTGGTCTAGTAAGTTCGTGTTTTGTGCGTTTGTGGTCATATGGGCCAAAGCAGATCAAGATGTTCAATTAGAAATTCCTCAGGGATTTCTAAAAGGCCTAAAGACTACTACTGTAATGGAGAATAAGGCATACTATAGCTTTAAAGGGATACCCTACGCGAAAGCCAATGTTGGTCTTAATAAATTCCAGGTAAGTTGATTAATTACCAAATATATGTATGCATTGCACACATATATGCATATATTTTTAATAAACAACCTTTACACTTAAAATATAAAATTGAGTCAAAGAATTAAAAGAGTAATAAATTAATATTTTAAGCTTTTTTTAATTTTATTTTCGAGATGCCGGAGCCAGCGGAGTCCTGGGAAGGCACATACGACGCGACCTACCATCGTTCGTCTTGTCCTTTCTTCTGCATGATAGAACAAGATATTGTTGGCGAAGAAGATTGTCTTTTTCTTAATGTTTACACTCCAGTATTGAACAAAGATGCTTGTAAAGCTGTTATGGTATGGTTCCATGGTGGTGGTTTTAATCATGGCCTCGGAGATGATGTATTTTTTGGCCCTGACTTTTTAGTCGAGCAAGATGTTGTTCTTGTGACGCTTAATTATAGACTAGGTGTAATTGGTAAATAGAGTTATACATCGACAAACAATCGTATTTTTGTGAGACGTTCCGTTTAAATAGTTATTATACCATTATTGGATATAGGATTTTTAAACACTGCTGACAAGAGTGCGCCTGGCAACGCTGGTCTAAAAGATCAGGTAATGGCGCTGAAATGGGTCAAGGACAACATACATTACTTCGGTGGCTGTCCCAACCGAGTTACGATCTTCGGCGAAGATGCGGGCGGAAGTTCCGTCCAGTTTCACATGATGTCTCCCATGTCCGACGGTGAGATGAGCGATTGCTTGATTATCCAATCAAAATAAACTTTTGTCGCTTTTACATCAACGCGAAGTTTGTACCACATGATTTGCCGTGCCACAGGTTTGTTCAATAAAGTTATCTCGCAAAGCGGGAGCGCGGTGAATACATGGGCGATATCTTACGATGCCAGAGAAGTAGCCTTCAAACTGGGCGAGAAGCTTGATATTGAGACTACCGATTCTGCTGAGTTGGTTGCCAAACTCGCAGAGTTTTCTCCGAAAGAATTAATCGCGGCCAGCGATGATTTACCGTTCCTTAAACAGGTTTAATTTACTGTTTCTTTTTATTTTAATTGAACGTATTATTTTCTAGTTGCACGCACGAGAGATTACATTAATAGCATTACATTAATTGAAGTTTACGGTATAAATACCCAAAGCAAACGTTATGTTAACGATTATTGAGCGTCGATAATTATTTTGATTGCCTCGGTTGCAGAGCGTAAACGGCCGCACCGAGGCATTTATTCCGTCGGTCGAAGTTGATGTAGGACAAGAGATATTTCTGCCCGCCGATCCCTGGACGCTTTTGAAAACTGGAAAAATTGTCGACGTGCCCGTTCTGGCCGGATTTACGGCCGATGAGTCCGCTTTCTACGTGCAGAGTAATCATCGATACGACATTATATGCGGAAGTTACATGTCCGACGTCATGTAAACGATATGAAAACATTTGTTTCCAGTGATGCTCGGCAATATCGATCAGATAAATGAGCACTTTGAAAACTTCCTGCCGAGCGACTTGAATATAACCGATGCCGGGCAGAAGAACCAACTAGGTGAAAGCTTGAAGAGCTACTACTTCGGGGATAAATTGATCTCTACGGAAACCACGAAAGAGCTCATGATGGCGAGTACTTAACGTTAATATCGTCCCGCTATCGCAAAACTTCGTGTAAGCAGAGATATAAGTTTAACGATGTGCATATTAAAGTTGTTTGTGCATTTTAGATGTTGGACGACGTCATGTTTGACGCCGGGATCGCACTCAGTTTAGAGGTATTAAGCACCCGAATTTCGTCTCCAATTTACCAGTATATATTCTCTTACGAAGCTCCATTCGGTATGATAAAATCTTTGATGCAAGTGGAGAACGGTGAGTTACAAGTTGTGAGCGTAGGAAATTTGCAATCGCTGTATCGCGATGACTCATTATGCGACGGAAGAGGGAATGTGATAATATATTTATTAATAAATATTGATAAATTGCATTTGCTCATAAGTTTTATCTCGCTCAACTAGGCGCTGCCCATGGTGACGATTTGACTTATGAGTTCTATTCGGACGCGTTGAAGAATGTGCCACAACCAGGTTCTCCCGCGGAGATGATGGTGCGCATTTACACTACGTTGTTGACGAACTTTGTAAAGGAAGGGTATGTCTGGATAATTATTGATTACCAAATTAATGATAGGTACAAAATGCAAGCTAATTGATGTTTTCAGAAATCCTACATCACATATGAATGAGTACGTAAATGTGGAATGGGAGCCCAAAGGTACAGAAGATAATTATATGAATATTAATCAAGACTTAAAAATGGAGAAAGGTTTATTACACGAAAGAGCTGATTTCTGGAAGACCTTGTACAAAAACATTCTTGACTAATAAAAATGATAAAAAATGCATCAAATTATGAGAATGCAATATATCAAGAATTAATATATTGGTGACATCGAATTTTAAAACTGACATGATAAAGTATAACTATTCTTATATTATGATATATGGCGAACGATATATGTTATGTAAAACATTGCAAATATATATTTAAATAAAGTCTCAACGAAAGTATTAATAAGATGCTTGAAGCTTTGTCTTGAGTGGAGAGACACAGAAGAGCAACGTGATCGATAAAGTCTGCGCTGAATTATAAAATACTCAATTAGAGTCGGCAATTACGCTTTCTAACTTGATATCAATTGCCGTTGATATATATAGCTGGTTATATCAACGATAAATATTTGAATCACGGTTCTTTCATTTTGTATTACGCTTGCTTGCCGCAGCTACGTCTTTGCCAGCAAGTGCGAAATCGCTGAAAGAGAAACATCGAGTCCATATTTGAAATAGCGAAATTGTTGCGGGAAGGAATGTTGATGCAACTCGGGTAAACTCTTAGCAGTTGGTTACCGTGGTTGAGATTGGCAATTTGTTGTAACCTGCTGCCTCTCTGTCTCTCCCTCTCTCTCTCTCTCTCTCTGTTTCTCTTTCCCTCCCTCTTTTCCTCCTCCTCCTCTCTCTCTCTCTTTCTCTCACACCACACTCTCATATCTTTCTTCGTGGCGGTCAAGATATATCTGGTGGCGTGGTTAGTCACGCACGCACGGTTTCGCACGCGTTACTGTGCGCGCACAGCGATCCGCTAACTGACGTATCGGATGAAAGGAAAATTTATGCCTTGTCAGAGCGTTACGAGCCAAATGGTAACAAATAGGGCCACAGCCGCCGCCGGCAAGAAACTCTTTTGTCGTTATCGTGCGCGCGCGGTCGCGGTATACCGTGAACAATTCGCGAATAATCGCACGAAATGAAAATTATTGCGAGCGCGGGGCGCGGGCGCGGGCACGGGCCGCGTCGTTGCAGCTGTTGCTCGACTGTTCCGCACCGCCTATATCCTTTTTCATACAGGACCGCGAAAAGTTTTCGTATAACGAGGTGAAACCACCGACCCTGCGAGTTCTCTAACGAAATTACGTGCTTGTTTCGGCGAAACGAATAAGCGAGAACTTTTGCTCCCGCGATGTACGACCGGACGGGGACGATGCAGCGCGACGAAATGAATGGAGAACCGACCTGTGTGTACACAGCTGCGAAAGAGCGTACACGCCCGCGTCGATTCGCGAAATATGTGCTCTCACACGTACGTCGTTGAAACGGCAACCTTGATACGACGGTCACACCGCCGTTCCAGGTCGTGTTTTATGACGTAATCAAAAGCACAGTCGGAGGTGGCATCGCTCGTCGCGTTGCGAAATTCAACGCGATGTGCTGTTTTCAAGTGCACCGTGCACGGGAAGTCACGCGGAGCGCGAGACACACGGGGCCACCACGGTATATTGATCGCCAGCGCGGGTGCAGTTTTGACTGCGGGACCCTGTGCGCGCGAATGCAATCGATCATCTCGCCACGGGCGAAGAAAGTCTGCACCGGTGCTGACGCGCCTGAATAAGCGATATTGTTAAACGGAGTTTTCATTCTTCACCGTCAATGGGATTGTAGCGCAATGATGTTGCTGTCTCTGCAGGATTGACCGATCGGAAATACCGGGAAATTGATGAGTCTTACGGGTTCTATAAAGCCCTCAACTTTCGTCTCAACAACTTAATATCTCGTCTGTACAACGGCGAAGAAACGTATTTGCTCGCGTCTTGCGAGAGGAAATTTTACTCGTGTTTCCTACTAAACGCGCTCTGACGTTCGCGGAAGCGGAGTGACGCGGTATAAATGTAAAGAGCGCCGCGCGGATAATGCAAAGCGAAACGATATAAATATATCGCTGTAACGCTCGTCAATATCTTAATCTACTCCATTTAGCGACACACAAAGTTCCCCGCGAACCCATTATCCCTGGTACTCGGGGCTTGGTATTCGCGATACGACGCCATCCGACCCGTTATGCCCGTCTTAACAAGCGGACAAACTCGGTTTGACGATGCCATAATTCGCACAGAAATGCGAAGCGCACTGAGTTTGGCGACGACACTTGACGAGATAAGCGTGCTTATTTACGATGGTTTGCAATTTGGAAACGCGAAGTTGTTCAACTGCCAGTCGCTCTGGCGACGGGTGAACTTCAGAACTGGGCGATCTGATGGCGAAATCGCCGAAAAGAATTACCATCATGACGATGATAAAATTACGATGATAAATATGCGCGTATGTTTTATCATGTTCGAATTACAGTAATTCGTCGTTCGATCGTGCAGCTACTTGCTATTCAATCGCGCTTTTATCGCGGGCGAATTAATGGGATTTACTCGACAAGCAGCCTGTAGCAAGTATCGCCGCCCTCGTGTGCGATCAGGCAATGGGATTATGTATTAGTTACCACGCTCTCAGACATTCACCCCTTTTCATCGCTTAAGACGCGTGCATCCAAGTGTACGCGCAGTATGGAGTCCCAGACAAACATTTACGTTCCTAGCCTGCACGGCGATTTCCCCTTCGTAATGCATCCGATCGCATTTGGATTAGTCCCCGATCTTTAACCGCAGTGTGAATATTGAAATCCCTGGATCGTGTCGACCCAATTTAAACGTCGGCTCTTGGCCTCATCCAATATCACAGGAGAATGCATAATCTGCGGAGATAACGCGGTAGCCCGAATTAGGTGATTCGCAACTGAAGCAGAAATATAATTTATTTATATAATGATATGTTATTTTTGTACAAACTCCATGTTGTTAATAACACAGCACGGCCATCCAATTTGTAATATCTAATGATTATTTAGTCATGCGATAATTTTACATAGAAATGGGGATATAGAATAACGTGCGCTGAAATATCACAGGAGCAGCTGGCGAACAAAAGGGAATCCGTAACAAATCTGCAGACCGAAAGGAAATTAAAATAGCGCTCTCAGCTCTCAGTTCTCTTCTTTCGTGTAAGTAAAAAAAAATTTGGTTAAACCTTTGAATATGTTCAATGAATGCGCGCAACGACCGAGCAAATTTATTTTACTCGACTGTAATGTCATGCACATCTTTGCTTGTTTTTTTAAAAATAATATGACAATCATATTTTCATATTCTCTCCTTTGTAAAGATTATCCTCGAACTGAAACTTGGAAATTTTTAATTTTCGCAAAATTTACATCGGAATGTGTAACAATATTCTTATTCCTCTTTTAATTTATGTTATAGTGTCACTCTCGCGTCTTTAAAAGAACGATGGCGAAATCAATACTTTGAAAGTAATAGAGTTCTCTTAGTGGATCATTATGGGGAGACCGTGCGGCTTAATAACGCAGTAAATTAGACATTGTCACTTAACGATAGTTCCTGACAAATATGAGGGACAGCATGTAACAACGCAAATGTTTGTACCTACCGTATTACGGCGCTGCTACCACTCCCATTTCCGGCGATATGTGTGTAAGGCAACATGCACGTTTTAATGCTGGCAGTTTACGTATTGCCATCAGCGTGGCGAACTAGGAAAAATGAAATGCTATTGATCCATTAACAACTTGATCAATAAATAATAGCGGCTTAACGATTTCCTATAATTATGAGTGGTAGCTTGGGCTGGGATGCGTGAGATTTACTGTTTGCGGCAAACGTATTTTCATCTCTGTGAAGCCCGCTTTTTCGAGTAACCGCGCGACCGCTTGTTCGTTTAGTCTCATAAATGTGTTCATATATTTAAATTATTCATGCAGTAAGGTTGATTACATATTCGATAGAAGTTGATAGCCATTTTACATCAATGAATAATTTCTACGGACGTTGCAATAACTTATAAATTTCTACGTAAATCTAATATCACATAATTGTGCAGATACGATATTATATGATTCATAATATTATAAATGCTATAGTAAATATTGTATTCCACATTGCGTGTAAAACAGTATGCAACATATGCAACACGATCTGATTGCTTATTATTTATACATATGGCACGAATGTTAGTTTAACGTAATCATTTAAACACGTTTTTATTTATGCAATGTAATGTAAAAAAATCTATGCGACGAACAATTGAATAACGCTGATGAACGTTCGAAGATATTTAATTACAATTAATGACATGTTAATCGTATTGTCGCTTCTTTCTCTCACAAATCTCTCAAGTATACACATAATTTGCAAACTGCCGGGTAAATAATTCTATAATGTATTTACATTATCGTCATTCATAACACCGATGCGGCGACGGCGGCGTAACAATCGAGCCGTGTTGGTCGGATGTCATTGTTTGTCCATCCCCTAAGGCTAACCACCGTCACCCACAATATTACAGAATTACTACATGGCCCGTCCGTTCGTCGTCGTCTCTCGCTCGAACCAATATCGTGTACATTACGTACGTACATCGACGGACTCCGCCGCCTCCAATATTAGTTCCGATGCCAGTACGGAAATTGCATTGATAATGCTAATTAAATTGGTTTGTTTGTTAATTGGACCTGTAAAGGTCCCGATCCTTGTGTGTCCTGGTAGATTACCCCGCTATCGATCCATCGGGACGCTCTTGCCGCGTCAAATCAAGCGTGATTCTCAGTGTCGGTCAATACAATATGTTGTCTACGTTCTGCGTCACATATAGTTTTGATAACAATTTTCGATTTGCCGTCACGTCGCCCGTTTATATCGCCCAGAATATTATCGGATAGTATCGAGTTAATTACCACGTTACGTATCGTCACGCTAAGGTAATCGTTTATGTCTCACTTCAGATATGACGAACTTAAGCACAAACAAGTTGTTAATCTGATTGATGTGATAAATAATGATTGTTGTAATTGCGTGTTTTCGATGAAAGCTAACGTCGATGAAAGCTAACGCTACTGTAAATGGCAAATTGTAATATTTAACACATAAATCCGTACAACGATTGTTTGTTTTATATAAATAGCCTCGTATTGATTGCGACGTCAACGTAATACATAAAGAATGGAAAACATTACATATATAGTTGCCGCTGGTTATTGAAAGGAAGGGCCTCCCTTTCAGAGAATATTGAACGGTAATTCTCTTTACGAACGATTTTTTTTTCGTGACAATGACCTTCATACACGATCGATAAAATCAAAGATAAAATAGTAAAACATTCATGTTTTATAGCCGTCCTTGTTCTCCAGTTTAATCCCAAGACTAGGACACGTCCTTGTCCTGCTTATAATACAATAATTGACGCGATACGTGCATCAAATGTAATCAGTTCAGCATTGGAGAATTTTATTGGTCGGTTATTAAAACAACGTAACACACAATGTGTTCTCTGCACATAAATATGACCTTTACAGAATATGTATGTGTAGAACTTATGAATATGTAATTCGATCATCTGCATAAATGCATGGAATTTATTTAAATGATAAGAAATTTCGCGTTTGGTATTTATGGAGCTGCATAAATAAATATATCCTTTTAATAAGTACTTCTCGCGAAGATGTAATCAAAGTATATATAGTATATACTTCGTTTGATATAAATGTAATTTGATTAAGTATGACAAAGCGAATTCTCACCCTTGAGGGAGCTTAAACCACTAATTTATCAGTTGACATGCAAAAATTCTGGCCACACGTTATGATTAATAGCATTAAATTATTTTAATTATGATTTTAATCATTGAAACAATTAGCGGAATATTTATAAAAATATGCAGATTAATGTATCTGCATCAGAAGTGTTTCTACATTTAAATACAACATTATACTTAACTACATTAAACGTTAACTAAGATTTTACCGACTATATGGCTATCACGCGACTATGGCTCAGTGAAACGAGGATGATTAATAGCTAGAGTTCACTACACGAAAATAGCCATAAGACATGAGAGGTACCTGTGTGAAATCCGTTGATGCCTATAGGATACGCATTATGTCTGAAAATAGGTCGTTGTTTTAGTGCAACAGCTTGGTCAATGTGCAAATCAATTATACCGCGTTTAAACAGAATCGCGTAGCGCAAAACAATGTGCCAGTTCAGACGTGACGTGCGCAGTCTCGTTGATATATACCGAGTTAATACCACTTCTGAAATATATTATGTCATAAATAATTTATATAGCGCAATGATTACGCAAGTCCAATTTGTAGAGCGATTTGCACTCGATGAAATCGTACGGACGCAAAACGAATATTGGAATTAATCTCGCGATTGGTTACAAATCCGTAAGTCACATAACAGCAGTTTATTCAATTTGTTCTATTCTATATAATAATTTCGTGATGTCAGTCAAATTTTCACGGCGCCGCTCGTAATTATAACTTCGGAGAAATTACCGGCACGAGTGTTCTTCGATTATATTTTCTTCATATTCTACACGCTATTTGTGATCTCGCGGGAATAACATAACTAATTTCCATATAAAAACTTCGAAGCGAATATCGAAAAATTCTCGCACAATGCAAAGCGTATCCCATCGGCTTTGTCGATGCAAGCGCTATTTTGCCGTCATGCTGAAAATGAATACGATTCCAGTTGCAACTGCGTCCGATAATTTTATTTTATATTCCGCGAGAGATAAATCTGAAAAATACTTGGATTAATAATCCACCAATCGGATTGTGATAACGATATCAACGGTTGTATGCTGCAATGCATTCATCAATTGTTACAGCGAAGTCAATTCTGATCTGCAAAATTATCCGTCAGAGATCTGATTGTGAATTTTGATTGTGTCTAGTATTTTCATAGTACACTTAATTCAATATAATCATACTTTGTGCGAAAGGTTTGTCGTCTTTTCAACAAGCTTAGTGTAAAATAAAGTCAAAAAATGAAATCCTTAGACGAAAAGGATTGAAAAAGCTTTCTTTAGACGAAAAAAAAAAGAGTATAGTGAGGTTGGCTGTGGCAAATCTACTTTAATTTTATTGAAAAATTTTACATTCAATTTTCCATGATAAATATGAAAAATTTTTTAAACAAATTTACACACACATACACACATATATATATATATATATATATATATATATTAATGCATATAAATAATATATGTTTAGCACTCTGGCGTGAGAAGAAATAAAAGTTATTTTTATATTCCATATCTATTTCACGCTGTCGTTTTCTTCTCGATATTTCCGCGAGTATTTTCCGCATCTTGCTATAAAAATCTCGCCAGTCGAGCGCGGGGATTATTATCAGTGCTTATTATCGCTCACCTTGGCGATAGAGATTACAAAATCATCCACGCGGTAAAACGGCCCAATTTGCCACTCGAATGAACCTCGCAGCTATACCAAGCTATCGTATACGAGAATGAAAAAAATAAAAGGGATGGAGAAGCGGGAGAGAGATCGCCCGGCTGATTATCCGGGCTCAACCAATCTTCATCATGCAGCTGTTTTTCTCATCCTGCGAGATGCCGCTACCAGGCGTTTTTCGCGAACGGCGAAAGAAGTCCCTGGCGACTTGCGCGCAGCGGCCGCGCTATTTTTCCTTGGGAATTAACCAACCTTGGCAATCGGCGTTCATAAACAGCGCCCGCGGATCCCACCTCTGGCGGTGATACGTGCGAGGTCCTATCGTGCTACAGCCAAAAGAAAAATCTGCCAGCCACCCCGAGACAAAAGTGTCCACTCTCTACCGAGCTATTTTATCTTAACTGCTGCAGGTTTTCTCCGCTCAGCCCGTCGAGTTTTCCTTGTCTTTCTTCTGCGCTTGTCCTTCTGCCCTTTTGTATATATATACATCTTTCTCGCTTTCTCTCCCATCCGGTCTGAGCTGGGCATAGAATGGAGAGAGGATAAGAAGGTAGTTAGTATGAGGAGACATTAGTGGCGGCAACTGGGGCGACCGAGCTTCTCTTGCGCTTCTGCGACCGCCTGTCTCCCTTGCTACCCTACTTCGAGTTCCACCCGCGGCCCGTTCTCTTCTCACCCCCGGCGGTACTGCTACCATCCACTTTGCCACGCTACCTTATCCTGCACTCCCCCGCGACCGACTCCCTAGACTTCATCCCCGCGCCTCAACGGGAATCAATAGTGAAACGCCAGAGGAGACTACCTGCCTGAGGTAGTCGGACAGACGAGTTTTGTCTCGGTTGCGTCCTGCCGAACGTGACTTCCTCGCTAGTGCAAGTAATGCCACTGCGAGAGAAATATGTTACATTCGGCAGGAAGATGCTTACCACCGATCCCAATCGTAGTAAAATCACTCGAGTAGAAATTGCACACCACTACTGTTCTGTTCTGTTCTGTTGTGCAGCACAACGAATAGTATATTTGTTTAACCACTTAATTAACATGGCTTTTCATTGTAAACTAAAGTATTGAACTCATAATCAATTCATCTAGTTTCTTTTTCTCTTTTTTAAATTTAATTATTCCAGATACTGGAATAGAATTTTATAATTTTTTAACAATATAATAAATATTCAGATTTTAGAATTAAAAGGATTAGAAATTTTTAATAAGATTTTACGTCATGTGAATTAATTTTTTAATCTTCACGAATCTCTTTGTATGTATAATTGCAACTAAAATAAAAGATCATAAATAAAAAAGATGATTACAACGTAAATCATTACAACATGAAACAATGCGTCTATTTAATTGAATCTTAGCAAATGGTTCGTCATTTTTATAATATGCACGTAGGTTCGTGCATATGTTCATACACACATTTTTTTTGTAATCCTGAATGCGTACTTCGCGTATGATAATTGGACGTACAGTAATCTCATTATTACGCCTTTGCAACGGTTTCATTAAAACCTATTGACAGGAAGAAAAATGTTTTTACGCTCGACGGAGGAACATACAGGATCCGTGGCGAGGACGATGTTACCCAGAAATTGTGTCACGTCCTTGCATCGTGCTAGAATGTGACAAAACGTTCGTATGCACGGCTACGTGGGGAAGCACAATGTATTTCGGCGGCCCCTTCCATCGGCGATGTGGGACAGCTAGAAAAGTGTATATCACTTGACTGGTGAATAAAGCCGCAACATACAACGAAACCTTATCCAGCGATCTATAGCGAAACAAATGGAGTGCCGAACAGCGGAATCTTGCGGGTTGTTCTACTTGCATGCTACTGCCCGGCATTCCTCACCGCTGAATGTATAACTAATACCGTTACTATCGGCTAAAAATATCTTTAATGCATTTTTTAGTTCGAACGATGGTTTAGTTTCCCACGGAATTGGCACGGCGTGCATATTAATCTAACGGTCCGATCAAGATTAAAAGAGATTCGTTTTAGTAATTATGGATTTGCCTCTAAATTTCTAAAAATTATTGTCTTAAAATACACAAGTATTTTAGTATTTGCGTGTATCTACAGTATCGTTAGAAAGTACAGGTAAATGAAATTATGATGAACGATTAGCCCAACATAATCTCCATTGAGCAACTATTTTTAATGTTGCCGGCTTCTTACGATGTTACGAATGGCATGCAACGCTAGCATGCAACGGTAGCAGAACGTACAGCTTTAATCCAGTTCACCTCTAGTCTGATGTGCACTCTAGCACACTCTTTAATTAATCATACATCTCGGTATTTGAAACAACCGCGTTTTTTCTCCCGGTAAACAGTTATTATCTTTTAAGTAGTATCTGCAAGCTGAATATATATTTTCAAAAGTAATTTTTTATGCACGAGCACCAGTTTCTTTTGCTTTCTATCTACGAATGCAAAGCTCCCAAGAATAGAACCCTGCACTCGTCAGATACGTTATTCAGATACGAGCATGCGTTAACCATCGGTTAACACGCTACGGAGAGTGTAGCAAAGGTCGGTCGTCTGAAACTATTTAAAAAAAGAAT
This sequence comes from Tetramorium bicarinatum, assembly GCA_928718305.1. Lineage (NCBI taxonomy): Eukaryota > Metazoa > Arthropoda > Insecta > Hymenoptera > Formicidae > Tetramorium > Tetramorium bicarinatum. The sequence continues at coordinate 13,455,229 of OV788329.1, forward strand.
ATTTTTAGCATTCACTAATGCGCTTTACGTGAGAAATTATGATGATTGCGTCGTTTTAAATAGCCCCATGCAAATAAAATTATAAATAGATTTGGTGAATTATAAATTTCGCGAAAATATGTATGCGATAACAAATATATGCGAAAAATGTTTAGCTAATCTCACGTGGCATTGGTATTTATAATGTACCATGATAGTTATAAATGTCTCAAGGATTTATAAATATGCCAAATAATCTGATACACTTCATAACTTTGCAGTGCGAAGTGTAGTCAAAATATAAATTGCGCTAAAATAATTGCTGAGCTTGTCTGATTCGATATTATCCGATAAGAGCCATTTGCACACAGAATTCTCTGTAATTGAACCAAGTAACCGCAGGTATGCGAACTTGCGATTGATCTCCAACAGATCTGCCGTTTCCGCATATAAACTGGCGCGCGAGCGGACGCACGTAATTAATCCGACAAGAGAATGAGCCTGCATAATGATATCAAGGTCGTGAGTAATATGGTACTAGTGAAATAATTTTAAAATTCATATCGCGATGAAAGGAATAAACGCGGAAAAATTTCCGTCATTTGTAATGAGATTATGAGTTTGCGCGCATAACGAGTTTAGTCGAACTTTTATAATATGGATGAAATCCGTGTCAGATTTAAATATCGATTATGTATAAAACAAAATGCATACGGCGTAATAAACGTTAGTTATTCGCATCCAAATCAGAAACTGTGTATTACATATAAAATGTATTATTGATGAGATTTGTTATGTAGGTATACATTAAACTGCTACAATATTAAAAAAGAACAATAGATTATTACTTTCAGTTCAATAACAGTGGCATATAAATTAGCACGCAAAGTCGCTATGTTATGCGAGATGTTACATCACTTCGCGTAATTAACCACACGTGTTACGACAGCGAAGGAGATATTGGGACGTGATCGTACCTGGTAATAGGCAGCGCATTCAATACGAGATTCCGACTGGCTGCAATATTATTGCGCTTGTTATAAATGATCTATCTATTCAAGCGGTAGTTAATTAGTTTATATGTAAAGGTCTCCAGAGAATATTTCTATGAAACAGCTAAACAATCGTTGCACTTTGCGGATTCATAGGCCGGAATTCGGAATAGCATATTATGAAAAACGATGTTTTATTATCAATATATTTATAATTATGATTCATATATGCATAATACATACATGTATATTTATATATGCATTATAAACCCTATTTAGAGTATTACATTGCATTTTGAAAAGTAACATTAATATTTTAAAACTTAAATTAAGTATTTTAATATTTTTATACAAGCTGATGTGCTAATAAAGTTTCAGAATACTTTTAAAAATTAAATTAATAAAAAATCACTTCAATATTTTACAAGATTTCAATATTATTTATAAAATGAAGGAAAGATTAAAAGATTATATTTAAAAAATTAATAGATATTCATCGTTAAAGATTTCAATATCTATGAAAGCACTAAGAGATATTCTTTACGATTTTAGCATTCACGTCAAGCTAGTATTATTATCGTGCTCTATATTTTACGCAAGTAAAAATTGAAAAGCTCTTTAAGACTAACGTGTACGATGGTATCTAGTTTCTCGGGTATTATCGATAATTATACCTTTCACGAACAGTAATACACCTGATAGGAGGCATACTCGTGGGTGGTATAACCGTACACGGGATTACGTAGGTGAAAAGTGGTGGCGAGGCGAGGGGTACGTTTCTGACACGCGATTCAGCTTCTTCGAAAGCCAAGCGAGCGTGGAAACGTTCGACATGAAAGCTCCTACGTTAGCTTCGTGCCTGGTTCTTTCGCGTACTTTTCGTCCATGCTTTTTTTCGCACGATTTTTACTATCTGTCTCTTTCTTTCGCGCAAGTTATCGTTGAATCGTAATTATGATCGACAAATACACGAGGTATTATATGTATATCATTACTGTACATGAAAATATTACGTTTAACAAGAATGACAGGGTATACGAAATTGCTCTTATTTTAGAAACTGCTCTTATATGAAAATATTACATATTCTCATAGAGATTATTATTAGATGGTGCATAATGTGCTTAATTAATAGACGCTTCAAGTTAGACATATCAAAGTTGCTACGCGAACCGCAATAACGTTGTATTAATATCCTGAGATAGTTTATTTTAATGAATTCTCTCACGAACTGCTAAACTTCGATTTTGGAATTAGTTCTACTTCGAGCACTATGTGGATTCTAACTTTGCTAGTTAAAACTCATCCATTGCGAATATACACTTTAGATTTTAATAAAGGCATTGTATTACGTTACACACAACAATTATAATTATAATGCAGACGATGCACAGAATTATTCGATTATATAAATCTTTAGAAAAGGGACGTGCTTTTTCTATATGACGGACAGGAATTTTAATGGTTGAAATGTAAAAGAATAAAACGATAGGAAAGAAGATGTCCACCGCTAACGAGACGTCGTTAAACGGGTACAATTATTGATGAAAGCAAGAGAAATTTCTATCGAAGAGATATTTCGTGATTTACTTAATACGTCATTAAAGAGAGTTCTTAAATATTTCTGTCATTGATATAAAATTCTTAATAAGATAAAATAATAATTCTAGAAAGCTCTAATAGATAATAATTACCAGATTCATAAGACATCAATTTATATAATTTGTTATAAACAGGTAAGTCTTTCTACTAATTTCTCCTGCAGTCAAAAGGAATCAAATGTCAGGCGAGTTTGATTAACTGGAAAGAGAATGCGGTCTGATAACAGAGAGGCTGCAACCGAGACGAAGTAACTCGTTTGCATTTTTGCAAATAACAGCTGGATCAAAAGGTCATGAAAGACCATGCCCCGAGATGGATGAAGGATAAAAGCTAACACTGATATGAATGCTGACGCGAAGAACGTGTACAGTTTTCTTGAGCAACACGCGGCGTTCCCTGCTATTCCTACGTACCTTCTATCTACATCTCACTCGGTTATTCGCGGGTTCACTTACTCCCCGGAGATACAAGTGTGACATTTTTATCTGCACGCCAACCCTCCAGCAATTTCAGACCGTTTCTCTCTTCGCCATTTACTCTAGCTGAACATGAGAAAGTAGCAAGTGAGCGGAGCGTGCTGTGTAATTGGAATTAGCTTAAATAAGAATATCCTGCGAATTATTCGTTTACATTACGCTTACAGCGGATTGATAATTATTGCGAGTACGTAAAAGTAAATTTTATAGTTTTCTTTTGTGCATGTTCAGTCTTTCTTGGATGATTGATTAGATAGCAATACAGAGAAAACAGAAATCGGCAGAGAATTACTAATGTTTCTTGTCTCATTCGTTCAGTTTGTTAAATTGATATAAATGTTCTGCTGGTAATATGTAATATTACTTATATATATAAAATACGCATAGAGAAAAATTCTAATACAGGATCTCTAGCAGTGCTTTCTTTGAAGAAAAGTTATGTAGATGTTATGTACATGTATACGCTATTCTATACATATGTAATATATACAGAGGTACACGTGTAGTTTATTCAGTATATGTATGTATATGACTGAACCCCCGTCAGAGTACGAATAAAATTCGGGTTTTACGTCGTATGCACAGATGCCGGTTTCAATATGAAGGTCTTCACTAAGTCTTTCATCTGTGAAATATAAATTGTTCGATATCTAAAAGTATGGTTAAAAGTATGGTTTTGAAATGATATTTCACAATGATGATATCAGCAGAAATTATTCAGTGCAATGTGTTTCAATGTTTTATTTAAAGAAAATTAATACACTCGCGAATTTTGCTCCAAATAAATCATTATTTGAAAAATTTATAAATTTATAATAGAGAACAAACATGTGTAAATGAAATATAAATTTTTATCGGATTATATATTGTACACCCGGGAACGTTTGCTCTATTTTATAATATATTAACGAGACATCAATAATATTACTAATTCACAGTAATCGATTAATTAGCCTTCAAAATGAAAGCTTTTAGATAATTGCCTTCTTTAGATTATTACTGCCATTATTACTTCCGTGTCTGCATCATCGCGAATCGAAACGTGGCCTACATTTAACAAGTTGGGCATGCGAAAGAATAGCTAAAATGGGATCGCAAATTTAGAAGAAGAAATTACGGCTTATATACGCGTTTCGCCATATAGCGTATCTATTAACAATGTAAATGTATGTGTCCCGCACGTGCAATGTAGTACTAACCAGAGGCGAGATATGTAATTCCATTGTTCGCAATTGTACCTTCTGTTAAAACTTGAATACGTGTCGTGTCGTTGCGCTGGGCTTTATATTATGAGGGTGTCGCCGCACGAAAAACACGGCGCGGTTTATTTTTAATTTCGTGCGAAGCTGCCGTCACATAGCAGCCGGGATTATGATCATATTAGTATCTTCGCGTGACCATTCGCGATATTAAAAGGCGATCGATGCTTTCGAATTAGCCGTGTATTATCATCGAGCATGAAACGCTCGATGTGTGCGCCCGACAGAACGCTTTTCCATTTGCGATAAATGCATAAAAGAGGAGGCACACGAGGTGTTTTTAAAATATTATCCTACACATCGACGACGACATATTACGCTCGTTCTTCCTCGCGCCGCGGAATAAGAAATAATCGACGCTTCGCGCCGATGAATAAGCAGCTTTGTATCATTACCGGCTCGATTCCATTTCGCCATCGGAATTCAATGCTAACATTACCGAGTAGTCGCACAACAAGCGCGAGAACAGAACGCCATTAAGAAGCATTAAAAAGCTTTAGCGTCTCGCAGCGAACCGTAACACCGTTAAAACCAGGCGATGGCAGGAATAAATATCAGGGGTTTTCCGTGGTATCGCGTTCGGTTAGGTAAAATGGATGAAGTGTAGTTAGCACATGCTTACGGAAACTGTTCGGCCTGCCTATAACAGCGCTAACAATAGCCTGATCGTGTACACGCATATATCAGTAATAAAGTGAGGCAACTGTAAGCCCCTTAGGTAGACCGTGTGCGGTAGAGTATAACTAGAGATTATGCCATCCTAGTTCGCTCCTCATAAATTGATATTAAAGTTCCATTACAATGTAAAGCATTTTTTTAATTTTAACCCGCATTAAACGCGCATTAAATTTCGCGCCGCTCGCCGGGCGTCTCAACGTTTCTTCGTACTTGGAGACAAAGAGTTCAGTTTCTCCCACTCCGATGCCGAGGCAACGTAATTACATGCCGTCACATAGACAACGGTCCGTAAATTTAACGGACCGTTCGCGCGCTCCGTGCCAATGATTCAATAAAAACGGTTTGGATTAAGTTTCCATTCAATTCTTTGTTGAGCAACAATTGATAAAGCTGGTATTAACAGCGCCCGCCGTAACGGGCATTGCGATTATTTTTCTCTTATTGCAAATAATCTGGCTTACGTATATCGTTACCCACAGAATTGTATAAGAATTTATATATGCCGAAGCACATACATGTATAATGGATCAGCCATCCTTAATTGCTTTCAACTCGTCTTTTGTCTTATTGGATTAGAATTATGCCATATTACTGTTATATTTTAACGAATCAACGCAACAAGTGCGTATTACTGTTATCTACTGTAAATGATATCAGTCGTTAATGTGAAAGAAAATATTACTTTTTACGTAATATTAATTTTAATAAGAGAAAACTGCGTCCTTCATGTATAAAACAGCTTGCGGGCCGGGCAGCAGGCAATAATTCCATCAGAAAATATTAATTCGCGAATGTGAAACCTGTGACTTCCATATACTTTGATACACTCATATATGGCTAAATGTAAAACCTTACTCGGTGCACAGAAACGACATGTAGCGACCGTATTTTAGTCACTTTAGTATCAAAACTCGTTTCGCTACATATCCTTCATGTCTACTCTGGGATATTACATCTATTTAAATATTTACGCTTTGCCTTGCATGAAGCATAGCTTATGTGTCCTATGTGAAACTTAGTCGCGACATACTATATAGCCGCGTATTTAATGCTCCACGAGATCTTTATAATAATTTGGTCATTTAATGCATCGTTGCACAGCAAATCTCTTTTGCGAATTACGAGATAATTTTCGAATAATCTTTCGATAATTTTTTCTCCTTCAACTCAGCGTAATCAAATTGACGTAGACAGAAGTCATTTCTCTACTTCGCAATGTCTATATATATATATATATATATGTGTGTGTGTGTGTGTGTGTGTGTGTGTGTGTGTGTGTGTGCGTGTGCGTGTGCGTGTGCGTGTGCGTGTGCGTGTGTGTGTGTCACGTCGTAAAGAAAATTTGAATCTCTCGATAGACATTGCACAAAGAAGTAGCTCAATATGTCGACCATCGAAGGATGCGACACGTATGCGATATAGCGAGCATATCGCTTTGCGCCTGGCGTTTCCTTTGTTTGTACAAACCAACCGGAACCCCGCATTCCTTTTTCTCACAACCGAGCGCGTGCTCCCGCTCAAAGGCAGCCACTCCGCAATAAATACGTGTCGCCAGACGATCCATTTCACTTCGTTTCCGTTTATAATGAAAATTGCACAAAACGCGTGCGCGGCATGTTACCTAGCGGATAGTGGTAAAGCGTATGGAACTCAGCCGTCGTTGTAGGCAGGCGAAATGCCTGACGGAAAATGAGGACCCGATGCGACACCAGCCACCAACGAAGTAAATCGCTTTGCTTGAGTGGCAGCCATTCCGCGCGAGTGTCTCCGCGTGACTGCCCGCACGCGATGACAGGTGACACGCATTGACTCTGTGAAAATGGCGTTTCCTAGTCTTTTAGTGAAACAATCATTCGCCGATCGTCGTGCAAACGGGCTAGAGTAACATTTAAAAAGAGGAGAGAAAAAGGAAGAGAAACACACCGCTCCGTAAAAAGAGAGAGGAGGTGACGGTTCTATCATATCGAATAAATTTATTAATAAAAAGAATTCAAAGACGCAACTTCTTTTTCTATAAATTTCGTACGAAGAAACATTCTTCGCGACGTGAGATTTGATTGCCAGCTGCCGTGAAAATTTTCTGTAGGGTGGAATAAATTTCCACGAACGAATTTCAATAGACGATTTCTCAATTTTCTTTTTCCGTTGGTTTCTCATATTTACGCATTTTAAAAGCGGGGCATCCGAGGCGCACGGTTGAGAAGCTCAGGAAATTAAAATGTTTGCGAATAAAATATCAAGGGTTATCGATTGCATCTTGACTGTGTCAGGAGTTTAGAGGTGAAGTGGTAGCCGAGGGAAAAGATGAAGAACTAAACAGTAGGGTGAGGAGCAAGCCGGCGACCTCGAAACGTGCCGCATCGTGGTTGCTTTCCTTGCAAAAGTATGGATGAAAACCGAAGGGTACGCAACATCGTTTAAAACGATTTCCAATATTCTCGTTTAAAGTATTACTAAAAGCAGTACGCGCAATTAAAAAAGATTGAACGAGATTTAAATTACAGATTTTGTGGTTTCCTTCAAATATTGGAATAAATTCTCTATGTAGAAAACATCGATTTCGCCATTACAGTTGCATTTTATATTAAATAGTGACATATTAGATAAGAAATACGATGTATAAATGACACGCCATGATAAAATACTTCATTTTTACATACCAAAAGGAAAATTTAAGAAAACAAAACTGCTAGATTAGAATTTTAAAAATATTCATACATTGATTTTATTGGAAAATCTGGAAATCTGGATTCATTTTAGAAAATATCGCTCACTTTATTGTCTCTTTAAAATTTTTCGATGCTCTAACACTAATGGAACAAATACACTCATATTAATACTTGTGCTCCAGTTTAAACATTATGAATTATTCTATACACGCAAAAACAAAATTAAAAATTTAAGTGATACACTCATTCAAATAAAAATGCAACAGATTTTTGAACAATTAACTTCACATTTGATGTGGTATTTCTTTATCGTAATTTCGTCCTCAAGTTTACGACAAATGGAAGTATATTGTGCACTTTCTTGCTAGTTGGCAAGCCGAAACTTCGAATTGACTTATATGGGTACACGTTTATCACCACGGTTCCAGCGACTTGTGGGCTAAAACAAACGGTTTGAGCCAAGTCACAATGCCGTATACTCAATGTGATACTATACAATAGGACTACATCTACCCGCTACACAGATATGATTCCTCGATGCGCTTTAATCCCGCTGAAACCCTCGTTCCACGGAAAGTAGGGCCGACAGAGCAAAGCGAGGCAAAGCAAATGCATTCTATTGCAACGGAGCCAAAGCTCCACGCAACTCGAATAACAATACTAATTTGCGAAGCGTCGTTGCCAAATAATCCGAAACTTTCGGCTAATTGAACATGTAGGATTCGTGTTACGTACTTTTGCTTAATCTCCCGAATTCTTACTGCTAGTCTAAGTTATTTAAATGTCAGTGTTATTAATTTATTAACAATTAAAATTAACAATTAAAATGCTTAGTATTTCCTTATGAGTTATTAGCAATTAAGTAAATTAAGACAATTTGCGTTGTAAATTATTCTCATGGCATTAAGTAACACTTGAGTCTTTTCTCTAGAAAGATTCTTTAAAAAATTTTGTACAAAATTATTTCATATTGATAAAGAGGCTAGATTTTTTTTTTTATATAAGAGCTGTCTTTCATGAGTAATACAAAAAATATATAGTTTAAAGTTATATTCTTTATTCGAGACGAATTTTGTTAAATGACAAAAGAGTAAGTTGCAATAATCAATTTGTCCATGCTAAAACACGCATGCTAAACACGCGTTTGTGACTCTTTATATGGACACTTGCATTGATATACTTGCACACCACGGAAGTAACGGAAGCAAACAGTTCATGAATATAAATCCCTATTTTCTTACGAGCTGACATTGATGGAGTGCTCGTGTCAGCCAAGCTTCCAAACATCATTGCGAATAACCATATCTTTCCTGAACGGCTGGTTTACCAAACATTAGAGCACTTAATTAATTTTGCGCATTAACTTGCTACGTCTTAACAGGCCAAGTATTCAAACAGGGCAGCTTCCTGGGCTTTAGGAAGAATATAGTTACGCGCTTAATATTAACCCTCCGCTGGGTTGGGCGTCGCTAATTGAAGGGCTCGGAGTATTAAATGTTAAGCCACATGTGAGACACCTGTGGCAAGAGTCTTGCTTTATATTTATTCGCAGCTGCAATTATGGTTGTTAACAAAATCTCTTGCGCTTCTATTACGCATAAACTTACAAGCGGAAATGCTGTATATATGTATATCATTATAATGATTTGTTTTACTTTTTTCAATATCGAAAAATGATTTGAACGCAATATACAGCGCTGCAGTAAAATGCAATGTAGACACACATGTATAAGTGACATCAATTTTAAAATTGTTTCGTGAAACGGAAACTGTCATATGGCAAGATAAGCGAGTTTTCGCGTAATTTAACTGCATTTTTCGCAACAGTGCGAATTTGAAGCACGAAGCGTGACAATTAAAGAAGATTGAACGTTCAATGGCGCGCAATTTCAGCGGCGTAAAACTCGGAAGTAGTTCACGACGGCTCATCTCGTTCCAACCGAGAAACACTCTAACGTACAATGCATCATCGTCATTGATGTATCGGAGAACGATTCTCTTTGCTTTATTGCACGAGTTTGCTCGTCGCTAGGCAAACCAACGTGACCGAGCGACGACTTTCGGCCGCCGGAGCGCAGCAAGATTCATATCGGGAAGTGGGTCAATACGTTAAGCGCGTGGATCGTTTCTCAATAGTTGGCTTGTCCCGTACCTACATGTGAGTCACGTGTCTAGAATACGAGTGCATGTGTCATTTCAAAAGTTTGCCGTCACTGCTGTTACGACGATACGATTGGCTTTCGCGGTTTCGCCGATATCGGTGCGTTCGGTCGACTGATACTTTGAACGGGGTTCGGAACATTTCAAAATTATCGCGAATTACCGTGTCATCAACACAAGAAAGTTAGGAGAAAAGCTAGGAAAAGATAAAAGTAGGTCAATTTTATGAACTATACACTTTGGTAATCATATATTACACTTCACTTTGGAAACTCTTTTGAAGAGAATATATGTGACACTGTGTAGATAGTAAATCTTTCTTTAAAGAAACTTGATTGTACGTGATACCTTTTTATATCTTGTTAATGTTCAATGGCAATGATCTTTAAATGTGTTCCCAAAATTAGTTACAGAATATAAAATTTTTATTTTACTTATGCTAAAGCTAATATTTTTAATTTTTCTGGCATAGTAAACTTGTCGTTGTACAGAATTTAAAATAACTAATAGAATTTCACACTTTATTTCCGAATGTATACAATAAAAAGAATAATCGTAACAAAATTTGAAATTGTACATTTACATAATAGCACGAAGTTAAGTAAAATAGCTAGAGAAATTCTAACATGTCGCGATATACATATGTATATATATTTTTTGGATATCTCAGTTCGAAATGTGTAACACGTGCGTCAGCGCGACTCGTTAGTGCGAAATGCGGCATAATCATTATAAACGGGTTAACAAATCACGGCAGAGCAGTCGCTGGAAAATTACATTGTAGCGGTTCGTTGCGTTCAATCGAACTTGACGGTACTGGTAATTGTCATTGTAGAAGTTAGACACATTAGAAGTCTGTATTAATTCTTTTTCATTTTCTTTAAAACAATAATTATTGAATTAACTCATTTGAACAATATCGAATTTTTTCAAATTAAAATTATTTTAAGAAGAATGTATATTAATATAATATAATTTATCATACATTATATGTACATATATATATATATGTGTATATATATTATATATATGTAATTCATGTAGATAAATTATTTTAAGTTATTTTTAAGATGTGATATATATGTACACATATATAAAATTTGATACAATTTTATTACGAAATATAAATTTTTTGTACAAAAAGCGGATTATGAAATTTTTTATATATGTATAAAATTTTACAATTCTTTTTGTACAAGAGATTATTTTTTTGTAATAAAATTTTATGTAAATTTTATATTATACATTATATTATATAATATAAAATTTACATAAAAGTTTATTACAAAAAAATAATCTCTTGTACAAAAAGAATTGTAAAATTTTATACATATATATAAAATTTCATAATCCGCTTTTTGTACAAAAAAATAATATAATGTAACTCAACAATACTCTGAAGAAAAAATAATATCCGTTTGCGTTTAGAAAATAGCTTTTGTGATTAAAAGTTAATGCAACTCGTTCGTAACATCAGGAATTGTTTTTACTCAGGGTACTTATTACGTATATGCCATAATTTGCGCCGAAAAATTACATTTCTGCATACTCATTTCACGATAAGAAATCACTTTGCACCATAGAATGCAAGCGGCCGTGCGAATTGCGATGACTCACGATCATAAAAGTCACGCAATAAAATCGTTCGGTAATAAAAAACGCTTTAAAGAAACTTGTTGCTGGAGAGAGAATAAAAAATCAATTAATTTAAAGAACAATAATTAAAAATTTCGCATAATGACAGTAGTAGCTAATTAAAAAATATTTCGATTACCGGTAAAGTTTAAGTTTCACTAGATATAGTATAGATTCTCTTATCACGGGTCTAAATCTTCACGGGACATTTGTTTAGGAGAAACTAAAAATAAAACAGTCAAGAAATTCAGGTCGGACGTATGCGATAATCCAAAGTTATGTGCGACTTCTCGTGCTTGGCACCGACAAACAATTCCACGGTGAGAAGTCACACGAATCGGTATCCGAAAACAAAGTTCGTAGTTCTTTTAGCGCGCATCCGCATCGACTGTCTCTCACGAGGGTAGAACGGTGGCGGCGCGGATACACATGATTGCACTGCCACCCACGTCGATGTAGGTCATGAGCGTAATCATTCCGCGACGTGCCGGAAAGGTTAACATTCGGCTGGCACGTTCCAGATCCAAAGACATTTTCGCACGGTACACACGCGCGACGATGACGTCGACGACATCGTCGTCGTGATACGTTGGTGTACAGGCGCGGGGAATCGGCGGCAGAGGGGTACGAAAGGGGTCAGGCAGGGGGGTGTCGGAGGGAGGATGGATACCGAAGGCGAGGGTGCAGGCACGCGAAAGTAGACATTTTTATGCATGTATTCACACAGCTCCCTGATGCATACTGCGGCTTCCACGCGCAGTACGATTGCGCATGTATGCGTTCGTGCGTGTACGAGCGCTGCAACGCGATCGTATATACATGTGCATACAGCAACTCGCGAGGGTCCCGATACTCGCGATAAATATTTGCACATGGGGCTACGGGGAAATTTCCTGAAAACGCAAGTTTCCTCGTCGATTCCTACCACCGACCTTCTCCACCAGAGCGTACCTCGTTCCGCGACGCTGTCGTTTACATCCCGCCGATCCCGCCGGAAAAAGAAAATGGCAGGTGGGGTGGTAGGCAAATTTGTGATGCTCCGAAAACACTCCCATTGGAAAATCCAGCGGGCGATAGGGCGATGTCGTTGGAAACAGTCGGGAAAACGTAGAAACGCTTTGGAACTGTCGGCGGTCGGCTTCTCGTATGGGAAGGCGCCCCGCCGCGCGCCTTTCATTTTCTCCCTGGATTCGTAATCGGAGCCAGACAGAGAAAACACGGCGAAGGTGCATTGCTATTTCGAGCAGAGGGAGAGTCGGGTTATGGCGATGTGTATGTGTGTGTGTGTGTGTACGAGGGCGAATGTATACAAACACATGAAGCAGCAAACAATGCGTCTATTTTGAGGATATGTTAATTAAACGAAAGTGGCTGTAAATAAATGCAGCATCACTATATTACGGAAAGCGTATTACACGCTGCAGTTATGTGTCTCAGGAACAACATTTTAATTTGTTGTTTCTCAAAAGAAAATGTATGAAATGTACAAACATTGATAAAATTTATTTTTGTACATAGGTGACTGAATATTATGAAATTACAGCAGTGCTTTTAGAGCGAACTATTTTGCTTCTCTGTTAAGACAGGAAGAAGACAGTAAAGAACACGATTATTTGATTCCCAACGTTTTCCGGCTAATGCCATCAACGGAGAATAAAGTTTCCTATCTGGCCTCGTCTCTCTATCCGGTATCCAATTTTGTGCCTTTCTTCCCTTTTTCCTCTATTTTTCTCCGTTGTAGTAACGGTAACGGCGAGCACTGCTTGGTCAAGGCTTTGAGGTGTACCATGCAAATAATTCAGGTTGGGCTTCACGAAAGTTGTAGCCGAGGATGCCATCCACAGGGCTGCTTCTAAGCGAGGAACCATCGCCCACTGTCCACTGCGGTGGAATCCCCTTGAAACTTTTATTAGCGCACCGGTGGAAATTCTCAGACACGCTTTCATTATGTTTACGTGCAGTTTTCATATCGAAATCAAATTGCCAATTAGATATTTTCATAAACATCCGTCAAGTTAGCGAGTTAGACGCAAGATTCTGATAAGTACAGCTGAGAAATTTGTGAAACAAAGCACTCGGCAAACTTGCAGCATGCAAATTCTGCCGGCGCATTAAGCAACACTTACACGAATGTAAGTTTTCGGTTCTTTCTGTTTGCGGGAAACCGTTAAACGAAAGAATTTACATATTGATTAATGAAACCGGCAGGGTGAAAGCTTACCCAATCTGAAGATGGGTTGCGTGAGTTGCTAAACAAGCCGGAACGGATCTGAGAACATGCTGAAGTAAAAGCTTCTAACAATGACTGAAATCAGATTATTCCGAGAAAAAACGAAAAGACGGAAGAAAGAGAGAAGGAGATTGGGGAGGGGAAAGGTACAGAACTTGAAGATTCAAGAGGGCCGGATAAAAGAAGTACGGAGCGACGGGAAAGCACCATATGGATCTGAGAGGTGAGCGTGTAACTGCTGCCAGCTCATAGCAACCCCGTGACCTCATTACCATCCGAATTTGCGCCGGCGCTGTTTAACTTGGCGCACATTTGTTGCTATGAAATTAATTGGTGAGAAAGTTATATTACTTCCCGTGGCGTATAGGAATGGCATTCCTATGTAAATATGTATATGTATAACATGTATATATATATATATATATACACACACACACACACACACACACACACACACACACACACACACACACACACACGCGCGCGCGCGCGCGCGCGCGCGTAGCAGAGGGATATGCCATTTGCAGTGTATCGGCGAGGAGAGGTCGGTAAACGAAACTTTAGCTTACCCTAGGGTATCAGCTGATCGATCCTGCTTTTCAGCCACTCTCGCATCTTTTTCTCATGCCACGGTGCGAATCGACCACTTTCCCATTGGAAAATATATTTTCGTACTTTATATCGGCTTATTCGTCGGCTTCTCTCGTGTTTCTCGTTTAATCCACCGTAGTTCCCCGCGATCACGTAAAGCGATCGCGCGCGCCTTGAATAGCGAATGTCATCCGTCAAATGTTGTATGCGTTTTCGATACAAGAAACGTTTCTCGCAATGCAATCAACGCGCGAGTTTTATGACTAATAATAGCGCCATTATGAGCCAGTCCCTGAATCTATACATGCTTATGACTCGATTATGATAATACTATACTTATGGGACATGGGAAATCGATTACATTCCGAGGTGTACGTCCTCGTTATAATGTTTTTGCGATCGTAAAGTTTTTCGACATGTTTTTATTGAAGTTAAAGTAGAAATTCATTCGTCGCCTATAAACAATATGTATATACCGTATGCGTATGTGCACGTTTTTACAACGAGACACGTATCACTTTCACGCACACATGTGCCATCGTTCTGTAACGATCGGAATACGTTAGTTCGGAAAATCCCGGCTGGATTTACCGTATTTTCCTCTCCGCACCTGCGGCGCAGCTGCACCTCATAATACCTGCGTATCTGCATTCGTAAAACAAACGCAGGACTAATAGGCTCTTCGAGTGCCGTGGCGTTGGGCTGGACGCGAATGAAACTTATTACCGATGCAGTCGGCGTAGCCGCGCGTTAAACGGATTTGTCGTTTCGACGGGAAAGTTAATAGCGCCGTTTACTACCGGGTGCGCTCGGTGTAATTTATTGTTTGACCCTTTCGAGAGTCACATTTCCGCGCGCGATCGTCACCCCTTTCGGCGGAAGAAATCCAAATTCCGGCTTGTAATTGATGCACGGCACGTTTGTTTCTTGCGCGCGTTGAGCGATGAATCTGCGAACGCATAAATTTTTTTTTTAAATCATCGTTGAAACGGCGAAATGTAGTGTTATCGCACGATCGTTCGATCATTGTTACAAATCGCTTCAATAAACGTATCTTATGCGTATTGTGCGAAATTCCGAAATACAATCGAAAGCAGTTTCATGTTGTAGAATTAAAATGCAGAGTAAAGGGCTAGAATACAATACAATTTATCGTATAAAAATAATGAATGGACCAATTATTTTTTATAAAATTTGATTGCTGATTGGCAGTGATATTTAAGTAAAAAATTTTACAGAAAAAAAATTAAAAAATGAAATACATTTTCTATATACGATATTAACAAAATAAGATATATATAAAAGTTATATATGTATACACACGTGTATATATATATATATATATATATATATATATATATATATATGTTAGAAATTTTAATTAAAATTGAGACTGATGTTGATAATTATCAATTTTTTGTTTTAGTAAAAGACCAGAAAGAACAAATTTGTTGACGAAACGCATTGTTCATAAATCATAAGCTCCGTTGAGTATTGCAAAATATTAAATACAGTCTGAATATTTACGCTTACATTGTAAAGCAACAGAAAACATTACAGACGGTGCGGATGTACAGTAAATGATTAAAAAGCTCAGCATGTATTGCAATAATAATTTCGCTCGAATTTATACAAATGTCCAATTCTGTTATGAAAATATTGAATATATATACAATTCCCAATTATTCAGATTTCAAATCTTCCATTATTTTTGCATTAATTATATAACACTTTTTGAGATACACCACTAAGTTTCGCTTTAAGCAAATTGACAATTTTTCTCACAAGCGTTTTATATCTTTTAAAATTGAGAATTATTGAATTTAATTGATCAACGCATTAACAGATGAATAATTTTTCCTGCAATTATATTGTATGCTTGCGCGTGCGTTTTAACATAATTTTAAATACTCTCATTGTCTCAACTTTCGGCGATAGTCCGGATCTGTCTTGCGGACCTTTTTATTGGAAATTCGCAAACCGAGGGACGAACATGGCCATGAGAACATCTCGATTCAATCGGACTGTGGGATTCATCGGAGCGTGAAAACGCTCCGCAGAGCTTGCAGCAACGCCATATAGATGTGTGCACGCGTAGCTCGCAGCGCGCGCTCTGCAAAATCCCGGGACTGATGTGGCGAGTTATTGTGCTTTGCCAGCCGAATCTCGGTCAACTTCGCTAAGCGACTGAGTGACTGAGTGCTGTGCTTCGTTTATTGGCGTTCACTTCCGTCCGGAAAAACCAATTCTCCTAGAAGATACGCGATAAACGATCTCTCTCTCTCTCTCTCTCTCTCTCTCTCTCTCTCTCTCTCTCTCTCTCAGCCTGCATACTTTTACATCTTATCGCTCAGTGGCATACAGAGGGGTGTAACTTATCGATATTTCTAACTTGTTGGCATTTCAGCAATAAACAAATGCCTATGATAGACATTTTTATAGTTTATGCATCATTCAACTAAGCGCTCTACTACACTTTTTGTTATTAGATCAGAGGTCAAAATCTTTGAAAAATATATTTTTAGTTTTTGTTTAATACATTTTGAAGTCTAAAGTTTTTTGAAGAATTATATCTATTTTGTTGGCGTTACTCAACCGTAATATTAGGCCAAATGTTGTTTATCACTATGATATCGGTGCGATAAATGCATCCGCGTAATTAATAACATGCACGCGATGTGTTCACCCGAGCATTGATGTTTGTAATTAACTGTCGGTAGAAATATGAAATGTCACAAGTAACACTTAACTAAACGAATTCGCATCAAATGCATGGTTTCACGTGTAAATACTGTTACGGTTGATTAAATCAATTTATTCCATTTATAACACGTTTCTCAGTCGTGTGCATTTTAATAAATTTCCATTCGTTATGTACGTAAAATAATTACATAATTAAATATCCGATGAACAGTTCTTTATATATGAAATATATATGAAATAACATCAATGTAAGAAAAAAAAATTTATTTGGATTACTTTCCACAATGCAACATCACTCAGCAAAATCGGATTACTGACAAACAATGTTCTTCAATTTCGTAATAGTGACCGAGTGATCGTTATTCATCTTTAAAAATTACATTCGATGCAACCGTCGAAACTTTCGAAAAGATACAATATTTATGTTACCGTTAAATCATCGGCATACTTTCCTTCCGCGTCAGAAAAACTACTCTAACTCTCTAAACGTCATCTCACATCGAATATCGTTCCTAATACACGGCGCATCCTACAACCATTCGTCTCTCGTGTCAGATCTCTCTAGTCTTCTTTCATCCGCGATTCTTACGAAGTAGGGAAAAGATGTTTCACCTCTCTAATATTTAATCCGCGCGAAAATTGACGCGTAGTCGTTCGCCCGACCTCCCCGTCAGAATTAGATGAAAAATTCAACTTTAAGCAAGGCAAACGTAGCCCGGAGACACTGTCGGCCGCTAAAACTTGAAGGAACCCTGACGCACTTCTTGCGATGGAAACAGCCAATCTTCAGCGTTGATTAACTAATCTCACTACGACTGACACCGGCAAAAATCTCTCGATTAAAGATGCAACTGATGATACTGACGAAAAGACATCGACGGCGAAATGAATTTTTATTTGTGGCTCTTCGACTACTATTTGAGTATCCAAATATCGATCGAGTTATAAATTGCACTTTTCGATTCAGCACTTTATCTCTGATTTGTAGGTTTCCCTAATAAAAATTATATCATACTTTATAGATGTCCTACATCCAGATATAGAAAAACTATAGGGTGGAGCAATAACTTTATTCACCTGGAATATCTCTCCTATTTTTAAAGATATGAAAATATTGTACTTACGAAAAGCTTTACGCGGTATGAAGAGAAGAGGAGGGACATAATATGCTACTAATAATTTTTCTATGAATAGAGGCGCTTCTGAAATTTTAATTATCTCCTTTTTTTAAATGGCATGTTATTTTTTTTATCCTTAATGCAATAGCAGATGTTGAGATGAGATCTGTGAAGTTGGCACCCCAGAATGTAAATGTTTACAAAATTTATATCATATTTGATATCACAATTTGTTCACAATTTGTTTACATTTGTCTATAAATAATCATTTTATGTTCATCACATAAAAAAAATAAAAATAAAAGAGTTAAATATACTTCATTATGATTATTCCTAAATGCATTTCTTTTAAATTATAGATTTCGATTGGCCATTATTTATCCATATTTGTCCATGAATAATCTTTTTATGCCAAATTGTAAACGATCAAATGCTATATCAATTTTGTAAAAATTATATTTCGGAGTGCCAACTTCACAGACTTGTTGAGATAACATGTGGCTTTAGACGAGAACGATTGACTCGTAGTCAGATGCGATTCGATTTTGATCATCTTATATGTATATAAGATATAGCATATACGTATGTTATAAATAAACATCTTACTAGATATTTAGATTATCAGTTTGGTTAATTTTAAAACATTTGGGAATTGTGCCAATAATCCGCATTCCTTAAAATAGTTATTAGAGAAATCTCATAAAAGTAAAAGCCGGATGGTATTTATTTATACTTTGATAAACAGCAACATGAAATAAACTAAATAGCATATGTTGAGACAATTTTAAGGACTTACAATACGTCATTCGATATTAAAAGAAGAAGGTCGCTCGAAATCCGCTTACATCAGTGCAACGCTGCAATCGTTCCTGAAGCACATAGTACACTTTTTAATATTTTCGAACTGTTTGTTACATTGATTGATATATTAAAATATTTAATAGATTAATTTGCAATTAATCTTAAATTTTATTTATCTTGATTAATTGATTTTCATTTAATCAATGACTTTTTTTAATTTGATTGCGCTGCGAAAATTGAAACTTTCCTTACATGCGGTGTATACTATTGAGTCGTTGACTTTAATTTGGCATCAACGAACGAAGACAGTAATTGCGTGGACTGTTTGTTTTCTACAACGCGGATGGGATTGGCTCACGTTCATGCGCGCGCGGGCGTGATGTCTTAACTGCATGCCGTCCATAAACCTCGGCTTATCTGGAATTTATAGTAAAGCGGGTCGTTTCTTCGGTGGCCAAGAACTTCGCCCGGTACAGCCATTAAGATGCTGGGTAATGCTAGTTTTCCTCGGGATCCGCCGTGCGGCTGACTGGATATCGTTCGTGATTCGTCAGCGCCAACGGATATCGCGAGAGAAAAAATACATCGGGGATATGTAAACACCGGGGCACAAATTTAACCCCGATCAGGCCTTATATCAAGTCGGAAGAGGAAGAATTATCTGTTCTTTCCAAATAACGAAGAAACGATATAATAAATGGATATTCGAAACGATATAAGAAATGGCTTTCATCTCTCGGTGTATTTTAGAGCGTTAAAGACAAGATTTCTTGGAAATTGCGTTATTTGTGCTTATGCACGTTAATATCTCAATCATCTCTAAATTATGAACCATTTAGGAAATTTTAAGATGTTGTTACAGAGACTATTCAGAAGCTTTAAACTTCCTTGCATTAACAGCGGTTGTTCAATTAATTCTGATATGCAAGTTTGAACACGTCACGATGAATCTTCGGACGCCGTTGCAACTAAGGCTCGGAACCAAATTAATTTTCCACGAACATGCCATCGAAGGATATAGGGAAACCACTCTGCGTGATTGCGAATAATTTGTAACCTCGAGGTTTGCGGTCCAATGTGCGGATCGAACATCGTCAAACGTTCGCATAGTAAGACCGTTGTGACGCAAATCCGCAAACTGCCATAGATTTTAATTGAAATATTGAGTGTACTGTCTTCGTTATGTGCTTGTTAATTCAAGCATCGCGTGAGTTTGTTAAACCATCGAAAATGCGAACTTGTAATAAATAAATATATATATATATATCAAACCTAATCTTTTGAAAATGTTCCAAGCTTCATATTTGCAATGCCACAGGATTTTTTTGTTTACACTAATAATTAAAAATAAACATTTGGGAATGCAAACTCATGATAAGCAAACATAAAAGACTATATATGTAAAGAAAACGAATAAAGGATAATACTTATTGAATATGTTATGTCATGTGATATTATTTTCTTTTACTTTTAGCCTGATATTCAGATTTTTCTACGACTGTGCATTTCCGTTTCGCAAAGATAGATACAATATAGGCATACGCTCGGTTCAATTACTAGGAAACATTATGTCGGCTTCGAATCATTCAGTGGACCGGAATTGCGGTTTGCAATTGTGGACTCCACGGGATATTGGAGTATATGTGCTAACATCACATATAGATAGAGCTCCCGAGAAATTAATTGTTGATGAGTGTTGTAATCAATATAATTCTGTATTTGTGGCGATTGCGAACCTCTACTCTAATCGCAAGTGTTCCTAGTGTATGCATTGCGGTCACTATGTCACAGCATGTATGTTATCTACATTCGATTACGAATATACACGCTTTATAACATGTAATTCGTATGATTGTCTTTACGATACTTACGAAATATTATAGTTCAATATGGTAACAAAGATCTCGATGGTTTGCATATTCTTAATCTGTAAATATGTAATAATAACAACCTATGCATCTCTTATAATGCAGATATTTTAGAGCTATCTTTGTATGCAATTTCAAGGATTTCCGAAATCACTTCCGTAACTCTATTGAACCACGGATGTGTAGTGATGAGGTCGCCTATAAATTCGTATAGGACGATGTGAAAGGACAAAGAGAGAGAGAGAGAGAGAGAGAGAGAGAGAGAGAGAGAGAGAAATCGGTTAGATGTCAACGGTAGATAGAGCAACAAAGATAGTATGCAAGAGAGGGTGGTGAATAGACGAGGAGAGCAAGAAAATGAGAGGGATCAGAGGAGGTGAAAAGGGGAAGGAGGGAGAGAGAACTGGGCCACCGTGCTATCGATGCATTCGGGCGAAACCGTACTCTCTTCCTTTTCCTCTTCCTCTCCTCTCTCACCATTCCCCTTCGCCATTCCATTCCCTCTTTCGGTTCGAACCAGCTCCGGCAACTCTCCTCTGCACAGAACCGTTTCGGGACCGCACGCTATAGGTCCTTTCGCAATGGTGCAGCAGTAATCCTACATCTGCTGGACCCTTTTGCCGTACATACATAGATATATGTGTATATGTATATATACCTCTGGCCAGAGCTTACGTTTGCATATCAGGAGCAGAAGTCCGACAACGCATCAGCGACTTTTTTGTTTAGCTTAGAATGACTGCCCGGCTACCGCTGCCGGAGACATAATCGATTTTCTGGCCCAATAGAGATTTTTGCCCTGAGAATACGCGCCGATCCCGTAGAGATTGGTATTTATTACCACCCCATTTTTTTTGCATCTATCGGCGTTAGCGTTAGTTCGAAATAAAGATTTCATTTAACAAGGAGAGAAAAGAGAGGGAGAGGATATATTAGATATATGACTATACTTTTTCGTTAGGAACTCGTTGAGCATAGAAATCATGAAAGAAAAGTACGTATCGTTATAATAAAACAGCAAACTGGATTGAGCAATGCAATATTTTTAGAACCAGCAAAGTTTAATGAAACGTATCAAAGGAAACATTCCTTTTTTCTACTTTTATATTGGATTTGATCCAATTACGGCTTTAAAATACTCTTTACTAAAACAGCCACTGGTTTTTTGCATTAATGCTCGACGCTGTCTCTATATATATATATATATATATATATATATATATAGAGAGAGAGAGAGAGAGAGAGAGAGAGAGAGAGAGGGAGGGAGAGAATGATACTTGATAATACATATATTTATTTCCCTGTATTCAAGAAGCTCTTATATCTTTCACGGAATGTGATACAACTAATTGTGATAAGATTCGTTAACCAAACTCAAAGGTTATTATCTCTCTATTTCTGGCGGCATAAGTATAGAAATGGGATTATCCTTTTTATTTTATTGTTAATTTCGCGTTTTTTTTTTTCGTATAGTGCGCATATATTGTTGCGATTCTCAAAAAGTTACCCTCAATATTATAAAGATATTATTTTAATTATTTGAATCTGTATATTTTCTGCATTTCTATTGCTTTTTCATAGTCTACAATATTTAGCGTTCTAATAAATATTTAATGTAGAAAAGATTTCGTTGAAAGATCTTAAGCTCGTAAAAATGTACAGTAAAAATGTGCAGATTATTACATAAACATCGATAATATGTGAATGTTTTAATTGTCCGCAGCTGTCGTACGTGTGACTTTAGAAAATCTCACTTTGCTTGCAGCAAAACGACGCCATGACATTGCTCTATCTGACGAAATGTCTCTTGATTCTGTTGAAAGGCAAATAGAAGGTCGGACGATGAAACGGATGTGCCCAGTGATACGGGTGTTATTTACGTTGGTCAGCGTTGCGGCGAAAAGCGATAAGTCGTGCAGCCGATATTACGCAGGTGGCGTGATACGAATTTTAGCTGCCTCATAACTCGGGAGGGCAAGGAGTTTCCGCCTTCTCTAAGCGCACGTCCACTTCGAACGCAAACGCATAATCCACGACGCGAATAATTCCAAGGAATGTTCGCGCTCGTGATTTACGTTGAGATTTATTCTCGTTTCTGCTTCATAATAACTTCCGACCGGGTAAGCTCATCTCTGGGTGAGAGAAGCAATGATTTCATGTATTCGTACTTCTCATATAAAGCTGAATTTTTATTTTAAAATTTTAGAGAGAGAAAGAGAATTTCTACATCGTACTGCGTTTAATTTTATTCCTTGTTGTTCAAAGAAAATCAAAACTAAGTTTCTTAACTTAATATGCGAGAGAACCAAGGGAAATCTATTTCCAATTATAAGTTGTCTCTGATTTTAAATAATAATTTAATATTTTTCTTTTAAATATGTAGAGTAAACTTAGAAATTATTATTTTATAAATTACAAATTTTTGCTAGCTGTAAAATTATTGTTACTGCAATGCAGATGGCATATACGTACTTCGCTCTTATAAATTTGCGCAGCATTTAGCGACTCATCTCGTGCGGAGAATTCATTAAAACGCTTTTCGTGCATCGAGGTCGATGTAGAGGAAATGAGTAACCTGGATTTAGCGATCCTGAAGATTCGGCCGTAAACAGAGTTTCTCGGTATGTTACCTCCGAGATTCACGGTAAAACCGCAGTAGATTTAGACTACTGCCTTGGAGTGCTCCCGTTCAGATCTATGGTGTCTGACTAGTAATGCGCCAAGGCGAATATTTCGCGCGGGCAGAGATCTCAGCGGCAAATCCCCATACTGTAAAAATCTGGATTTGCATCTCACGATGATTTCGCGTTAAGCTGATTTTCGCTATCCTATTACGCGAAAATTTCAGAAGTACATTTTGCTAATTTCCATTTACCTACAGCATATGCGTTTTGAATTCTGGCATACAGACGAAATTTGTGTGTTCTTGTAAGCAAGTCACTTCAGCATAAATATTTATGCAAATAATTAGTGCATGTAATTTGGCCTTTCCTCTTTGTGACCGGAGTTTTCAGATTATTTTCCTAATTAGGTATATATTGTTCATGGTAGCCTCCCCGAATTAAACTCAACAACTTGACATGTTGTTTTTCAGGGCATTCATATAATCTCCTTTAGTTAACAACAAAAATTGTTGATTTGATTTTGGAACATTACGTTAATCATTCAAAAAGCGCATAATTCTTTATTTTCTATTGATTTGTTTTTTCTTATTTTCATTAATTCAAAATTAAAAATAGCAAAGTTTTGTATGTTTTAATTGCTATTTTAGGATAAAAACTGAAAAATAATAAATTTTAAAGTAATAAGTAGACGTAAACGGTAGTGGACTACTCATGTAGCGGCTCCTAGTATAATTACCAGCAGCCAGGTGTATATAAATATTCATAAGGTGTTTCAAGATATTCCTACTAACGCGCAACGTGACCATGGGTCTTGTCCTTAATTAACAGCTTTATAAAATAGACTGTTGATGAAGTCTCCGAGATTCTCTATCTTCGCTATAACCCTTCTTGCTAAAGTGGAACGTATATTTATGAAAGAGATCGCTTTGGAGGAACATATGATTAATATTAATTTTGAAAGTATCAATTGACGTGTTTTTAAAACAGTAAAATGTGTCGAATGATAAATAAATTAATCTCTTTCTGAGATAAACTTTAGATCACTTTTGCGGAACTGGTAGGTAGATTTTTGGTTTACAGTGTCTTCTCCTAGATATGCTTTAATATTTTATTTGATAATAAGTTCAAATTTATTAAGTGCTAAAAGCTTCAATTAGTTCATAATAATATTAAGATCGATGCGAGTGACTTTAGAATCTTCTGGCAGAAATGGCTAAATAAATGATGATAAAATTGCTTAACGTCTTGATTAGTCTTTCGCCAAGTTTCAGTAGTACTCCTGCCTCGCCACGATCGAAAATACAGCATTTATTTCTTAGAAAGATAATATTGATATTCAAACATCCGCGATGTAATCATTTGCGCACGCGGAAGCGGCCGCGAGTTTTCTTTCCACGTCGGGAATATCGTCCCAGTATCGATCGGCGCAGTCAACTATTATGCTCTGCAGGTGACGATGCCTCGTCAAAGGCACGTCGCAGTTATGCGCACATCGTCTTACGATTGCAATCGCATGCGGAATATATATTACGTCAATGAACGCCGGTGGATGTCTCACTAGGGTTACCTAGTAGTAGCTTACGCATCGTGCAAGGCAAGTTGAGGCAATTGTCTGTAAATGATGAATGTCTGCGAGGCGGGTAGGAACTGCGGGTGCTACGTATATATGGGAGGGTTACCGAGATCAAATGACAATTACTACCGCAGAACACCCGTTGGACAATGACGTATGTACTGCTTCATGCTGGTCGGTACTAAAAGCCGCATATTCTATCATGGAACAAAGGATAATGCATGCATCTCGCACTTAGTAACGAGACTCCTAGCGCTGTCAACATTGTCACGAGTACGAACAATTAATATCGAGCCGAGAAAGTATTAGAAATAAGCAGTCCCACACAATGAGCAGAAGCACAAGGCGTGCGATGATAAAGTATTTATCCACGGAGATAAATTTTTATTGTTAATTTAATGTCAATTATTTTTTCTTCGGTGACACTTAAACCATGATTGTATATAACAGATTTGATTATCTCTATAATTGAATTTATTGCAATGGAGAGAAAAACGATATTGATATTAATTTAATTCCAATATCATCGATACTATTAAGGGATTATAATCTAATTTAAGTTGAAATTTGAGCAAGCAGATATTTGGCAAAATTTACGAACAGAAATGTATAATTTGAGAAGGTTTAACCTATATTAATATACGGAAATTTAATTGGATGATTTACTAAATCATTATATAGTAACTGAGATTGCAATTATATTCAAATTTTAGATGCAAATTAAAATTTATTCGACTTTTCTAGCTCATAATATATTTCATCTTAATATTACTAAAAGGTAAAATAACGTTCATTTATTTTATCCCTTTTAAGATTTGATATTATCAACGCGATTGGGTTTAATTTATTTTGCAATTGAGCAATTTTTCATAAATAATATTTCTGAAATGACGGCAGTAACAAAATTCTTGAGGTGTACCAACGTTGTCTCGAGAGCGTTGCACTTTATCGAATTCGTATCTATATCGCGATGCTCGTTAAAGGTTATTTATCGGCTAAACTTTTTGAGCCCGCAGATTTGCGCCGTCTTTTTCGTTATCCGCGCTCGTATATCACCCGCTATTCAATCAAGGTATCTTGTTCTAAGCCGAGCAACAAACCACCCTTAAGCACCAATCATGACGGCTGGACTTGATAGATGGATTCAATTCACGGTAAGGATACTCTTATTGGACGAAGCTGACATTCCGCTACGATCATCGGAGATACGAGTATCATAATCTTCCGATGCATCCATCATGTTCGTCAATTATGATACGTTGTCGATGCTTCTAACGTTAGTGACGTAAGAGAACATGAATGAACATAACTGAAGAATAATATAATAGTTATTTTATTTAAAATTGCGAATACAAAATTAAATGGAAATTGTCATGTAGTCAAAACAGGGAAAAAATTAATGATGCAATTTAAAAATTGGATTTATGCTTGAAATGTAAAAAATGTTTTTAATTCTTCTAATTAAACAGATAACATCCCAAATTTTAATATCTTTATATGTTATACTATCTGATAAATATAGATATTTATTTATTTATTTATATAGTAAGTTGCGTGGTTGAGATTTAAAGTTTTAAATTCTCCAGTAAATGTGTGATTCTATCCATATTAATTTTCCTGATGACAAGCATATGTCACTCTTTTCATGTTGCCGTATGTCGCGTCCCGCGCTCCGTTTGCAACATATTGCAAATCCATTACGAGCGACGAGCTTCGGGTCGTAAAGTTTATCGCGTTATCCATGGTCAAGCATACTCAAAATGCATATGCGCGATATTTGTGCCGTAGAGTACATTTCTGTGCAGTCATACGCTATAAAAGTGTAAAATTTTGCTCTTAAAGGGACTCTCGCATGGCTGGAATGTACCCGTCATGCCATGTTATGGCTCTTATGCCACATATTAAGCAACAGAAGTTGATTACGAGCTGTATTTTCTGAAAGCTGAGGTGAAAAAGTAACACTAAGTAAATGCCTGCATAAATACCGCACATTACGTATGTAATGTTAACTGCCATTTAATTCATCTATTTTTATACAATATGTATAAAACTGTATACGTTATTGCTACTAACAATACATTTCTATCATGACCTGACGTTCGTTTTTATAACTAAGCGTGCAGATAGACTTTTTTGTTTCGGCAATTTTTTCTGCAGCGTCACATCGTTATTCGACGAGCCGAATGGATGCCTCGTAATCGACAAAGGCTAGGATGACCCATATTTAAATCCCTAAAATGACAGAAACAGAGAGAAAGAGAGAGAGAGAGAGAGAGAGAGAGAGAGAGAGAGAGAGAGAGAGAGAGAGAGAGAGAGAGAGAGAGAGAGAGAACCGTGATCGTCAACGAGAAATAGGAACGACGTTCTGATTTTGGGCTTCAAAATCAAATAGGGATAGGGATATGGATGAACGGATTAGACGGAGGGGCGCCTGGCTGGGAGAACGGCTAGTTGCCGAGGCACCGTCGAGGAGTCGCTTGACCTCTCGACTTGACATCGTGATCCGTCATTTACGAGCAATTAGGCATAGCGCCTATGTACGTATGCTCGAGTAGAGCGCCATCTATATATCGGATTCTACTTATCTAGCAGCCATTCGATCCCGACGTGCTGGCATTATCAATCTCGTAAGCATATCGTGGCCCGGCCAGACCTGCTCTTGCATCATCTCCCAGCCTAATCTACACTCGCGCCTACGTATGCTATGTTCCTACTCCCGCATGGCGCAAACTTCGCCATTGTGTCCATCCGTTGGACTGTCGTGCGGGCGTACTCGAGGTAATAGCATCGAAAATGATGCTATTCTCGGAAATAATGGTACGGCCGCGTATCGCCTATCAACGCGTCCGATCCAAGCTTGACCGGGCCGCGATTGCAATGTGTCATCATCAACGTTCGGGATCGTACCATGTACCTTGTAAGTTAACGGACACTCACGCGCAGGAGTACATTGGAAATTGATTAATTCTTTACTTATTGCCATTGCTCGGATTAACACAGAGACTATCTGTAGCAACGTTTAATCGCGCGCGCGTGATTCATTGTACAATAGAAATAAGCGAGAACAAATATTTCTGTTAACGGCAATAAATAGATTTATCACATCCAAGGTGACTCGAATGCATCGCATACTATTACGAGGGGCGTACTGTCCTCATATTTTATCTGTGCCATTCTTTGCAGTTTTCATTGCACTCGTCGTCTGCTAGTGTTGGAGATTCGCGTAAGAATTACTTCCCGGCTTGATTGACGAGCCCGTGCTGCACTTAGGTGCCAGGCACGCCGTTTTATCGGGCTTTTCGGTAATTAATCTAATCCTCGTAACGATGAATGGACAAGTTCGTGATAAACGACGCTGTTACATCGTGCTTGCCTATCACCAACTAATTTATTAATACCGTGAATATTACTTTTGGTGTAATCGTGGCTACTGTCATTGTTCTTGTCCGAGCGATCAGTGTAATGATAATAATTATGATTGACATCCTTATTAATCATTCTCGAAAGTGCAGAATCCTGCAAATGTATGCGAAACTATCAAATATAAAATAGAGTGTCTAGCCAAAAAATACAAATGCGAATTTTGCCGACAATCGAATCTATTGGCGTAATTCGCTTCTTGTTTTTTTGTTACCTTTGTTATCAAGAACCGTTATGTAATATAATTAAGCAGTGAATAATTAATTTTGAATGTAATCAATTCGCGCAAAAATTCGAAGCTATTGTACGGTTGTAAAGTAATTATCGATATCTGACAAAGAGAGAAAATTTAGAACTCAGCTTAAGGGCTTAAAAGAAAGCGTGCGTACAGAGACTTTAATCATTGTAGGACCAGTTTGAAATGGTGGATGCGACTGTGTTAGCAACAATAAGCGAAACGCACGCGACAGTGGCACATACCGGATGGAGTTCGTTTGTTGCGACAAATAGAATTGGTAATACAATTATGACCATTATCTCTTTGCACTGCAGCTACAGATATATCGCGTTCGTATATTCGGTATTCGGTTAGTTCGCAGCAATAGCTTTCTCATCAAGGCACTTTTATGCCTTTTCGGTCAGCTATCAGGACAATTGCAACTATATGTGTCGATACACATACATTATAAATATTGACACAAAGTATATCAATTTGATGTGATGCAGAATATGCAATCACTTATGTTTTTATATTTAAAAAAAACATGACTTTGACAAAATACTTTTATAGTGAGGAAAATGTGTGCACTGTTATTTTTTTCCTAGAATCTTCTGAGCCAAATAAAACTGAAAAATATATTTCATGCATCCAAAAATTGAACAGATGGCAATCGTTCGAGATAAAATGAAAAAAGATATCTCACAATACATGTTGAATTTTTCACCGATCAATCCACAAAAAGTAAAAACGAGGTTTTATCGGATTTTATTCCGAGAGGTGTACAGTATAATAAAGAAGACTTGGCACCTTTTCTTAAACAAAACTGATTTAAATTGAAAATTTAAATGTTTGTATTAAAAATGTTATTTTATTTGCCTTAATATTATTCAAAAAATTGATTAATTTAAAGTAACTTTGTATTCGTTACACTCATATATGCATTTCGATTAAGAAATTGATTATTCTGTTTATAATAATTCGTTATTATTTTAATCATTCAGTAATAGTATTTATTTTGTAAAAGTTTCATGAAATATATAATATGTATAGATTTATAATATTTATTATAATATATATTTCATTATTTTAGCGATTTCATATATGTGTTATATCAATTTTTTTCACGGAATATTAATTACATTTTGTTTATTCTTTTTTTCTGTCGAGAGATTTGCTAACAACGTAAATAAGATTCCAAGTTAGAATAATTTTGCAAGTCCAAGTATTTTCTTAAAGAGAAAGAAATATGTACAAAAAAGTACTTTCTTGATCAAACAGCATAAACATTGTAACTTGCATTATTTATTTAATTCAATATGCATAATTATTTCTGTATATAGCAAAAGAAACTTGCAGCAATAGTTGCAATGTTTCAAAGTTCAAGTTATACATCAAATTAACACGTTACATATATTATTGTCATATTTTTAATTATTTTTTAATTATTTTCCATATTATTGAGAACAACTAAGCGCAATTTACACAAATGAGATAAAACAAATGAAAGATCGATGTAAAGTAATTATTATAGGTAATATATCATAATATTACAATATGTATGATCTATATACGAATTTTGTTATGACACAAGCGCTCATTAATTATTTGCCTTATCATGTGCATCAACTGATCGATGTTACTGATTTTGAAGCATGTTTAAGCTTTTATAACAAGCGCATCACGTAATTGTATATTTTCTGAATTATTTAGCCGCATTAAATTAAAGTTATAGGTCACGCTTTGACGTTACGTTATAGTTTGATAATTAGCGAATCTATTTCAGATAGAATACACAACTATATTTGCGTGCGATTGTCATTTTTTAATTGCTTGTCCATTGCAAGGTCCGTTGTAACGTCAGAATACGATATTAAGTGTCGATTGGCCATTATCTGAAATGGCAGATTTATAAATGCATTTCTAGGCCAAAGTAAGCAGTACGGTGTCGAGACTTGAATTAGGATTAAAGTCCTCGATTTATGAACGACCGCAGTCGACGCACGATTTCCCAACGGTTTCGCTCAGCCCCGATAATGTGCCGTAAGATTTAGCGGAGGTCGAGACATTGCGGACGTGTCGGTTTAACTCGCATCAAGTAGCAATCCTGGCAAATTACTGTCCGTGTCTACAGCTCCGAAGGTATGCACAGGTATGCTCAGGTAGATAGAGAATAGCTACGCGGCATATATACAACGTTTGTAGGCAGACAGTACACAGGCAACCGGAGCTAATGAAGATGTTTGTCAATACTGCCGCGTTACCGTATGCCGTAACTGTTATCCTCTCGCTCCGCGCACCCCGTCGCGATATAGGACTATATCGTCTTGTTTCTGCTCTATATCGGCCACAATGCAGATCTCAGGCTTTGGTATAGATCGTCATAGGCACATGCAGCTACTTGGATAACCGAGCGGCACAAGACATGATACACCCTGCGGTATCGGATTACAACCGAATCGCAACAGCGAATTAAATCTCTGATCATGCGCCTACTTCGTACGTAATTCCGCGAGTATCGCAATTCATGCCGAGCGGTAAAACTTACGATGTCATTGCCATTACACTCGAATATACAAAGTAGAATTTTAGAGCGAAAATCTTATTATTGCTGTTTTCGAATAAATTCCAATTACTTATCACATTTCGATGCTCTTGTAGTTATCTAAGATTACTTGACGTAATATTCGCTTCATTTCTTCGTGCATGGCATAAGATAATTGAGCGTTGTCACGCTACATGATAATAATGCAGAGTTTATGTGAAAGCAAATTGACGTGTAATTTTACTCAATTTTAAACCAAACCGCATATTCAGCGTTAGTCATTAGCCATGACAATTAGAAACATTCAACGTTCTTATTGTCATGAAAGAGATTTATCAGTGATAAATATAAATAAATTTGATGATTTGCATGCTACGATTTGTAACTATAGCTTTGCTAATTGTCATTATCTTTATTTCGCTCCGCCGAGCAGCAGAATCGATATTTAATTTAATAAAACAATTTTTCAACTATCACGAGAAGTCATTAGTTGATACTTGAATCCTCTCAACATGTTATCTGTTCTGTGAATATTGATAATCGCAGCAGAGCGTATACAATATATAAATTAAAAAATAAAGTTTATATTTCTCTTATCAGAGAAAGGGAAAAGAAGAGAAGAGAAAGAGAGAGAGAGAGAAAAGAGGATATGTGCAGTAATAACGTTATATCAATATTCCGTCACTTATTACCACGAATTTACAACATGAAAGAATAAAAGTTTCATTAATATGGTCACATGAAGAAAACATTTTATTTTTTCACTGAAATATTGTTTTTCGGATTGAAGATCGAAACGTGTATCTGAAAACGCGTTTTATTCAGAAACGGTATTAATTATCTTAAAAGAAAATGGAATTCGCAAATGTATCTATATGTAAAACGCGTATACACTCAGCGTGAATAAATAAACGTAAAACATGGGTCAATATCTACGCTTAGATCGTTAATGCATGCTTTCGGAGGAGTGCGGTAGCTGTAAGAGCTACTTCTCGGTTGGGCGCAGGTTTTAGTACGTAATTATTGGATTAATACGCATTGTGCAAACGTGGCACGTACCACACTTATTGTAGTACCAAGATCCACGCTTCGCCGCGTAATTATGTTAGAATTCCTATGGGCTGGTTGTATTTATCTTTTTCGTATCCTACTTTCCGGAAAATTCGATCGTTTAAAGCGACGCTTGGCCCAGCTACGCTCGTAGTAATCTCATAAATATCCACGTTATGTTGAAACATTTAATCAAAGCGGAGAAAAGCAAACCGGGCTAACAGGTCTGAAATAGGTAATTTAAATTACAGCGCATTCGTTCGGTTTGACGTATGTACATTCATGACTGACTTTTAGCAACCACACTCTCCGTATCAGATAGTTGTAATTAAACCAGAAGTACGTGGAGTTAATGAACTTTTAACGTTGTGCAAATTGATAAATTTACAACAATAACAAAATTTTATTTTCCAATATTATGCAAAATTGTATATTATTTTTCAATATTATATCAATTTTCTGCTATATTTTTTAGTTATATTTTCTAATAATAAAATCTTATAAAAATCTTATAAATTTGTTTTTTTTTAATTTATAGGTAGCTTCAACAATATCATTTTATTATTTTAATAATAATTCTTGAAAATTTTAATAATAATTCTTGAAATACTTTTATTTTTATGTTTAAAATAAGATTTTTCAAGAATTAGCGTGCCAACGAACTTTCATTTTAGTAATTCATTAAATGTTTGATCTTATCATCTCCAATTATGAGGCATTTAATAGCAGTTCCTGGATATTACAATCTTAATGATTTATGAGAAATTCTTAAACTTGTCTCACGTCAATTAATATTGATTTTCTTGCATTACATTAGCTTAGATCATGGCAAAATTAAACAAGCAAATAGTTTTGTACTTAAATAATTCAATTTATTTGAAATAAATTTAATATTTCATTTCCTTTTTCCTAATTTTCTCTTTTGTGATTTAAAATACATTGCAACAAAACGTGACACACATTTAAAATATTTTAATAATGTAAATGATAGTTTTAAAATTACAAGCGATCAAAGTTAATCAATAGTATCGCATAAAGCTTATTCTCAGAGCTGTAACTGCGTTCATACACAAACATTGATCTGTTATTGATTCAAATTGAATTATCTTAAACACATAATCGATTAACCTTCTGAAATAATCTATATAAAGATTTTTCTATTTTACGAAAAAATATTTATGGAGGTTCTTTTATTTGAAATGATGTAAATTATGAATATGAATAATTACGTTATATTAAGATAAAATTAATATATTATAAGAATAAGTGTATTTAATAATAATTAAATGTAAAAGATAAATTAGTTAAAACGTGCTAATACAAATTATGCTAATAATATTTCCTGTCTTTCTTGTACTCGAGTTTGTGCTATATGGAAAATTTTTCTTTTATTTTTTGCATCAATTCATATTACATAATATTAGTTATATGAATTAATGTTTAATTAAGATACAAAAGATTATTAAAAAATGTATACAATTAAAATTCAGTATTGCATGTTATCTCAGCATAGGTAACATATTTTGAATAAACAAATTTCACGATAAACATGCATTATTAATGAACAATCGATATAATATACAATAATTTTTCTTTATTCGAATCGAGCGGTGCGTATATTAATTCGTTGATCCAAAAATGATGGAAAAATTATATTTAATTCAACAAAAAAATTCAAAGCCTGATACAAGATATATCGTGATCCAAGCATCGTTAAAGATATAATTATCGCGTAAATATAGCAACGGGAAACAGCAATTTATAATTCCCATCCCCTATCGCTTCGATTTCCACATTAAATGAATAAATCGCGCGAAATATCTGCTTCGATAAATAATCGTTGCCTCGATACGTTTACGCGTCATTAATCGCGAGAGTTAATTAATAACGCAGGCTGATAATCGCTAATTATAATAATCGTAGAAAATGATCACGTTTGGTGTCTCTTACTACTCGTCGTGATCGTGTTTCGAGGAGTAATATGACAACATGGAGTGTCTCACTTTCGGGTTCTGCTGAGCGAATGACCAGCAAGTGACCACATATACACAACAGCATGTTGTACGCCGCAAAAAACGAGCGCTGAGCACTGTAAGCTAGGCAATTTTGTCGCCATCACAAAATTTTTAAGGCATGTTATAAAATAAAA
The DNA here is from genome assembly GCA_928718305.1 of Tetramorium bicarinatum. Lineage (NCBI taxonomy): Eukaryota > Metazoa > Arthropoda > Insecta > Hymenoptera > Formicidae > Tetramorium > Tetramorium bicarinatum. Next base: position 13,489,568 of record OV788329.1, read on the forward strand.
GCATGTCACATATTTTCTATTCTCGATATCTCAATTTTTGAAATCTTTTCGATCTTGATAAAAAGGATGTTATTGCGCATTAAATCTAACGTCTCAATTAAAATTTAGTGTTTCTGACTCAAGGAAGGACATTTATCTTGTTTGAAAAAAATATTTACGGACAGATTAATTTATTACTACATTATATTTTTATTTTAAACAAAAAATTTCGACTTTTAATAAATCAAAAAATTAGAATTAAATTCATTTCTCTTTTGTGACCATTTAATTGTATTTTTTTTATTATAAATATGTGATTTCACTACTCTTAAAATATAAAAAAATAAAAATAATAATAGATTACTTCGTTTTTTTTTCTTTCAGGCAATGATAAATTTTATTTTTAAAATATTTAAATTTATCATGTGATTTAATAATTCGTTTTAAGTAAAACAATAAATTAATCAAATTTTTATTAAAATAAAAATAGTAATTTATATCATAATTTGCTATTAATAATCTGCGTTAGTATAAATAGAAAATTTGCGTTATTATAAATTGTTACAGTAATCTTTGCACATAAAAGAACATAATAGTTAGATATAAAAAAAATTAATCTCATGTGAGCTGTAAACATTGTAAAAATCGATAACTGCGTAACAGTATAATTATGAATTTAAGTGAGAAATCTTTGAACGCGATATTTGTAGTCAATTCTAATTATTCTAATAAAATTTGAAAAGTATTATGCCCTCGATATTTTTGATTAAGAATTTCAATTTTAATTAATCCCAAAAATGTGTTATTAATTTATGACATTTATGATAATTAAGAGATCGTCTGTGTCTACAGTTCTACAGTTTCTTTCATCATTTATGTAACAGCAAACAGGAAGGACACATTTACATATCATATCATACGACTGTCCGTTCTAAATTCAGCTTTGATTCAGATTCCATTGAAATGCACATGTTTTTGCATCTAAGTACAACGCGGTGAGTTACGCTTTCGTAACAATGAAACCAAACCAAATGTGGCGCACATAAATAGTCCGATAGTTCACTTGCTATTTTGGGCAAATCTGAAATTTTCAGGTTGATTGTACAGCTTGGTGAACTTGTAGCAAATATATATATTTTTGTTTTGCAGAAAAATATCCTCGAACGAGAAAAATGAGAAAAATTAACCAGTTGAAAGATCTTTCGGATACATACACAAACATACACTCTCTCTTTCTCTTTTTTCTTTTTCGATTACGATTTTATAAACATATTTTTCATATATAACACCGATTAAATTGAAATCAAATGGCAACTCATACGCGCAATAATAGAGATTAGTCGACGTATGATACTGAATGTGCATGAAGCCATGTCGATAAACTGTCATTGACGGACATCGTATTTCTCTCTTGGACACTCTTACATGTGTCGGCGGCACGATCATCAATTTTAAAGTTACGCTGGTAAAGTTTATTTCGCGAGTGGCGTGCAAAGGCCGGCGCTATTGTGAAGTTGTTCAAGTTGTTGGAGACTCAACCCCTCTTCCAGCCACTGCGAACGAAACCCAGCATTCGCGTTCCTCGTCGAGCTGCTGGTAAAGAGGTATCGTAGCGGGAGTGTACGTGCGCCGGAATGTTCCCAGGACAAGGTTGTTTTGTGTGTAGAACACACTGCCTTCTGACTACATCAACCTAAGATGGGGGACGATACGAGAAACTCCGAGAAGAATGATGAACGCGTACGCTTTGCACGTAAATGCCGTCCGAATGCAACTCGAACGGAATTCTTTCTGTCGATACGACGGGACTTAGCTGGGATACCTTATGCTCATTGATATATGCGCAGTGAAAATGTGCCAGCTTAAATTTCTCGCGTTTCCATTAACGATAAAACGCTCACAAGCTCAACGCTCAACGAGTTGCGAAGCAAACATGAAAATACGTTTCAGAAAACAATGCGTTCATTTATTGATCGTCGTAACATCAAATATTGATCTCTTAATGCGCGTATCTCGTACGTATTCCATGTATCGGTAACCTACCATCCCATGAAATTTCCCAAGCTAGTTGGAAATTATTTTATTCCAATTGTTTTATACTGCTCTCGTGTGCTGTTCTAGCTTTATTAAATTCTGAAACGTATATGTACGCTATATGCTTGCCCGAGAAACAAATTTGTTTTACACAATCGCACATTGTAATATAGATTTATGTATTGATTCATTTTTATTCATATTATATACGAAAAAATTTAATAATACAATAATTTCAAATTCATACCTCAGATATTTATTTATCGAATAAAATCATATAGATCGCTAAAATTACACGATTAAAATTGAATTTTGAAATTTTATTTTAAGATAGTACTTTATAATACTTTCGTCCAATTTCTTTTTAAATTCTCTCTTTTATCATGCTATTTTACGCAAGCTCATTAAGATCATTATTATGTATATGATCCTATAAGTTATATCTGTAGAATTACATAAGGTAGTTTAAATAATGCGCCGTAATTCTAATATCATCTTCTAGTATTAACGAGATTATGTCCAGACACGTGTGTGTGTGTGTGTGTGTGTGTGTGTGTGTGTGTGTGTGTTGTGTGTGTGTATGTGTACAGTTAGTAAGTGCAATAATGAATGCGGTGCAGATCCAGTAATTGAAGTTAACTGCTCAAAGTCGCGATCATTAATTATATCAGCGGAGAGACCGATAATGATTTTGACCCAATTAATCGCTTTAACAGGGTGATTTGCAGCACGCGCCGCATCAGCAGAAAAAGACGTACGCGTTTAACGTAATGGATAAAAATAAATGGAGCGTTTGTATTCGTAATTACAAGCAATGGTCAATGCTCTTGTTATCAAATATTGTTATATCAACATTATTCTTAAAAAAAAACATGCAGGAGTGTATTTTAAATAATTTATTATGTAATTTGAGGTGGTTGTATAAATAAATGAAACACTGATGAAATGGGACTTGGGAAGGTTGTTACGTAATGTAAAATGTACCTTCTGTCAAAATTTCAGCTTGTGTTGTCGACCAAATTATTTAAAAAAAAACTGTTTGAAAATAAACTTTTTAGCATTGCTCTTATGGAAGTCTCTCAATATTTTATCGAAAGTCACATAATATCTTTTTGACAAAACTGGGTATCGAATTAAAAAACGAACTATTAAAACTTGAAATCACAAGCTTTATAATGATATCAGTCAGGATTTTGCCGGCCGAACAAAAAAGATATCAAAACGCGAAATGACATGATGCTGTTTATAAATAGGCTATAAGTTTATATATGCCCTTCTGATACTTTCTATTGGAAAAGACGGACTACTGACATTGCAATGTTCGTCATTTAAGAGATAAATTTATTTTCAATTATTACAAAATGAATAACGAGAATCAATAGAAAGATCGATAAAATTGACAATTTTAATTATCGAATGATTTTTATCATTCATTACAATGAATTTGAAAAAGTTTAGTGTAGGTAGTGATATTGATTAGAAAGTTACTTTACAACCATCTTAATGAAGTAATATCAATTTAAAAGTTCACATTGCATAGATACACTTAAAATATTATTGATTATGCCGAATTTAGTTTGTTTCACTTGTATCAGTAAAAATTTTTTTCAAGAGATGATTATAGAAACAAATATTTTATCAGAAATATAATCGGAATGTCATATATTTATAACTCCTTTTTGATTATACCTATTACGATCAAAATGTGAAAATGTTATCAGTGTGAATATGTACAAGTTTCAAACTTAATTGTGACGCACACGTCTCTCTCTCTCTCTCTCTCTCTCTCTCTCTCTCTCTCTCTCTCTCTCTCTCTCCTCCTTTTCTAACATTATTACTTTAGTCCTGATTAAAGTTCTCTTTACTGATCTTAGAACGGTTCACTCTTCAGCGGTATCTTGCTTCTACTCAGCTATATCTCTGTTACCCACTCAAAGTTAGTTCGAAGCACGCGACAAGAAAACAATATCCCTGTTCGTGTCTTTCATTCACTCTCGAAGAGCTTTTCTAGAATCGTGCTAATCTTTAACAAGGGAACCCTACACCCTGTAACGCATTGTGCAAGATCTTACTGCTTCTGTGCTTCGTGGAGCAAGTTTGAAACTCGGTACAACTTCAGTTAGCTTTAGACTTCTTGGCCCCACTGAATGCTACGAACGAAATTTATTTATATCCGCACACACCACTTCATACACAATAACAGAAACTTCGTCCACGAAGTCATGTAATCATAGTGAAATGAGGGTTAGAAGATATTTCACTTACGTTCCGAATGTCGAAACTGTAATAGCAAAAATCTGTTGTAATTTGTTTGGCCTTTAAATATGCATTAAGTTTACGAGAAATAATGTAGAAAAATGGACCATCGAAACAGAATGTCGTAAAATGTTTGATGAGATAACAAGTTGATGAAAGAATATAGTGATGAAGTTTTCAAGACTTCCGTTGCCTTTTATATTCATGCTCAAAGTTGTGAAACGCAAAAGTGGAGGGAAAAATATTGCTAGGTTGAGGTCCGCTTTATAGCGGAGAGTTGATTGTGTGTGCGTAAAGTGGATACAAGGGTCTCCATGGAGTAATGTATGACGGCGTGGTTTTTATGCGTCTGCGAATGAATCAGTAAAGGCATTTTTAGTAACGCGAAGTGATAATAAATTATATACACGAACCCGACACATGCAGGCCTCGGGAGATACGTTCGTGATAAATTCGATGGATAATCGTTGCGGCTATCAGCTGTGTGCCGTGTATATAAAAGCTATATTATCGTATTTCTTTTTATTTCATTTCCATGTGCCATACCCTATCGATTATTTGTCGTTAATTATTTTACTTCATTGCAAAAACACAATGGATCAGGCGTGTTAATGACTCACGATATCTCTTTAATGAGATCATATGTTTTATTCAATTTCATAATTATGTTTATCCCTTCTACGTTATTTTTATCGCAGTGGAAGTGTCGTTTTGATGAGCTTACCGAGATAAACGTGTCATTTAGCGCATTTTAACTTTCGGTGTACTTTTAATGACATTGCTTAAATTAATTATTCCCCATGCGATCGAGTACTCGTGGCTGCAAGTAATGACCAACGCATCGCTTTTCCGAGAACACGCAGCATGAACGTAAGCCACGTCACGTAGTTTTGAAGTGCAAACCTCTGTCACAGGCGATGAGCACGCGTCCACTAACCCAGTTACAAGTTAAGACTTCAAGCTAGATTAGCTGCTTTAAAATATAATCTTACCCATTTTATTATTATTTTCGAAGATATTTTAAATTGCTCTATTAAAAGAAAAAAAAAGAACTGCAAACAAATATTAAAATAAACAATTTAAATATATTTCTTCTAATAAAAGTGTTACATCATACTTAACATGATGAAGTGCGTTAGAAATAATACAATTTACAGTTAATATTTCGTTTTCATATATTGTATTATTGAAACAGAAAGTCAGCTCGCGATTAATAAATTTAATTATATTATTATTCCCAATCCAGTGAAATGGCATAATTAAATTTATTATTAGTTATATTAATAATAATTAATTGTCAATAATATTTGTGTTTGTTGCAGGACGATTTCTGATCTCTCCAACGGAAACAATAACAGGTAAGATATATTTCAAAACTTAATGTTGCATGAGAAAGTATTATAGCTATATTGAAATTTATTCATATTTATTAAATATCCTATTCGTGTTATTAATATATCATATATGCATGTTATTAATATATTATATAATTTTATTGCGTATTGCGTGTTAAAACGTGGTAAAGTGTGGTAAAGCGCAATCGTGCAAGTGCTTTTATCTATGCTTTACGAGCAATATTTTTATTCGACAATTCTGTTCGAACAAAATTCGCAGTCTGGAATATGGTGCAAACTTGAGACTTGGAAAGATTTACGACGAATGCATGTCGGATACATTCCTGCGTTACGCAAAAATCGCACGCGAGCCGCAGCGAAGAAACAAAATGGATTACGTCATTTTCACGTATATATTTTCGCTGTTAAGACGAGAGTTTATTCCACAGACGGTCTAATGTCATAAGTTTACAAAGGGCCTCCGCGGAAGAAGCGGGGTGCCTTCGGCTGTTAGGTATAGGTGTCAACGTTATAGGTAGCTCTTTTCGCCAGGGCTTTCTCCGTGCGTCTTACTTCCTCCTCCCGGTTTCCTCGGAAGGAGCTCCTGCTCACAACGTCCGTGTATTTCTCTCCTTCTGCGGCTCTTCCTACCTCTATCCTACCTACCGCGCAATGCCCGAAGGTATGTTGCAGCTTACAGTCTCACTGTTTATCTTCAGCCGTGAGCTTTTGTGTTTGCACAAGCTCCCTGGCACTACCAACCGCCGCGTATCCACATCGACCCCGTCCTTCGCGACCAGTTCCGTGCAAGGCGAACTACGGCGGTCCTCTATTTATTTAGTTTTTTCTTAGGGAGTTTGTGGATTCTGTAAGAGAAATGCTTAATTGTCGTAAAAGTCCGCGTCGCTGCACAGATCTTGGAAACATTCCTTGACGAAACCTCATCGTGGATTTTTGCCATTCCAAGAATTTAAATTCATGAATGTAATGAGCATAAATTTATTTGAATGCATTAATTTAATATCTTTTAGTCACGATTCTCTATTTTATTTAATATTCCGTTAAAAAATGTATTATTATTCGTTTGAATAAGTCCGATACATTTTGCGATACTTTCATATTTTTCTATCTCACTGTGGTATGAATTTTTACTGAAATTTTTAAATCTTTTTATTATATATTCGTACACTTCTCTCTCTCTCTCTCTCTCTCTCTCTCTCTCTCTTCCTCTGTCCTTCTTTTTTATATCCATATTAATTGAAAGTGACGCCAAAATATTCACGCTATATCGTCGAGTACAGAGCCGTGTCAGTGGAAAACCATGTCTAACGGGCCGGCGTGAATGGATATTAGAAAAGTTTTCGTGAAATTCAGCACATCGACAAGCGACATTGCTGGCGTTGCGGTTTCGCGTTAAAAGAAACGTCTAAATTACCCGCGATAGCATCGAATTCAAAACCGGACGCGACGCGCACGGGTTAGCGCGGGTTAAAAAGTACGATGTGGATACTGCGGGCGATGTTCCGTGGTGGTAGTTTTTGCAATTAGCGATATCGGCTACGTCATCCGACACGTTCGGTCGGCCGAGCGACGCGATGCACCGGCTGGTGCGGGAGCGCGCACTTCGGTAGCGTCGTCGGTGCCGCCTGGCGTATCGCCAAATTTCCAGCTGACCCATCCTCTTTCTCTCTTTCCCTTTTCCCGCACCCTCGTACCCTGCGCTCCACCTGGCTGCCGTCGACTGCCTGCTCCCGCGTTGTATATATCGACGCCCCAGGGCCATGCGCGTTATCAAACGATTTATATCGGTGTTTTGCAAAATTTGTGGAGCCAAGGCTTGCGACTGGCACAGGGTGCGCGCCAGTCCCGCTCGGGGAATGCATTAAACGTTAACGGCGAAAATGGATAACGAGGGAAGCGGCAGAGGATGGTGTACGCCGCGTCGCGTTGCGCCAGCAAAGGGCACCTCGTGCATCGCCATGAGCCAAAAGATACCGCCGCGGCGTGTTATCGGGTTTAATCTAGGCTCGTTAATAACCTTTCGCTTTTGTGCGCGCGTACGCAGCAGAGAGATCCGGGGGTGTATGCGCGCCTCCACGCGCTCATTCGCGGCCAGTCGAGGTGCAGGATTTATGCCTGTCCTCGATAACGCACGCCGTAACGCGAAAGTCCGGAAGCCACGCCTCACATTTACCGCTAAAACGCGCCCATCGTGCCCTCGTGATCTCGATGCTGCTTTTGACTATCCGTCTTCCTTGTGGGTGGACACGCGTCCCTCGCAACGTACCAACGTCGCCGGCGCGGCCGTTTGCGATAACGTCCGCGAAAATATTCATCCCGTTACCGTAAGTCTCGGCTCTCGGAAGAGCCGCTGGAAAATCCTGATCCCGAATTTCCTCGGCGTCTGTTGGTAGTAAGAGATTCAACGGAAAATGGGACGTACGTTTCGCGTTAAGAGAAGTTCCAGGCCGCCGGGGATACGAGTCGGCGACGGCGGCTTAGCCCCGAAGTGATTGCGTAAAGGGCGCAGCTGCAGGCACATTCGAGGATTCTTCGGGGAATCCGGCCGAGCACCGTCGCCGGGATAACGTCGGAGAACAAAGAGCGGACTAAGCTAAAATAATTGCCAATTACAAAACCGAGCTGGATATTAACATTATCTTAGGGAGGCACCGCAGCAGACCGCCGACGTTACCTGCAGCTGCAAGACGATGAGTTTCTTTGTGAGAATGTTTTTCCGCCTCTCTCAGCTCGGGAAATCTCGAGGTGGAGCAGTTGCCGCATGCGTTTTCTTCCGCGATAACCGACTGTGCCGCCGTCGTCGAGATAAAGAAGATCGTCCGCCTCCGAAGAGAGGAGCGCGGACATCCGCTATGAACAATTATTACTACAGCTCGGAGCTTTCAACTTTTGAATATCGTTATGACATGATTTTATCAGCGAGTGGTGCGCAGAAATTCACTAATGCAAGAGAGATGAGTCTTGAAAGTGCACACCCGCAATTGCGCGGGTATGAAGCAACATATTGCACGTTTAATCTGGTTAAACACAAGATACGGTAAAACGAAACGAGATATGGCAGATTTACGATAATATTAAGCAGAGAATTGCATAATATGAAGATTCACGAAGAAATAACTTAACATTTTTTTTTAGTCACCGCAGTTGACATGATAAACAAATTTCAGTGGATACGATATCATACACAATTATCAGTTGACCGGATTTGAGAATTTTTCATTGAAAATCATGATAATCTTCATAATTTCCCATTGTATAATTCCAAAACAATATCGCAATTGTCACTATTGTACTCTTTCTCGTGCAGCAATCTATCAGGAGATTTTCAGCTTCTTTGTTTCTTCCTCCATTCTCTAACTCTGCTTCTGCTCTCAAGCGTACAATCCTGAATCAGAGAATCAAATCCTCGACTCAGCTCTGTTCACGCGAAGGAAATTTCCGATTAAATCGCATTTATTAAATTTGTTTCGATTTACTTTTAATAGATATATAACTCCCGTCTAACGGTGACAGCAGAAAAATTACAAATGATACAACACGAAACGATTGTAAGCGTCGTGTTCAGGCAATTATCGGACAGAATTCAGCATATTTGTACCGGAACAGTTCTGTCACAAATAAATATGACGGGTTTCCGACAGGGAAATAACGAGATTCCTCGACCGCAATTCTACGTTGCCGACCATTATTTTCCATTAATCCGCTATGGCAGGAAAAACCCGATTCCGGATTGAAGAGTCACTCGTCTTTTCATTCGGATTTCCGAGACAACTTTGCCTCGATTTCATTCAAGATAAAAGCAGAGAAGTAAGTACAAAAAGAAATTGTGCCGTTTGCAAGTCTCTCCCCAATCCGCAGACTCGGCCTAAGATTCGGAAAATGCGTTTGTATTAATTAAAACGTAATTAATCAGAATTAAATTGACTCGGCCGAGTAGGAAGGGCGGGAGCGAGACGACGAGGAAAATTGATTGGTGGAAATGAAAGAAGAATAGCATGGTGGCGACAACTTTTCTCGACGGATCGTCTGCTAATTTCGCGTATTTTCGCTATCTCGACGTTCTAAATTGAGAATAATGTAAATATTTCACGAACATTCAATTAGTCTAAAAAAGAAATGTGAAATTAATTTAAAAGTGTTTAATAATTTCTTGTGAGATTAAATTTCAGATACTTGTCTATGTATCTAGATCAGGAAGTAAAAATACATGAAATTCTAATTTATGTTATATTCTTTGCCTCAAAAGTCTTCAAAATAGATGTGACGCAAAACTACTTCTCTGTACAGTTGTATTGGTACAGAGAGTGACATATTTCCCATCCGGCCGTATATTCCGAAAAACGTTGGCAAAAAAAAGAGCAAAAGAAAATTGATTCGCGCATTTTTATATCGGTTTGTAAAATTGCGTCAGGGTGGTTTCTCGATTGTTAAGAGACATGGTTATGCAGTTTTACGTGTAAAATTCAAGATGTACAGCACTACGACACAGCGCGCAAGAGAGTACAATCGCTAAAGCATTTATAAAGTTCTTTCAAACGTTCGGTCCATGGACATTTTAAGAGTCGACCGAGTTGTGCAAGGTTCTTACATCGGTCTACGTTGGAAAGTTCGGGGCTAACTACGGCGAAACTATTCAACATTTTTTTCCCGTTAATTAAATACCGTTCTTGTAATGGAGTTAAAAGAGTCGTGGCACTTTAAAATGTTAAATGGGAATTGGGTCACAAACGTACCGTTAAACTCTTTTTTTTTTACCCATTACTTCCCATAAACGCATTTTGTCAATGTTCAGTATTTTCATTTATTTTCCAAGCGTTTGCGAATTGTTGTGGCCGAAACTTGGCATTGCTTTTCGATGGCTTTTTTTTTAACAAACAGCTGTTGACAGCTCGGTGACCTGCTACAAGTGAATTTAAACGCGCATTCCTCTGTCAGCGGTTGCAAATGTTAAGCGTATCGAAATCAATGTTTCGCTAAAATTCCACGAAATTTATTGCAAATAGCTCAAGTGACGCATACTTAAATTTTTTAAATCTCATGAAAAGTGAAAAAAAATTCCAGCGTGTACAAAGTCTAACAATAAAGTTCCTGGATTGCAGCAATAAAAGATTGCAGCAAACAAACATTTCAAATATATATTTACAACAAAATGTTATTTTTTATCTTTTAAAGTCCTCTTTGATATCAATACATTTGATACAAAGATACATGACAACACCTCTGTGCAAGGGAATCATAGTGAAGCAAGTTTTTGGCCAAAAAGAAAGTTATTAAGATTAGTCACTCATCTTATTCGACGGATCTGACCCTCTCAGATTTTATGCTGTTCCCAAGCTGAAAAATATCACGAAAGGTAAAGGTGTTTTTCAAGAAAATTCAGAAGAATGTGACGAGTGCTCCGAACAACATTCCAACTACGGACTTAAAAAAAAGTTTAAAGTTAAAGTTTTGTATCAAAGATGTGTCAAGTGTATTGATGTCATGGAGGACTTTGAAAGATAAAATATAACATTTTATTAGAGATGTTTTTTTTTATTACTGCAATCTGAAAACTTTAATGTCAGACTTTGAATAGTTATAAAAATATAATTGCGATAGTTGCGTTTTATATATATTATTGTTATTTTTAACATTATATATCCATTAGTAACGCCAACATTACGACACATTCACTACCACTACTCGCCACACCTGGCGTATGATTTCGAGAAAAGCACTCGCAGCGCAGGCAATTCAGGAAATACACGTTCGATGTGGCGGAAACGCGATCGCCGACGTAAGTACTTGCAATTGCGCGTGCCTGCACGTGCCCAAAACTCGTGGCGTTACTTTTTCGTGCGACTTACCGAGGAGCAATAAAGGCAAACGACGCGCCGCGTCGTGCCGCACCGTACGATTTATTATCTCGCGGTAAGCCCGCCGACTCTCGAATGAATTGCTCGGTCGCAACTTTTTCGTAAGGTCCTCGGAGAACAAAGCCCGACTATAGATACCGTGTGATCGGAAGGACAATAGAATTAATGGCCGGCGAGGAGCGCTCGAGAGAGAATTTTTCCGCCCGCCATCGTGCCACAGGGTCGTCCACCCACCCCCCCCTCCCACCTCTCGCCGTTGCCCCTCATGGCGTGAAATAACGGCTTGCCGCTACGCCAACGTTGGATATCGAGGTGGCGGTCGATTCGGGGGAGACTTCGGCGGGAATTCCGACGTTGGACGTGTCCAAACGTTATCGGAGGGCGGTCATCGCTGAACGCCACTAGAATATAGAGACCGGATGCTACTCCGTTTCGTGCACATTTCCTCTCTCTCGTCAACGGACCCTATCGTAAGAGGCGAATGAAAATGCCTCCCGCTCCGATCTTCCTCCGATCAAGGGAGGAACTATATCGTATGTAGTATATGTTTTCGCAGTCGACGTAATGTAATATTAAACGAGTCCTCTACGCTGCGACCATCAGCTCGCTCGACGACGGACATTGTCCTGGATCGATTTGGTACACGGCTGGGGTTGTGAAAGAGAAAATAGACCCTTGGAATCGCGTTATAAGACGGAACGCGATGAGCCGTTATCTCGAATTTATCGAGGATTCGACGGATAGGCAGGAGAACACGTCTGTTCTAAAGGACACGCTGCGGCTGCCGCTGCCGCTGGTGAAAAGGCCGCGAATAAATTGTGCGCGGAAGCGGATAACGCGTGAATCTAGAACGCCGAAGAGAGAAATCTGGTAAAAAGCAATGTCGTGTGTTGTCTGGGTTATAGCTTGCTCGAAAATACAGCTTCGTTGAGATCAATAAAACCTCAATCCCGCTTTCTGGCCCGCGGCTAACGGTGTTCTCGAGAAAGCTCTCGCGCCTTTTATCCGCTTCCCGATCGTGCATCACTGGGAGTGTATATTAAGTGGCACTAGCATCGATTAAATCCAATTCCTTTTATTTTCTTCAATCACGCGTTATTTCTCGTTACTTCTCTGCTGCTTATCATGTGGATTTAAAAATGATGAATGCTTAAGCCGAAATCATGCGCGTCGTCAATTACGTTAATTACGTCGATTATTAAATTGATTTCATTGATCAATTGATTTTGTAGTCATTATTATTATTATTTAAAATAAATCACAAAAGATAATCACATGTTGATGGACTTGGCATACGTACGCCATCAGGGATGGATTAAATTTTCTAAGCACAACTATTGTTAACAGACAATTGCATTTTAGCGACGAAAGTCGCAGCGCGATGACCAAGAATCAATAGAATCTATGAACGTGCCAGGAATCTTCTGACCTACGTGCCTCAGTTCGACGAAACAACCGCAATCGGATCCTGTGGCAGCGATTACGCTATAGCGGCCGCAAAAGCGCTTTAACCGAATGCACGTTCGCGGCGTTACGCCGACATTGGCGCACGGCCACTCGAAACGACGACACTCGTAGCCGACCGAGCGAATCGCATTAATGATGGTTACCGGAACTGCCAGCGGACGAGGATGCTTTATCGTGCTCCAGCCGCTCCGTATGCGGACGGACAAGAAGCCGTGAGCGGATAATTATACGGAAGTTTCCAATTACGGATAACGCCGTAGCGAGTAACCGTAGGTGTTAGCAGCCAGCCGCTATCTAATCCCGAATCGAGTGGGGTCCTAGGACCTCCAACAGACGTCGTGTGCATTAAGAGGATAAGCCGCACCGTGATCGTAGATTAAGCGCGTAACGCTGCGTGACATTAACCACCGCTATTGCGTTACGCATCGGAGCGCGATATTCCGCGATGAATTTGCGAAACGCAAAGAAACTCATTGTCTATTATTCTATCACAAATTCCTTACGAAAATATAATAGGTATGACATAAATCTCGTATTTTTTTTAAATTTATGATCACGAGAATATGCAAAATGTCGCGTTGTCTTGCGAATATTTTTGCAGCTAATTAATTTTTAACTATTTTTTTTTAAATTTTGCTATAAAAATAGCAGAGATAATTATATACTTCACGCTAATTATATACAGATCGACTTATCGTACTATTTAAAATATTACACGACAGTAATAACATTATTAGATGGTTAAGGACCACAATGTGGATTCGGCTTTGTTGAAATTGGCGCTTTGCCCGATGACCTTTTCTTCGAAGTGTAAGTTATCTTAAGCGTGACCGTCGCAGAAGTGATTATGTGCGTGCATATACATCCAGTGAACCAAAATGGTCTTTCGGACGGTCCGAGCTAAAAAGAACGTTACTCTTAATGAGCTGGCCCACCGCCAGTTCCTTGTTCGATAAAACTAACCCATCCTGCAACTCGAGTAAATTTGCTCGGTCATAGACTTTCGGACATAAGCGCCCGTCATTTGGTTTCGAAAAAAAATTCAGTATATACATATATTGATATTTTAACAAAACGTATTAGGTACCCGCTACTTAACTTTAATAAATCCCATTTCTAAGGTGCATCTATTTTTGTAAAAAATGTGTCTGATAAACATACAGTCAATAAATACAGCTAATAATACAGTTCCTCGTGACCGATTTACATAAATCTCACTTGTACTATAATTAAGTATGCAGATATACACGGCAACGTTTCCGTGGGCTCTCCCACGCGCGCGCGCGTGAGCGTTTGCTTCGGAAACTATCGCAAACTATGATCCAAGTTTATGCGATATACGAACAGAGAAATCCGAAGAACGACGAGCGGAATTACAAGTATTACGTTGATATCGTCTCGCGACTTTATCGATCGTTCGAAATCCCTTTCCGTAGAATGCAATTTGGAGTATTCGTTACCTCTTTCCCGTTTCGTTACCTCCCGATGATGGATTACCCCATTACGAGCGAATTCTTTTTCCTTTTTCTTCTTTTTTTTAACAGGTCCCTACGAGCTGACCCAGTATCACGTGGCATAATAATAGCCGTGCCGGCGCACGCCAGAGTGGTTCGGCCCTCTTGTTCCTTGAAACAATAGGACGTTACTTTGTTTTCTGACGTACCGTCGTTTTGGACCGGCGAGCACATACGCGGAATCTAATCCATATCCTAGCGAGGATGAAATTTACTACTTTAATAACACCGCGCCCCGGCTAGCCAAGCACAAGTATACATACGTACGAATACACCGCGACCGCGCCGCCGGCGTACCAATGTTCTCCAACTTCCATCCAGCCTCTGTCCGACAGACGGGAACGATTTCGAGTATTTGGGTCAAGTTGTACCCGTTATTTGCTAGTGACCATGTAACGCGCGCGGCCGTTACCGCTGGCTGCAAAACGTAAATCCGGTACAACCGTGGCAACTTGTTTCCTGTCGGAACGGAAAGTAGCATCGCTAATTTAACGACGTAACACGATACCGCGGTGTTCGTTACCTGCGAGCAATGATATTTCTGCGGCGCGAAACAACGTCGAGACGCACATCCTGCTGACGAATAGCACGAAACCTTCCAAGTATATGTGCTTCAAATCGCTGACGCGAACCACGAAGTCGACATAATAATGACATAAATTATTCATTGAGTAAAGAATTCTATATTTCTAATGTTTTATTTTCATATTAGAATAAGTACAGTTGTAATTTATTCCCGTTATCATGATTTGATGACTCGAATCATATGCTAAGTAGTTATTAATTTTATAAATATCTCTTATGGTAATTTTTTCCATGTAAGAGATTTTTTTCAAAAAATATATTCTAAATTTATTATGCAAATAAAAAAAACATTACTTTAAAGATTTTACGTTATCAGCAGGAAAATTTAATACATAGCAAACTTGAGGGTAACTTCTTTACAAGAACGTATTGAGAAAGAAGTCTTTACAAAAATCCGGAAAGGCGAGGTACACACGATTCGACGGGATGGGCTATTTTCACTCGTATACAAACGTGCCCTATAAAGGTGCAGATTGGGGTGAAGGAGCCGCTCCTTTATTTTCCTTACCTGCGTGGGACGGTCACGTGCCGCAACGCACAAAGGAGCGAGAAAGGAATGGAGGGGGACAGAGGAACGAAAGGGGAAGAAAGAGAGCGATACACGATGTTAGGGTGGATCCTGGATACATAACGTAACGGATGGACAGGCAAGCTAAGGCTAGATGGGTAAGGCTATACTCCAAAGCTAAACTACTTTGCCCCGAGCAAGACGGGGGGGTTGCAGGGCTTGAGTGCTAGCCGCTTGTTCTGTAATCCAATAGAGACCCTAAGACCTTTCCCACTCCACCGCCAATATAGGTACACACGCCGATAGGTACACTCTATGTACATCGGATACGTATGTAAATTTCAATATGGCGCGTCGAGTCTGCGCGTTTTTCTACCATCTACCTAGGTTGACCGAAAACAATCTACGATACCGAATGGAAATCCAGACCAAGAATACTACAGAAAGTGGAAAAAGGATTCGCTAGCGTGGACCCTTTGGGCTCTTGAGATTTTCGAAATGTGCGGAATATGCGAAACTTATAGACGACACTCTGGGTAACCGACCTTAGATGTTCTAGAGATGAGACGTGCAATGATTTCCAAATATCCCGCAGCATCCAGAATGATTGGATAAGGCGTTCGAGCTAATACATTATTTATATTTATGCGAACGTAACGTTCCCTTCCCTTATTCGATATTACGAAAACTGTGAATATGCCACGTAAACGCGCCGAGCATCTCGATAGAAATCCAAATTATTAGTTATATATGCTCCATAATATTTTTTAAGACGATAATATTTTAATACTCGGTTAATATGGCCATTATTAATAGAATAAAGCTGGAGAATTATATGAAACATTCAGGATTAAAATAATTATATCATCGATTTGTACTATTTCAATCAAACTTGGAGTTATGTAATTTTTATACATTTAAAAATTGATAGTATATTACATTTTATGGACTGACATCACACATACATCTATGACTTATGTTTAAAGATAGTTATTGTTAATGGTAATAATAAATAAAATTGTAAAATCCGTTTTTAAACTAATTTTTTTATAAATCACAGCAATAGTCATAGCTGACTACTTTTTAAATAGTTGCATTTGTCTGACCTCATTTACTAGCGCGCCCATAAAATCTCGGGATAATACGTATATAATGCGTTTTCCTAAATGTACTGCTTTCCGTGAAATGCATGTACCTTCATTACATTTTCGTTATTCATATTTCATAAAATATCTTTTATATAAAAAAAATCTTTATACATATATATGTACATGTATATATGTATATAAAATTTTTCTACGTAAGAGAATTAGAAAAGGTATTATTTCATCGATACAACATCTCTTAGGACAATTCAGCAAATTTATAAAAATTAATACATAATCAATGACATATAGCAACAGTGGCAATACAGTTGACATATCTGGATGGATATACAAGAGATTTTGAATGCTTATTATAGGGCGTATTACACGAACAATGAATATCAAAGAATTGTTAGTAAATTTTCGATATAGGAAAGTGTCTTGTCAGCAGCTACATAGAATTCGTAGTATTAGAAGCCCATATCACGTAGTAGTTCATCAGCGGTAGAATTGGCTACTCTTCTCGGGCATCAAGTTTTCTTGACCTGAAAACTTGAAACCGATGCTGCTTACATAAGAATGCGACTGTACATGAAAATGGTACCATTTACCGCATCATTTCAAGTATTACATAATAATTAATTTAAAAATTTATTAAAAATTTATATTTGGCACAATTATATCCGTAAATTTGTCATATTGCCACAGGTTTGGTAATTATTAGAAAACAAAATCATTATCTGGATTTAGATGCATAATTATTTGAGTTCTTGAATGTTTTAGCTACAATAAACTGACTTTAATAAACATTATTGAAATAACTAGAATAAGAAATTCTATAATCCAATAATTTTTATCGAAATTTTCTAAATGCAAATTTGCAAAATGCGGTTAGCTTATTAACAATTATTGTTTAATAAATTATTAAAAGAAAATATTTAAGAATGTGATATTCTCTATAAATGAATTATGCATTCTTTGTAAACTTAAATAAATATATGAATATCTGTGTTTGTGCATAGGTATGTATGTGAGACGTAAAATTGCTGGCAGGATAAAACAGGTAGGAATATCCTGCGAATTATCCCTGCAGTGTACCGACGTCGGTGTCCTACCCCTGTGACAAGGGTAGTTTTACTCGGGGTAGTCGGTAAGGAAGGATGGTTCACGCAGCAAGGGGTGATCTTGCCGATAGAGTATTCGAAAGCCTTCTGCAAACTGTGCACTGGGGTGAAACTCGAGCGATGGGGTTAGCAGCAATTTTTTGCCGTAGCAACGCATCAGCAACATCCGTTGCTGTTTATGTAATCGTTTGCTGATAATCTCCCTAAAAATGCTTAGCAATTTTGATAGTTTATAAGCAATACTACAAGTCTGTTAATGAAATTTATACTTTTAACTAAGCATGTAATTAATAAGAAATTTTTACATTCAACTTAGCATTTATCCAGTATATTGAATTAGACAACTAATTACTTAAATCTCAAGTAAAATGATATTGTTTGTCAATTGAGGGTATGGACATTCCGTATACACTAATAAAGTAATTTTTGGATACCAAAAACGCTTCTAGCACGATCAATCGAATGCTCGTGGGGTGCACGATTTTGTGTGCCGTATTTTACTGCGTCGCTGCTCGTAAAAGCTCGGATGCGAACCCCGTCGTTCCGGAATATCGATTTCACGGCTGCAGATATTCCTGCACGTGTCTTAGCTCGTGCCGGCACTTCCAATCGTAAATGCGAGGTTCCTGCACCCTCCGCGGCGGTCGCCGACAAAGTCGGGGTCAGACGTCAGAAGTGAGCGACAATCGTTCCGAGCCATTTTCTCATGTATAACGGCCTGACACCTTGCAATAAGAAGGCATGACAGAAGGCCAGGAATGGCCGATGATTCTGACAGGTGCGCGCGCAAGCGAAGATAGACCTCGATGCTATAGACGTTCCCATTGTGTCTTATTCCCGGGTTATCATTATCGTTCTGTCTTCACCTACACTCTGAATTATATATATACGTCAAAGTACGATGCTAGCGTTGCGAGACGCTCGTCATCGCGTTTCAAAGCTTTCGCCGTGTTACATTACGTAGAGGCAATGTCATTCCCCAGTTGCGTTCATCCATTTTTAACAGTGTCACTATGTCATTTCCGTCCCGATTTTAAATTTAAAAGCAACAGAATAAGCACACTGATGTAGGTAATCCATATTGACTTTGCCCCGCTAGTAAATGTTAATCATGTAACAATAGAACACATTTGCAATTTACGAATACAAATAACAAAATATAATAGCATGTTAAAAAAGTTATGTGTACATATACTTCATTCAGTGCGATGAAAATGTGCATATAATAAAGAATATATAAACGTTATAAATACATGAATTGCAAGTAATGCATTTCCGTTACATTTTCTACTCGTAGATAATATTCAATACATTACAAGAAGGATGCGAGAATGAAAAAGTAGCGGTGTTATTCACGGATAGACACATAAAGTAAATCAAGCGAATAAGACGATAACGATTGCCCTGAGACATTGTATTGTTCAATAATACTGACTAATGGAATATGAAATGGTTGTTATAACATCAAATACTCAGCAAGACCGTATTTATTTTAATTGTTGCATGTTACACAGAATGTTATCAATGTCGATGTCGATGCAAATGAGGACAAACGCGTGAGTCTAGACTTATTGCTAGATGACTCAAGTTTCTACCTTTACGTTTACGGCGCATAAGATAATTACTCAATGTCTAAAATAGTATGTCATTTAGTCTATGTTAATGAACCTAAATTGTCGCAGTTAAGGTCGCTGATGATATTGCGAGAAAACATTTAACACACCGAAACGGATCGAAGAGAAAAAAAACAAGAATTTATAGAAATGTGTAAAACTTTACATATCTTTATCAGATATGTTTAAAACGTTGATATAAAAGTTTGATAAAAATCTGATAAAAAATACAGATTTATGAATTATGATTATTTTAATTATATACATTTAAGATGATAATAAAAAGACCGAAAAGTTGATGCCATATATATTCACGCGTGCCGTTTTTTATAAATCTGAAAACAAAACGGAGAAAGAGTGACGATACTTATGTCTCGCCTAGCGAAAAAAAAAATAAAGGTGCGCGCGGGTTGAACTCCTTGCATTTTTTTTTCCACTGACATTAGAGAGTGATTAAAAACTTGATCCTACGGCGCCGCTCCGTCTTTATCCATCCACCCATCCATCGCTCCTGTCCTTCGAGTTCGTTTTACTCGACCTCCAACCTTTCGTTTACGATATAGGATAGCGGACAATATGGCGGAGTAATTGTTGTTCAGAGGGAACTCAGAGACGATAAGCAAGGGGGGCTGGTGGAGGAGGGTGTGGAAACACGAACGAGAAAAGGAGAGAGAGAGAAGCTCGACGGTGTCGGATTACTGCTGGCATTGTGAAGTCCAGACATGGGGAAGAAGAAGAGAAAGCAGCGACTGGGGTGGAGGTGTATAAGAACAGCGGCACGAGAGTGGGACCGACGGATAAGACGGAGAAGATAGGCAAGACAGTGGGGACGAGCCTGAAGCAGAAGCGGGACGAAGAAGCAGAAGAAGAAGAAGAAGTTATTAGAAATACCGTAAGAGAGTACAATACCACATCCACCCCAGAGTAAAAGAGTGAGGACGCGAAGGTGGATTCACCCTAGTTCCTTCTCTCGCTCCCTTCCTTCGACTTCCTCGTGTATCTCAGACCTCGTCGGAGGAGTCGGCTTTCGCGGGACGTCGACAGAATCGAGATGGCGCGAGGGAATGTCGCTGACGAGAGAAAAAGAGAGAAACAGGAAGAAAGAGAGAAAGAGAGAGAGAGAGAGAGAGAGAGAGAGAGAGAGAGAGAATCTCTGTATCTTGGCGCTTCCTTTATTTGCCGCGATTTATTTTATGATACACACGCGCGCACTACAACGACCGGGCCGCACACAGGCGAGCGGGGTCCTCGGTACTGTGTGCCCGGCCGAGTGGAAAAATGTGATATTCTCTGACAAATGGACGGTGGCGGCTCGTGGCAGAGATGTACGTTTAAATGCGATTGTTTATTTCGTGCTCGATTGCCCGCTAATACCAATTTGTGATGTTCCGTCGGTTTATCGCTCTTAGCCGCGACGTCCCGACGGAGCTAAAAAGCATTGCAACTCTGAAGGAAATCTCCTCGTATAATTCAAATACATTTTTACAGTATTGCTACATGAAATGTCCGTATATATTCGACAAACGATATTAATAAAATTAAACTTAATGTTTGCACAGGCATTTAAAGTTATAAAATGATATGTGCTTCTGCCGCGAAAAAAAAATAATTTTTCATGCACGCTCATTTAGAGCTCATCGCGTGCTCACTGCGAGTTAATAAACATACAATTTATATGGCCAACCTAATAGTTATATCTTGCCATAACTGTCGCGTAATATGCTATATGCGCAATTTTATACATCTCTGCCATTAAATATTACCCAGCGTGTTTATTATCGTACAGTCAGTCAGTAGTCTTCTACTGTACGTATTCATTAAACACAAGCTCGTCCCATTGTCATATTACTAATATTCTCACTAGTCTCATCAATAATATCGTGCACCATGCAATTTCACGCATCATGAATACAGTCTTACATGTATCACGTTATGATCCTCCATATTTAGCTATTATTAGATTGCTACATAATTACAAGTTTTTATTGAATCAAACATATCTTGCAAGAAAATTGTCTCGCGATAATTACGTAAAATGATTCTGTAGAAAAAATTCAAAGATTATCGCGCTAATGTTAGATTTTGAAGCCATATCATGGATCGCGTTGACAACGTTTTGCAGTCGGATATCCGTATTATTTTTATTGACAAAAGAATATTTGTGATGCGGAACGCAGACGTGGATCTCGTAAGTGCGAAATGAGGGAGACCTTTCTGAGGTATTGGTCAGTTGTCAAAGGGGGTGTCGGGGCGAAGGAAAGGAATGAGATATCGATGGCTGGGCGAGCATAGTG
Source organism: Tetramorium bicarinatum (assembly GCA_928718305.1). Classification (NCBI taxonomy): domain Eukaryota; kingdom Metazoa; phylum Arthropoda; class Insecta; order Hymenoptera; family Formicidae; genus Tetramorium; species Tetramorium bicarinatum. The sequence continues at coordinate 13,511,237 of OV788329.1, forward strand.
GTAGTATAGACGGTCGTAATTGTTATCCGATCGAGACCAAGGGAAAGGGTGGAAGGATGGATGTGACGTCATCGAGAACAGGTTCATCTATAATTGGATTTATGATCGGCGTACGTTCGCAAACACGAAAATATATTATTCAAGCGTTCTGATCGCAAATTTTTTAACGTATATTAATACAAATATGTACGCGTAATGTTTTACATTATATGGATACCTGAGAATTAATGATTTTATTTTTAATATTCACAAAAATAGTGTTAAGTTCGTTAATGTAATGCGTTTTTAACTTGATGTCTAATAGATTAATACGATTATATATAAAAAAATACGATTAATGATTAAATAAAAATATGCCAATGTTAAAAAATTATCAAGCTTTGTAATACATATTTAAAAAACAAATGTTATAAAGTTAAAAGTTACAGACGATACTATTTACCTAATCTCAAATATACCGAGAATGTGTGTATAAGTGCATACATATGTGCATATATGTGTGCGCGTGCGATTCGCATTTACAGCGCAATCATGGCACGATCGGGGAAAGTTTTAATTACCGGTATCAATTCGCATAACTCGCGCAGAGCCGAGAATTCAAGGCTTTTCCAGACACGCTGAATGAAGTTCAGACATGGGGCATATCGCTATACGTCGGCGGAATCATTTCTCGCAAGTTTTAATTGCCGCTGTCTATTAATACGACGATTACGGTAACGATATCTGCGTTCATTAAAATCAGCTACATAAATATTTCAGTTTTCAGAAAATAGAACTTTTCTGCAAATAAAAGTATTTTTGCGTGTGACAATAATAAAACAAACTTGTTTGGTGCAAAATCATGGTAAAACATATTAAGTCTATACATTTTCTCTTTAGTTATGCGCGTTACTATTCTCGATAGTTGACTTAATTTATCGATACGCGCGATATATATAGTAGGAACGTATCACTATGAAGTTGATTTCACAGTGATATGCTTCGTGCCTGCACCAGCTGAATTGCACTGATTGTATTCTCATGCAAAGTATGTCGTTCCCATTGACTACATTGTTCTGTCCGTATTACCGATTATATTGCACCGTAACTGTTAAACACACATATGTATATATTTCTATTTTGCATAATAAAATATTAATATTCTTAAAAGTTTTACACATATTACCAATTGTTTATTTTTAGATAATTCAAAGCAGTCTTTTTAAACATTAAAATTATTTTTTTTATAGCACGCAAATGTTCATCTAGCATTCGAGGATATGTCGAATCATTTCACATAATATTATTACGCGTAATATGAAGGATTATCGGACTAGTCCATTACAATTTAATGTAACGTGCTTGCTGAAATGCAAAGAATCATTTTTCATCTCGCGATAGAAACATAATCAGATTTCGTTGGAACTATCTATCTACACTCGAGAGAGCCTTCCTCTAATCTTTTTCAATAGTTAATAGGATCAGAACGTTAATCAATCAAGTGCGAGGCAATTAACGTAACCTTTTGACAGGCGTTCTGTCCAAGATGCGAGTATCTGACGTGGATTTCTTTAATCAGTCACCCTCAATGCGGGAAGTAAAGAGACGATGGGACACAAAGAGAAGAAGAGAAAGACAAACAGAAAATAAGTTGTAGCACAAAATGAATCGCGCGAGTGAAACTGATGGATAAGTTTATAATAATTGAAGAATAATGCGAATACGAATTAACTTTATATTTTTGTTAAAATCGTTTTATTGTAGTATGTATCTTAATCATAAGTTACGAGAGCGGTTTTTCAATTTTTTAAAAGTATATTTAATATTTAAGTAAATTATTTAAAATTAAATTATATATTAATTAATTATTCGCAATATACTTATAATACCTATACATGTTGCTTTTGAAAGAAATGCAATTTTCATGAAAATTATTTATGTTATTATCTTATGAAATATGAAAAATTGTTTGTTCCTCTTTTTAAATTATTTAACGAAGTCATCGTTCATTTTCTTCTCCTTTCTGCCTTCAATTTCGATTCATCTGTGATTTTAAGAACGTAGCTAACAATTTGACTTCGCGTTCGTCGGACTACCCTTGAAGAAAATTGCTGCCCATTTTTCTCCGTCATCCGGCCTCACCCCAATGAGCTACCGTGAGTTAAAATCTGAAACTTGATGGTACGAAGATGCGTATCTTTTCGCGAAATAATCTTTTCAACTTAGCTTACAAGATAATAAGTCACTTATTCCCAATTTGGACAATCATTTCAGATGCACGAATCAAGATAATATACAAATTTAGTTGAAATAGGTGACATGATAGCGTTAACGTCATCATCAACCTATGTTGTGTCCAACGTCGCATTACAGTGAATATGTGGTTATATTAAATACTGTATAATTTATAATATAATGTAATTTGAATTACAACACACAGAATTCGTGTATTATCTGGATTAGTATCACAGTGTATAATATTTATCATACTTGATGATAATTGTGTGTATATATATATATATGTATATATATATATATATATATGTATGTATGTATAAAAATAAACAAAATTTGATATTAAATAGACATACACACACATACGCGCGTGAATATAACACCTAATATAACACTATTATATTTCATAATGTAATTAATATTTTAAAACAGTCACGAGATTTCTCGAAAATTTACAACATATTTAAAACTCACAGCTTGTTGACACGATAAAATAGGAAGTTAAAGAAAAACCGAACCACAAAAGTTGTTAGGTATCAAATAGGATTCGCTCCATTACACCGAAATACTCTCGTAGCTCGATTTGTCCTGCTTAGCCTGATGCTTTCTTATTTATATCTTAACAAGACTATGTACCTTTATCATTTCAATTCGCATTATATATTCAATAAGCCATGATTTTAATACTTTAAAAAGGTAAATTATTAAATTAATTTAATTCTATGAATAAAAACGGTCGATTTTAATCAAATACGATATTACTAAATATTATATTTAATTCGTATTTTAGAATACCGAGAAGAACAAATTGGTACGAGGAAAATGAGATTTTATAATACTGATAAGCAATTAAAAATAATAAACACAATCATTAAAGACAAGTGATACTTTTAGTACACGTCATTAGTGTTTGCAGCAGGTACAAAACGCTACTATATTAAATTGATAGAACATAACGGAGATAGAAAATAAAATGACTACGGCTGTTGAGAAACGAAAGTTTCGTGTCTCTGATTTTTAGCTCAGACCACGGCAAGAGCAATTACTTTAGGAATGATCGTCACGGGATAGGACAGAGTGAACTTGCTTAAGGGAAGCGCGCAGGAGGTGGCACGGGATGCAAGAAGTGGATTGTGCAGCGACAACGTTAATAAATCTCTGGTAATTAGAAAGAATGTCCCGGGGAGACGAAATTGCTAGTGGGCCCGACTTGGTCGGCCTGTTCATTTTTTACGCTACACGAGCGTTAAGATCTTTTAATGCTAGGTTATAAATGATTTGCGAAACCGGAGCGCTGTGCTCCTCGACGCACCGTATATATTCAGACAACTAGACAACCACTTGCTCGTTAATCACACCGGATTTGTTACAATTAAATTTAAAGATAGGCTGAGCGTCAAACGATATCAATTTACATGAAAGGGATAGGTTAATTAGATTATTTGCGAAAAGTTATGTAATACCTTGTATAATATTAATTTCCATAACGTTAAATGCGCGTTATAATATCAGAACATATTCTCAAATAATAGTGTGTCATATTAATGTATTTTTATATAAAAGTATGTATACATATGCTTTAACGTATTTTAGATCTTTGTGAATTAATGATGTAGAGATTTAAGATGATAAATTTCTTAATCTATGGATTCTCTCTGTTGGTGGAGAAAGTAATTGCCAGCGCGAATTAAATCGGGATATAATAATTCTCTGGGACGGAAATATGGTTAAACGTCTCAATTGCAGCGCCGGCAGGTCCGGTAGGCAATACTAATTAAGTACTAGTGTACGCTCCTGACGGGAAGCCCCCAGAATCCGGAAACGAGGGTAGATGTAATTAGGATGAGTTGTGACGCCTGTAGCGAGGAACCCTTGACTTCGTTGCTCACTTCTCTCCGCGGCGATATCGCACAAACGCACACTTACGTTTGCCTATGTAAAATGCATGCAACGCGGACTCAAGGTTGTTTGTTTAGCTGCTTTCGAGATCATTCCTATCGGACCATTACGTAGCATTAGTCTGCGTGTAATGTGCACGGTTATCCGATCGGTCGTCGCTTTTAACTGCCCGAACGATCACAGAAGCGAGGATTGCATAATCGATGAATTATCCTCTCGACTTTGTCCCATCATCCTCACAAGAGACATCGCGCAACGCTCGTCTGCGCTCGTGGGAACCGCTACCATGGCGAGTAGTTGGACTTCTATTAATGTTGTACAGTCGGCGCGTCGAATTAGCATAAAGTTCCACGCCGGAGTGCCGGCGCGCTCGGAAACCAAACTTTCGTCGAACTCTGTGTATGTACGTCTGCGTGAACTACAGTGTTTTACTTGCCACACTTCACCCGCGCGTTACCATTGTTTCGAGAATCAATTTTTCTAAATATGTAATGGGATGGATCGAAGTAGAAAAATTTTTTAAAAATAAGAATCTTGTCATCGCGCGATCATGTTATTAATGTGACTGCGTTACTTTAGAACACGGTTAAGAATTATTATAATATATGATAATACGAGTGCATATATTTTGTAAAAATAATTGCTACACTATAATATTATAATACTATAATACTATAAATCACAAGAATTTAATTATTGTTGCAAGCACATTCAAAGTTTTCACGGTATTTTATTTGCACTATGTAATTACTGATTGTCGACAATACCGATTAGAGAAGAACAGAACGAGTATATGATGATTTGTATGCTTAACAAATAATTAATTGTAATTTTCGTGTAATAATGAGATTATAATATAAAAATTTTAATAATGCAATATTATGTAAATATATAAATTTGTATATATGTATATAATATTTAATGTCTTTTATAGAAATAATTGCATCTCTATTATATGTTTTGAAAAATATTTAAAGATATTTAAGAATAGTAAATTAAGATATTCGTATAATTTTTAGTATTTAGCGGATTAGCAGATCATAAAAAAATTACCCTCGTTTCGAGTCGAGTCGAAGAAACTTTATGCACCTACTTTCTCTAATTGCTGGACGTCAGAATCGCTAGTAAATTTTCTTGACAGAATCAACCACACCCCCATCCAGAAACTCATCAGGATAAAAGTCTGGAGAAACACTTAGCGGAGAGAGGGCAAAACTCTCTCTGATGGAAGTAATAGTAAAAATTCACCTACATCCACATTAGCACACTATTCGTTATCACAAGGTTAATTCCGTTTAATGTGATTTCGATGAATTTCTATATTCTAGATGTGAAATGTATTTCTTTTATATGATTTTTTAAAATTATTATTCTACTCATGAATCTTCGAGTATTATAAATGTATTATAATCGTATAATATTTTTTAAGTTTAAGATATTAGAAATTTTATGTTATTAGAGTTCTTGTACTATTAAAGATTTTATTGATAGAAAAACTCTCGGGATCTTCTACAGTGTAATAGTAACGTTTCAAAAAAGATGCCGAACTTGGAAAGAAGCCTAGCCGTCCGGCTAGGAAGTACCGTTCCGAGAGACCATTTTACGGTATGTAACGATCGCGTGTACGCGATACTTCGTGACTCTTGAATAATAACGAGTATGATAAGACGGCCTAGTATTAACAAATAAAACACTTTCTAGACGGAAATAAGCGGTGTTCCGGAATCTAGATAATGCCTAATAGAAAAAGTTGGCCGCGGCCGGCCAAGTTTTCGTACTTTACGCGGGTCTTTCCGTAAAATTAATTTAATACGGATTAGGACTCGTCAGTGTTCGGAGACAATGTCGCTGCGCGAAATGACTCCCTATTGCCACGTTGTGTTATAAATAAAGCTCAACGCAAAATGGAACAAAACGGAACAAAATGCTTTTTTTAATTATATACCGCGTTTCTCTAATCGGTCCTCTTACTCCCACGTTTGTATATTGCCGCTGCCGGGGTAAGTATTTACTGCATCCGCAATTACATCTCGGCTGCAACGCGACGGAATTTCTTTTTTTTTCTCGCGGGAGATCCGTTATTCCATTGAAAGGTCGTCGATATCCGTGATGCTTGCCTTTAAAAAAAATTGACGGGCGAAATGAAATACGTCATCGTCGATGGCGATATTTCATAGTTCCGGACGATCGATTTCGATGCGAAATTCCAACGAGAAACGTCGTCCCCTTCGCCCCTTCACGACGTCGTTCCAACTGCAAATTAAAGGCGTCCTCTGCGCCAGGTGCCACCCCTCCTTGAAAATATTTGCCACTTTCGCGTTTTCGACATTCCTAAAACTCGCTCATACGCAAACAGCATATCAGATTCTTATAGTCGACGTATCGCGCGTGAACTTAATTACGCGGTTCGCCACGAAAAAAATCCCTGCCGAGTAAATTTCTTAAATGATTAGGCAGTCTTAATCCGCTTTCTTAGATTCGCAAAGCTTACGCGGGAGGAGGAGGACCGCGTGGAAGCTGCGGTTGCGTTCGAATAATTAGCGAGATGGGATACTTACCTAAGTATCCGCAGTAGGCCGGAGAGGGAATCTTGGGAGGCGATGAGGAGACTCCACGGTTGGCTGCCGCTCGGGTCTGTAATTTCGATAATTATGGGTTAATGCGTTTAGCCACGTAGTGGCACACGTAGCAGGAACATGATTCCAGGCGTACGTGAGATACCTGCAAATTAATTAAACGATTACCGTATTCGGCCAAATAACACATAATTGTTCAATTGTTACATGCTTATCGCAGAGGTATAAATTTCGCGCAATTCAAAGTCACGAATCTCATTCGCTCTTGCTGAAACTGCGAAATACGAAAATTTGCACGATAACTCCAATGAGATCAATACAAATTAGCGTAAATAATTGGTAAAAATGTCCTTGTAGCTATTATTAAATTCTGGCAATTAGATGAAGCGTTGAAATAAGACCATCTGTTACTAGTTTATTGCCTGTCTGTTACTACTGGCTGTTTCTACTAGCTGTCTATTACTGCTGGTCATTTATGTCACTCGTTACCAGCAGTCGTGGTGCGCGATTGATATGCGACGGCGCGCATTTCACTAATTTACGAAATTTACGAAAATACCCGGCCGAGAAAATCCGCAGTGTACAACAAAATGTTTACGTAAGAAGTTGCGTCAACACGCGCTTAAGTTTTGACGGCATCGCTCCTTAAGAGCTTTCCATCGCGAGCAAGGAGCTTCCCTTTATGATGAAACAATATCGTACGTCGCCTTTTTCAGCCACCCGCATTTCTTCCGTTCCACCGGCGACCTCGTCTCGCCCACTCATGGTTTTCGTCGCCTCCGCCCTATCTGCATTCCTAGTCCCAACGAGCCGCAAAGGAATTCCAATTTTAAACAAAAGTTTCCTGACGGCAGTAACCTCTCTCTGGTCCTCCCTCTTCGTTCCACTCCTTCGTATCTTCTACCTTCTCTGCTGTCGACATCGCGGATTCTAGGCGCGCGTTCATGCATGGCCCAACCATGAGCTAGGCACATCGCTTCTTTGTCTACTAACATGTTTCGTTCGTGCCTCCTCCGCCCATTACGGAAATTCTGTTGCTTCTTCGCTGGGGAAAATTTTTTTCCATTTTATGGATCACGAAATTGTTCCAATTTTTTTCTCTTCGTGTTATATCTCGCGACAGCATAGTTTTCTAATGTAATTTATTTATACGTGAAGGAGAAAGAGGTTTAATTATTCGTTTATATGGATAACTAATAGCCTAGCTCGCAAGAGGTTTAAAAAAAACGGATAACGCTCATCTTTCGAGCGTAATATCGTCCCGGATATACTTCCCGGATATACTTCAGCCGGTTAAAGAAAGCAAGAAAGATGGAAGACATGAAGAGGAATCGCGACATAGCATGCACAGCGTATATCGAGCCTTCTCCGCTTTTTCTCGGATCGCCCATTTTAATGCCCTTCTCCACGTCTGCGGATCGTCGTCCGGGTAGAAAAAGCGGGAGTTGCCGACGGGGAAAATCGTAGCAAGGGCGACGATAAACAAACGCTAATCCATAAATCCTCTTGCAAACGGCAGAAAGCACGCGCAATATACGTATCGCCGACTCGAGACGTACATCAACGCTACGTCTGCTGCAATATCGATAAAACATTGATCCGCCATTCGTGCCTGAAGTCTCTTGTATAGGATTCGCAATGCCGTTAGGCATCCCCCGCGCTCGTCGTCGAGCCGAGCCGGGCCGCGCCGTTCACAGATATACCGAATGCGCTTGCATACAGAACACTATACCACCGTTTCGACGAGATTATATCCGACTCTCTGCATGCGTGCACCCGCTGCGCCCATTGGGTGCACACGTACGCGTCTGCCGGTATCGTGATCTACACGCGAATCACGAAAGCTCCGCGCATAATTCGACGCTAATGGTATTTGGGTCGGGCCGCAAGACCGATCTTCCAGCAACCAATCGCGTGGTGAAATCCATATGATTACTTGAAAAAATGGCTCTCTCTCTCTCTCTCTTTCTCTTTCTTACATACGTACATACATACCTATATGCACGGTTTAGGAGAAGTCGAGTTTTTTAACGTATAAGCGTCGAAAATAACGCGCAAACATGTATACATTTTTCTTTCTAAACAGAATAAAATAAGCACAAATCGAAGTGATGGCAAAATATAAAATTATTTGATTTTATGGATTGCAAAATACACCAGAGAAATTTTTAATGCTAGAAACGTTGGCTATGAAACGTCTAGCCTTCTTATTATTGGAAAATCTATTTCAAGTCGACGTTTGCATAATGCAATTGCAAATGTCTCATGATGCTGTATGATTCGTTTATAGTACCATGTTTGATAGCCGATTAATATTTTCTCGGTTGCGCGGTTTCGTTGATCGCGATTGCCATAACCCGGCTCTATTCGGTAGATCAAAGCACGCGAAATCAGGGAGCGTCTGCATTATCCGGGGCGATGGCGCTTAACGTTGCGCATCGTCGCGGATTTCGATGACCTATCCTACCGGCTAATACCCGCTTCTTGCCGGATCAAAGTGCGTATTTCCGTCGAGCAATGAATTGACAAGCCCGCCTCTGAAGATGGTACTGTAATTATAAGGTTGCCGGCAGCAGAGCGCGAAAGGACGAGGATCGATGATGATGGATCAGAGTGAGGAACAGGGAAGGGAGAAAGGGGGTAGGAGTTGCGATGGAGAACGTGACGAGATGAACGGCGGCTCAAACACCGCGGCACAAAATTCACAATCTAATCCAACTAAGCAAATTACTCCCAACTTCCCGGGCGACAGCTACGCACGCTGTCCCTTCGCCCTGCATTCCCGGCAACTTAGATCAAAGGGAACCCCGGCGTCCTTCTACGCGCGGGAATATCGCGCCCGACAACGTTTCATCTCACGGCGCCCGTACTTCCGGCGCCTCTTTTCCTCCACCCTGACCGTTTCACAGACGTTAAACTTGTGTGGAGTACGGCTTGGCTGGGCGATTGAACGCGCTCGACCGTTCTACGATCGCGATCGAAGCAGACGTGTAACGAACGCATCGAAATGCATAGCTTGTCGTACGCAACAGATATGACAGGAGTTTAATGCGACCAAACTCGAATCATCAATTTGATACTATTACAAATTTTACATTGCAGCTTTTGAGTCTGTATGTTGTTAAAATATCTGTTGGAATTGCCATGTTATACATGGCTGAACACATTATGCTAATATGCAAACTCTCTAGAAAATCATTACAGTCTACTTATGTATACATAATCGCAAAGCCATGTACTTGAGCGTCCGAATTACTTCAGCTGTGTAAATTACGAAGTGGAAAATCATATCGGAATAATTGGATCGCGTGAGTATCTGTACGATTAGGCTACAAATCCGAATAGCTTTTTGATCATGTGTACATTTAGAGACGGTGAGCTCGCAATCGTACTCGCTTCTAGCTGAATAACACTTGCGAGATAGAGAGATGGCTGGAATCGACGTCGCCGGATCGCCGGCGGGTAGAGAGGTACGAGGAAAGGTAACACTTCCGGAACGCAATATCATTCGGAGCGAAGCGGACCGTAATTCCCACTTGCTTGGTCTTCGGAGGCGAGGCAGCAGAAGCTGCGTCTGTTGATTATCCGGCTGGTAAACACGGCGCATTGTTATCGATTGGGCCAACAATCTGCCGCCCCCATATTGACGCAATACTGCCTCGCAGTTGCATAATGAATGGTTGGCTAATGACCCTACGGAGCTTGCGGAAACCGCTGCGAGAGGATGACGGCGGGGCCTGGGAGTCGAGCCACTTCCGGCATTAAACATGCACCACCGGCACGAACGAGTTATCCGAGACATTTATCCCGTTTGAGAGTTGCCTGATATACCGTTTATCATTATGCCGAGCTATTAAAATTTAAACTATAAAAAATTATAAAATTATATTTTTTTTTGTATTTTTACATCGGTTATGTTGACACATATATTTATATTTTTTTAACAACAGTCATTCATTAATAATATCGATATTTTTAACGATGGATAATTTAGTTTAGAATGTTGTAGTTTTGTGAAAAAATTTAAATGCATTTTTTTTATCTTTTATTTCATTTTTTCAGAATTATACTCAGCATTATGTTGAATATGAAAAGTATTACGTATTAAAATTATCTTTATGTAGATTACTACATAGCGTGTGGAAGCGACACAGACATCTGAAATAAAACGCGAGCCGCTTTGCATACATATCTAGTCAAGCATTCCTGCGGTGCTTTCTAAGAAACAGCCTCATTAATCTTCAAGCACTGCATAAATTGAGATTTATCTGTAACTACTCTTGTAATTATTAAATGTTTATGTCGTTGCGGATATAATAGAATAAATGTTAAACTAACAAATTGTTCAAAACAGAAATGACTGTAAACTATTTTACAATATAATTAACGGTATTATTTCAAGTAAATTAACTATGCTGTGTTAGTTATAATCCATAATAACTATGCTATTTTTTACTTTCAGCTCTGCTGAATACGCGGACGCTAATAAGCAGATTCTGACTACTAGTCTGACGTGTCACTGTAAGTATTTTACGTTTTATACATATATCCGTTTGAAACTTAGCTTTAGAAATTAAAGGTATTTTTTAGAAACAACTCTACAGAAATATAATATAAATAAAATAACGGCGTTTAATTAATTTAATTGTTGCGAATTCCAATAATCAGAACTTAATAAAGAGCTTCTCATTTCGACGCATAAAGAAATCCGAATTGAGTTTCATCGTGCAGAGAGATTCTTTTACCCTCGTACCGCTACACGGCGAGACTTTCTTCGTATTTTTGTCGCGTGAATTATTCCTTTCTCGCGGGGGCTCAACGTCGTCTGCACCGTTACGCAACTTGTACTTTAGTACATCCCGACTGTGATTCTTTTGTAGCGGTAGCCGGCTTTCCGTCACTTTGCACGGTTTGCGTCGCGAGAGATGGTGAAACGTTAGACGAGGGTCGCGACTTTCGCATGAAACTTCCTCCACTTTTGTTCCCGGCTGACGCCATAACGACTCTAATCTCCTTACGCTTCAAGCTGTTTTTGCCGACCAAACGAAAGTGCTTACGGCGTTGACCAGTCGGGTAAGAGACTTACAATTTACTTCTATCTAAGAAGCTTTGCAGGACGCACAGAATGTTGTCGCTATTCTGAGCTTTATTTAATGTTCATGTCATTTTACATTTGCGCTATGACGTGAGTTTATCCTGTCATCCGTTGGTGTCAAGTTCTTTTTTTGCGCCTCTATGACTGTCGGAAAGAAGTAAAAGAAAAAATTTTTTTGAAGCGATACATTAAGAGCGACTTCAAAATTGCGAAAGAGCGCGAGCGGAAAGATTTAATCGCCATTGAAGAACAGGAAGATATAAAGTCTCATGTGACAATCTTATCGCACAGTTTCGTGAATTTTACAACGCCTGTATTGTAAAGAACAACTACTTACTCTCGTAACTACGCGAATGAGTGTTGAGAGACTACATTCATGATTAGTGCACAGAGTGTTCCTAAAATGTTTAATCTAACTTCAACAGCGCATTCTACTAAACAGAATAATGAGAAAAGTTCATATAAACGAACAACCATCAAACGCTAACTTTTATTTACTTTTGCTATCTAGCTTTTTAATTTGAGTGGTCGGTGTGTTTTGTAATTAGAAGTATTCCTAGGATGTACTTGCTAAGAAAAGTTACATTTAAAATATCTACGATATTCGGTTATTCTATATTCTTAGTAATTTTGTTTTTTTTTTCATAGATTTATGCCACTTCGTTTGCAAATTGCAACAAGCATTTGATAAATTATTTATGCGCCAAGTGTTCGTAATTGCCAAATATAATTTGCAATTGTCCATTGATCTTTTCGTTTAGACTAGAGTCACATGGTTTAATATAATAAAGAGAAATAATCTAGTTTAATAATGTTACTTAAATCTCATTGTTACAGCGTGTGTATAAAGTATGCACAATTCCGATACGAATCTGGTAGAACACATTGAATGTTTTAGATGGAGAGAGTACATTAAACGGTCCGTAAAATTTCCTCGCGGAAATCTACCAACACGTGCGAAATTTCGTTTCTATTTATAGCTTATTCTCTTCTACGGGGTTGTAGAACGTTTCAGAACATTTCACGGATGTAGTGTTGAATGAATCATCCCGCGTTCCTACGCATGACACCCCAGGGGCTTTCGAAGGACAATCCAATTTCCACGACCAGTCTTTCGTTTCAAGAATGTTGTTTTCTGCAGGTCGGAAAAGTGACAGTCTGAAAGTCTCGGGGACCTCGTGCTTTCTTTTTCGACAATATCAGATAGATTTTGTCTTTTTATCGAACTTGTATCTCTATATATTAAAAAGTCAAATGTTGCTTGTCCATTTTTGGATGCAAAATATCATTCCAATTTTGCTTAAACATACATACATACATATAAATTATTTATCTTTGCTTATAAAACTTGATTATGCATATATAAATCTTCGCGATAAACCTACATTCGTATTTTCCGTTATCGTATTACGTTGCAATTATTGCAAAAATGAATTATTCCTCATGAGACTGGAAGTATTCGACTCATTAGGGAATCGTCATTCACATTTGAACGTTTATTTCTGTTGCATCCGATATAACGGTATTATGATCAAATAATAAATTTCACTTTGATTTACAATTTATTGATAATAACGAAAGTTTTAAAAAAATAATGTTAAATTTACATTTATAATTAAAAAATTGGAGATACACATGTATGTATAATAATGAAATGAAGAATAACTTCTGTTGATAACTGTTGTTTTCACACAAACATCTATATTTTGTAATTCTAACATACTGCAATTTTACTGGATGTCGTGAAACAAATCTTTCACATTCGCGAGCCTACAAAAACAGATCAGGGCCGACGATTGCGCGACACGTAATCTCACTTGGGGAATCGTTAAATGGTTCGTGCGACTTCGTGTTAGTGAGAAACGACGTTCATCTAGCAGCATCCAACGGAGCCAAAGTGGGTTTACATCGCAGTTAAGTTTCATCGTAACGCCCCCGCGACGGTTGGATGCCGTGATGCTAAACCGTCTTTCCTGCAGTCAGTGACGACGTCGCGCAGGGTGGATTTACCGACCATTTGGCAAATGAAGACGAAACTACATCGTAGATTACGGAGCAAGAGCGAGGCAGAAGTATAGGACGTAATAGGGAGTGTCGAGTACCTTAATGTGTCCATTGACGGATACCTATTGGTAATAGTTGACCATATAATTTCGATAAAAACAGAAGTATTTGAGAATTTTGTCATTTTTCAATTGCAACCAGTGTGATACTTCTTGCTCGTTGAAACAAGATCTTACAATCTTTTGAGATTGCATTTGCACCGATGCCCCGCTTATTTTCGCGTTCCTATTCCAAAGCATACTTTCAAGATCACAATGCACGCTGTAACGTACGTATATTTGTGATTAAATAGAAGAGTCATTACCAAGAATAATTGAGCTTCAAAGAGTCGCTAACAATCGACTTTGTAATCACTGCAATCGAACGGAACGGTCGTTAGGATCCGATGCCTTCCTTCTCTGATCTCGAACGAGACGTCTATAAACGGCGCGGCGATGGACCCGTTTGCTTTCTATCGACTGCTACTTTGAACTTTCGATAGCACTCAGTCTATGACACGTGGAAGCTCTCTTTCGAAGTAAATTAAACGGAAATCATTACCTTTCTATCTCTCTCTCGCTCTTTCTCTACTTATTCCAAGCGCATCTCTTTCGCCTTTTATCGTTGTTCGAGTTACGCGAGCATTATTCTTCATTTTGCGCAACATTTTATTTACAGTAGAAAATATATTTTTTAGTTGTTCAATATAGAAAATCTTTGTTCGTGACACAAGATATTAAATTATTAACAGATCAATCTCTGTTCATTGCTAAGAATAAAATACTTCCATATGGATCATTACCCGACATAAACAGAGATTCATTGAAAATACATAAGATATTGATGGGATCCTAAAATAAATATTAATACAGTGCCGACTAATGCTAACGAGCAAAAATATGCTCTCGAAATTTTCAAGGTGATACATCTATAATTTGTTTGCAAAAAGAGTGCCACATACACGTGACGGTTATTCGATACTTGTGTGCCTGCTCACCGTGCTAAAAATTTCCGGGAAAATAAATACTCTTCTGCTGCTGGAGCCACATTCGTGTCAATATATTCACGCCCTGACGATGCCTCGTGGTTTTTCGATTTTGTCAGGGCAAACAAAATTTATGAGTAAACCGCTTCACTGTAATGTTATAATGCCATCCATCCTCATCGATTATCACCGCTTTTAATAACTTCTATCTCGTCTCCATGAATCATCATCAATCGCGCGACAGATTTTGAAATATATTTAAAACTCTTCTATCAGAGAGAGATAGGAAGAAAAGTATAAGAGGGAGAAGAGAGGGAGAAAAAGAGAAGGGGGAAGAGAGAGAGAGAGAAAGAGGAGTCATCTAGGAGTAGATTCATCTTGATCAATAAATTATTATAGAAAATATAACGCTAAAAACATGATGTAAGCTATAATATTTATAAACTAATAAATAACTAATAAATTTATTTAGTAAAAATGTAATAGTTTTTTTTTGAAATTTGTAACTTGTAAATTTACTCGTCATAAAAAATGTTTTCAGAAAATAAATGTTAGAGTAATTAATAGCCAGTGTATATGAAAAAGTAAAGATATATGTATAATGTGACATTTCACATTCATTGATATGCAAATTCTCGTGAGTAAACTGAAAAGCGAAAAAAGAAGAATGCATGTCGTTAATTCGTCGTTATAAACGATCCACTTGATCGAGCAAGCAAGCTCATCTTCGTGAGAGATAACACCGGGCGGGCACGATAGGTCGCGACAAAAGTTAACGAGATGGTGTTAATTAAATCCCGCACGGTCGATCGCGAGTGGGAAAATTTGACAATGGATGTGCCTACACGTTCTCGTCGGTGCATAGGAATACATACATGTGTATATATATATGTATATATATTATATGTATGTGTGTGTGTGTGTGTGTGTGTGTGTGTGTGTGTGTGTGTGTGTACACACACATACATACATATGTATATTATACATACATTACACACATGTACATACATATAGATATACAATATACGTCAGCTTGTCTATGCATCGACGCGCTACCACGACGGATCGGTCGGTGGGCACGGCCGGTGGTCGAACT
Source organism: Tetramorium bicarinatum (assembly GCA_928718305.1). Classification (NCBI taxonomy): domain Eukaryota; kingdom Metazoa; phylum Arthropoda; class Insecta; order Hymenoptera; family Formicidae; genus Tetramorium; species Tetramorium bicarinatum. Next base: position 13,527,145 of record OV788329.1, read on the forward strand.
CCGATGAATCGATGACCGCTTTTAGTAATGATGTGTACATGGCAGGCCATCCTCTCCCGATGGAACGCCGCGCCGGGGTCAACGCAGGACGCCGCGGCCGCACCGGAGGATCGTGTGTAGTGGCAGCCAGAGTTTGCCGAGGGGGACTTATTACGTCCCTGGAATTACCATATAAATTATCGCGTGATGAACCCGCCGGAGTGCGAAACCGTGCACGCTCCGGCCTTTGTCGAGGTTTCGGTTATGGTTAATCGGCCACGCCGTTTAATTGACATTCTGTACCGCAAAATGCCACGGAGGCCGCCGCTGCCGTGCAATTTTCTTCATCGCGCTATCTATTCGATCCTGGGAAATGATTGACGGCCGCGTTTAGATCAATTTTAGCCAAGTGCTGGGATTTTCGTGTAATCTCAAATGTTCTCTGCAACTACTACAGTATGTATTATAAAGAAATAACATTTTGTTACCGATTTTAAAAACGTGAGATTGCTTAAGAAGTATGAAGAATAAAAACATAGAGCTTATATACTTGTAGATGTCTTACTCCAGAAAAAAGAAGCTAGAGTAATATTTTGGAATATGCAAACTTCTTCCTTATTCTTGAAACAAGATGTTCACATTTCTCCATAAATAATCATTTTTTGCCCAGCTAGTAAATAAAAAAATAAACAAAAAAGTTTTATTATTAGCAATTTTTTTTTAAATTATATGAATAATATGAATAAAAATGTTTAGATAAAGTGTGAGAAGAGCATGTAAAAAAATTTCAGACAAATTATTAACTAATAATACCTCAGATTTTTATGTTAGAAACGATAGATGGAACTTAAAAGAAAATTTGGAAAAACATTTCAATATCCCGAAAAAGGAAGAAAGGAAAGCAGTAGATAATATTATTTATAGACAAATGTGGATAAATAATGGACAATCAAATACCATATCAATATTGTAAAAATTCGTATTTCAGGATGTCAACTTCACTGACCTAAGTCTTTTTTATTCGCTTATTCGATTCAGAAGATAAGAATATTTAAACAGGAATTAATAAACGAAAAGGCTGTCTATTATTTATCTCCGATTCACCAATAAGTTAATAATAGATAATCTCTTTGTTTATTATGGAAGAACATTTGTTACGTTAAATGCACTAGTAATATTATCTATTCAAAATACTATTTAATATAATTCTGTACATCTTGGATTACGTACGGCAAAGCGCTGAGAAATGCACACGCCGAGCACAAAGTAAATTTATCCCTGTGCATGCAGTATGCATTATGTAAATTATGAACACAGCGACACATATGTTATAATTAATGTGTATTCAAATTTCTATCGCCAAAGTCGACGAGTGCCTCACGGGCACTTCGGAAACGTTACTTAGATTAAAGCTGTATAATTATCCTGTGCGATGATATCGAGGCAGTAGTGATGGCAGTTCATGACGGGAAGCTGGGTGAATATATACCTAATATTTAAGGTTGTGCCTTCTTGTCGAGCAAAGGGTTCACGCATCGCGATGAATATGCAAAAGTCTTTCTCGAACCATATCTGGCTACACAGGCCACCAGTCTATGTTTCATGCATTCAGATGCCCTTCTTACATTCCTAAAAGGCGGATGGCACCGTGGCGGACTTGAACAATGTCGTCTAATGTTACCTTCATTAGATGCCGTTTAAAAACCCGGTCCACATTTCTCGTGAAATTCCCGCCGCGACGTGGTATGCAAATCCCACTCAATTCGCACGAACACGGGGAAACTCTTAAAGCCTTTTATAGTATGCCTTCTCTAAGACTGAATTCGTGGTCTGAAAGTCGGAGTGCCACTATATTCTCAAACGTTGGTATTACGAGACGACTTTTCGCGCGGGTTATACATATACGTGTGGCTGAGGATTTTTAACCCCTTCTAAGAGGTTACGACACGCGCAGACTGATTTATATTTACGGAGTAACGAATACCGCGGTGTGCTACATTTCATCATGTTCCCCCATGAACAAAGTTTTCGTTTATTTAATACGATAACGCATAGAAACAAACGCACTTTCGTTATTCTAACAAGTTAGTTTTTGTCGTTGAGAAATGATGAAAAACTTTCGCGTTTATATCGACTTATTATTATACCAGTGGAAACAGTTTCTTGACAATAATAAACACGTGCGACATGCCTCAATATTAAGAACGTCTATCCTAATGCTTGTTCTATATCTGACGTCGGATATAGCCAACGAATTTTCCCGAGATTGCACCGTGTCCCCTCGTAAGATTATGATTTTTGGCACAAACTTTGTCTTACTAGAACCGCCGCGCCGGAACATCTCCGCAACAATCTTATTAACCATGATAACTCGCAATACGTGATAAGAGAAAGACTTTACGTGACGTTTAACCTTTTCTCGCGAGCTTTATCTGTTATCTTTATCAAACGAAACTTTTACAAATTTAATTATATTTGATAATTATAATAAGATTATTATATTTTTGCCTAGTGTTTTTGGAGTTAAATCTTCTCTCAAGGAGTAAAATCTTCTTTTCGTTAATCATTAAAAGATTAAAATTAATCTTTAGATTAATATCTTAAAAAAACAGTTCGTGTTTTTTTTTTTTAAAGTTTTTATATTAAACTTTTATGTTAAAGACAGTAGTATGTGATAATGGCAGAGTCATATTCGCAGTCAGCAAATCCCTGACAACCCTCTTCGCGAAGCACTTTATATCGTACAGGCCCATTATATTATCAGCCACGTGTTATAAGTTATAGCAATAAGAGTTCCCCATGGCTGGATGGTCTACTTTATGTTTACGACCCCTTGTAAAAATTTTCTATTAAAACGACGAATGCCGTTCGCAACCGTGAAATAGACAGTACAGTGTGTAATATTGGAGATGGTATACAATGCTACATTATCTATTTTTTTCATCATGGAATTTTTCCTCTGTTACGACGGCATGAAAAACTGCGCCTTGAACGTTACTATAATCACGCACATAAATTGAAAATTATTCCTCCATCGTTTATTCGCGAAACTAATTTCAAAGCACGGACTTGTTCAAGACTATCACTGAAATGATGTAACTGTAATCGATCGTATCGAAAATAAATGGTATGAAAATTTTTACACAGTTCGAAAAACGTTTTAAAAAGATGCATCATGAAAATTAAATATTTATATAATACGAGCGATTTAAAATACATAAATAAAAAAAAATATATATACATATAACACTGCAAGTCCAATAATTTTCAGATCTTGATAAATTTGTATTTTTTTCGAATAATAAATAAAATAAATAAATAAATAAAATATATAATTATTATTATTATTATATCTTTAAAACTATAAAATTTTATTAAATTTGTTTTGATATTTTGATTTGCTCTCCTATTCATTGATTAATAACATAAAATTTGTTGCGCACAAATCCATATCCAAGTCAGATAAAAAGAATCACAGGATACGACTGTCCAATTGATATGATAAAATTGACATAAAGTATCACTTCACGAGTCATTCAAATTGTTTTAGTGTTGCTCGAGTTAAGAATCGGGGTTATGAAAAATATCCGTCAATAAACATGAAATCACGATGACTGACAAACGATCATTTCATAACGTTCCTCTTACTTTGCTCGGAAAGAGGCACTCGACTGTGCTTGCGGGTTCTTCGTTAACTCGACTCGCACCACGGAAGGTTTCCGATTCACTTACGGTTTGACAAGTCGCCCACATTCTCGACGCACTTACGCGAACGAAGGAGGATGCGAAGGGCCGACAAAACAAAACATCGTAAAGTGCCCTCGTGTGTAGAGGATGCGACCTGTTAGCTACTATTGAGGCAAGTGAGAAAAGTGGCTGTGAGAGGTGCACGGCGATGCATAAGGGCGCATCTCCCAAGTACGGTTTATCCCTCGCCCGGCTTTGCGACGCATTGAGATTTATTAACGCGACGCCCGACACCGCAGGATGTCTCCCCATAAATTTCACGGTTGCAAATTTCTGGGAATTCATGCCGATATGCTAGTGGTTATGAAACGTCTCGTTTAACCCCCTCTCCCCTTCCATCCTCTCCCCGATTTTGAATTATGGCTGGATAAAGCTCGTCATTCTGCAACGCATTCCAATTCCCTCTATTTACAGCATTTGAGTATTATGACGATTGCCAAATCATTTTTAAAAACATGCGCACGATAGCGTTATTTATCAAATACGAATTATAAATTTATGACGTATACATTACAATCATTATTGTACTTTTACAAAATCGATCTGGTGCAGCTTGTACGTGTTTGCCACGTATACAGAATTTAATTTACTTCCATCTCATTCAATTTTCATATATTTGCCGAGCAAATTCCCTGACCAATTCTATCGGATACAGCCATCGGTAAACGGCCGTATTTATTTTCTTTTATTGAAACGGGATCGTGTGCGCTTCACGAGATTGTTTTTGCCATATTCACATTTATATCACGTTTGAGAGTCCACAATTATTATGTATCATTAATCGTGCAAATATGATCGATGAAGCTATCTTTGCCGACAATGACAAGATTAGCATTAATTCCGTTCTTCGAATACGTGACCGAAAACGTAACACGGCCAACCCATTTGTGATACCAAACCTAAACCGAAATTTCATAGTCCAAGGAACAGTGAGTGATCTTAAGACATCACTGTTCGGTTCTCCCTCGGAGCATCAATCAGCGGTCCCTGCAATCAAGGGAGAGCAACGGCGAGGACGTCTCCATGGGAATTTCGAGAGGCATCCACCACTCAATTATCTGCCACCATACACATTCAAGATCTTATCGATCTACAGAGGTCTCTATTTGAAGGAGGGTCAACAAGAAAATTCTACTGAAATCTAGGGTCACTTGCTATTTCAATTACTACATAACCATGTAAAATATTCATTAACATTAGTAATGAATCCTTATCAATTAATTTATCAGAATCAGAAATCGAATTTAAAAAAATGTAATAAAATCCTTTCGTTGGTAATTAATCGAGACATATAAAATATATTTACGTTTTATATTAATATCGAGAGTCTTTATTTTTATAAACGTAGAGTCGCTAAAAATATCGCTTTGATCGATTTTCATCAAGTAAGTCCGTTACTTGAAACATTATCGAAACCAGAGAAGAACATTATCTTCTCTACATATTAGAAATGATAATGCATATTAATATAGTCCAGATATATTCTATAGCCTAGATATAAACAAACCTGTCAGCATCAGCTAGAATTATCTACATTGAATATCAGCAAATGTCGAGTATGTAATTCGATTTTGTTCGGTCCTGAATGATTCTGAGCAACGGCCGTGAATGCCTAATGAGTGGCTGTTGTTCGACGTTAACGTACTATCGACGCTCCACATAATAGCATCATTGTTATTCCACGTAACAATTTTCATGTTATGTTTGACTTGTCATTTGGCATTCGCATACAAATCTTAAGATTTTCTCTGACGTTTCATACAGACTATATTAAAAGTAGGATCTAATACGCCTTTCTTGTAATTGTTCCGAACATAAAATTGACTTCAATATCTTTTAAAAGTCGATCTCAAACTATATATAACTATAAAAGAGATATTTTCCGTATGCATAAAATTTACAAGAAAGCGTTCAGCTTTTTAATATTTTTGATAAGACTTATTATGTGCTCAGATTGTTGAATAAATTATTAATTGTTTGTTACAGATGCTGCAGTGATGGACAGCGAGGGCACGTTGGGCCGCGGCCATGCAAATGGGGGCCGTGGGCTGCGCCGTCAGCGGTCCCTGGAATGGAGAGAACGGCGCGGTTATGGAGCCGGTGCCCAATCCAGTAGCGATGATGAAGATAACGCGCGTCACGCAGTGGGGCCCGTGTCGGGTTCATCCGTTGCAAGAGGCGCTCGTAGCCCCGGTCAGGTCTTTGCCTCCATTTTGGCGCAACAGTATGGCAGTAAGTGACAGTTTCATTCTTTAAACTTAATTCTTTCTGCACAAAAAGTTTAATGGAGCACTCTGATTGTATTTAAAAGAGAACAGATATTTAAATAACTTCGTTAATTTCATTTAAAGTTTTTAATTTGTCAATTTTTAATTTATGTTGCATTTAATATAAAATAGCGTGTACTAACGAATAAACTAACAAGAAAACAGAAACTTGCCGATATACATTGCATTTATATTCGATGCATGTTTTAAATCTGCGATACAATCCTATGTTTGTTATATTCAACGGAACGATACTCGTGTATATTTGCAATCGTCCGAATCTATACCGAAAAAAAACATGATTCTGCTAACAATCACTGTCTCGTTGTTGATTTTTTCATCAATATCTACTTTTGATTTACAATTGATCCTGTTTTCATGTGCACAAATCCAATGACAATATAATATTATAATATTTATTCGATATAATGATTTTTCAATCGAAAAATTCATTTTTAGCATATATTGACACGTCTTGTAACTTGTTCTGCTATAGTAGAGTATCTTCATTAAACACTTAACAATATTTATATATATAACCATAAAATATATTATTAAATCATATAATTAATTTTACAACAAATATAATACAAATTATGGATTTTCATTCATCATATATATAAATAATTAAAAATATTGTTTCAGCGTCAATAAAGATATCACTTGCCGATTAATAAACAAAAATTTTTACTAAAAAAATAATTCAATTTGTTCATAAAAACGATCTCAATATTTCGGTAATACTTATTGTGATAAGCATAAAATAAATTTATACAACAATTTACTTTCAGAAAAGAATCTCTAATTGAATTATTCTTCATTAAATTATGTTCAATTTTGATTCAATTAAAAGGGCGCGTTAATGCAAGAAAAATCTCTAAACTTAATAAGAATGGCGTATCTCAACAAGAATTGCGAGAATTTACTCTCAGATTTTGCACATGAATGCAACATGTAAATAGCAAGGAACGTTATATATCAACTATCCCATTATTAAGTCCAATTGCGTGTCGTGACTTTTGCAACTGCTTTAATTGCGGCGCGTCAGACTAAAGTTGCTTCTTTTTCCTCTATTTGATCTGGTATACCAATAACCAAGTTTTACGTGCCTCGTTCATCATATTCCATCAAACACCCAGGAGCTCGCCCATTCAGTCCGCTTCCCTTAATCTCGCCTCGGCTTTCCACCAAACGCGTAGATTAAAGGATTTACGAAATTAGTTTTACTTCCTCGCGTCGTCTACAAGCACTGCCGGATATTACGTTCGAAGACCAAAATCAAGATTGCCGCGCCGGCAACCTCCTTCTAATATAATACCTAATATAATGGGTGTGAGCACTTTGAAAAGTAAATGAACCCTCACGATAATAATTTTCACAGACGCATATATTGTATACAGAGAGCAATACGAGTTACGTCTCAAAGTTGTCTCGATCGTATTAATATGAATATACTTTGCGAGGAAATAAAACAAAAAAAAAACACATTCTAGTGACACTTTAATGACGATACAACGAACTGGATCGGAGAAAATAATGCAATAAGTTCAGATAAGTTGTCTCATATGGTATTCCGCTATCTGTCCCCCTAATATCTACTTCATCATCTCCCTCGTCGCTTCTCTATTCCCACGTTTCATCGATTCGTCTTGAGGCTGAACAAAGTAGGGGACGTTGCGCGCATCGACGATAGGGACGAACTCAATTAATAGCGATAGTCCGGTTTATACTATATTTCTTGGTTGCGGTATCAAGCGGGCGAGCGAGCGAGCGAGCGAGAGAGAAAGGGAGAGGGAGACTCCAACAGTCCACCTCACGTCTGTCTGCATTTGTTCCAATTCACTTGCTGCCGATTACCGCGCTGCCTCTCCGCGTTGATCCCACATCGTCGTCCTACCCCATTTTCATCCCTATTCGCCCATTTCCTCTGCCCCGTATCTGCGCTCGTCCCCTTCTCTCGAGCCCATCTACCACTCGACTCGGTGGGTACAGCACAGTGTCACGTAACCGCACTCGAAATGTATCGAAAGAGGCGATGTACCGACAACGTAATGACTCGCCTTTACTAGCCCGCAGCTTCTCCTGCTTGTGCCATTCCGTTTCCGCATACCATCCTCTCGTCTGCTTATTTGATACGCACTTTATTGTGAATCGATATTATGCAGTTTTCGCGACGGTGCAATCTCCTGTTTTCCACCTTTCGAGAAATGGTCGCGTGGTCACGTAGTTTCAAAATCTCGTCGTTTATTAATCTATCTTTTGTCTGCTGGCAATATTTGTCATAATTAATGATGGAAGAACGGTCAAGAGCTTTATGCTCGTGTTACGTTATTTATGTAACTCGGCGCTGCACGATAGATATTAAAATTTTAATCGTTTCTTTGACAATGTACCGTCGATAATGAATGTCGTTGCGGAAAAAGCCTGATAATTGCAATTAAACTTGCTCTACATGCAAAAAATCAATAAGGCATCGTAGTAAAATTGATAGTTTTAATACATATTTTCCAAATCACATTCACATTCTGCCTTGCTTGTGGATATTCCCTAACAGGGATATATATGTCACGACATTATCATCTCTATGATATAATGAAAAGAGATCTCCTCTTTCCCATGCCTTCTTAGCTCGGATCAAAATACCTATTATAGCTCTTCGTCAGATGCGAAGAAAAGTACCGTCTCTTTATTAATGGTATCCGATGTGTCACGTTACAAGAGGGCCCAAGCGTGTCGATATGGATGGCAGCTCTTAATCTCCGTCCGCACAGTCATCAATATATTGATGTCCAGCCGTGGGGTCCTGTCTCCAAGCTAGCCTGGTCCAAGCCGGCCTAGACATTATATTGCCAGCTCATTACACCAGCAACGGTTCATATCACGCTTTACTACCTTCCGGAAAATGTTGTCCTCCGAAATGGCAATGTGTGCAGAAATCTCGCGTATACGATGACACCGTATAACGGCGCTACGTGTATTATCCCCAAGAGATTATATAAATTGGTAATTTGGTACGGCGAAATAAATACAATGGCAGTCTACGGGATTATTACGCGAGTGCACGCCTATCTGTTTATCGGGCCGTTTCATTCGCGTTAATCAAATATACGTTTATACGTTATTCAATATATGGATATTGATACATTGATTCATACGTGTCTATTGTTCCATATTTCGAACCGCCTTTTCTCTTTCCTCTCCCACCCCAATAAATTTTAAAATCGATACATCGCGTAATCGATCAAAAGCGACGTGTATGTTACGTTCGTTACGTTACTGTCGTTTATGAGGCGATGCAGCGTAAATCTCGAGGTTGCAATCACGTGGAATCACATCATCGATTTATATTTATGTCAAATATTTACAAATCACTGTATCACATCGTTACGTTCTGCGGACAGCGGCTGGTCGCAAGGAAAACAATCATGATCGAAATGAATAAAACAAATTCAAAGATATCATAGCAAAGTGTGTTCTTAGTATTAATGCGGGCGGTAACGAGAACTAAAAGCCGACTGCTTTCCCAGCTAAGGCTTGAGATCTTCTAACCGCGCTTGAGTTCTCCATCTGGCCTCCGAGCATTTTCAAGTTACTACATACCACAGACTCTTAGCTACCCGATGTATTCTCAAGGATTTCAGAAGATGAGGTTAAGCCATGGATAAATTTTTAATGGTCAGATGGAAGTTTCAGCTTCGCGAAGTAATCGTATGGTACACGCGAGATATCGGATAGAAGGATTAGTTTAGAATTCCAATTCGAAAATAATCAAGTCATTATAGCCTGTAGACGACAAAGTCGTAACAAATTCATAATCTGTTACACCTTACAGACGAAAAGTGATATTATTTTTATGGTATGATAAAATTAATTGACAAATTTTGAACATTTAAAGCATTTACTCGAGAATTTTGAAAAACAAATTAATATGAAATTGATTTGATAATATTGCTTACTCTCTCTCCGAGTTACTATCTTTACGCGAATGTTATTAGGAGTTTTAGGTATAAACAAAGATTATATAATGGAATCCTTATTCGAGTGTAACGGCATATATGTGGGAGTTGGAAACTCTAAGACGCTAACGTACGGGATTAGATATCTGTAGAGTTCTCGTAGCGGGCGCGGAAAATGGGTTAAAGCAACAATCATTAGAAGATAATGCGAAAGTTTCGTCGAGAAAGAAAGCAACGGTCTACCGTTCTACTTATTCCATCCCGTCAGAAACTTACACACTAGCGAGCGTCGTAGTTATCAGAAGGAATGAATAATTTGAAGATGTCGGATCGCATGATCGGAATTCACATGTCTGGGAATCGTTTTGAACGTCAAATTACGAGGGGGTGGGAGGGCGCTCTCTTCGAGCGATCGCTTGAATAATTACGTTACAGACAGTCAATCCATTTAAATCACTCTATTGCCGACAAATGGTTCATTAAAATGCAGCGGATCGAATTCCTGTCGCGCCAATTGCGTAACGTAGCGCGCGGGAATATTCTGATAAATTCTAATAAATCTTGTCTCGTTGAACCTACTGCCAACGGTTGAGAAGGGTCGCTAACGCATTTGTGGACAAAGTAAATTTGCATTAACAAAATTACATCACAAAGTATATTTGATGTAAGTTTGCAATTATTAATACTCAAAAATTTTATTTCCCAAATTTACATATTTTCGTTATAAGACCGTTCTAAAAGTCATTACTGTAATATATTTAAAACTAGAAAACCAAAATTGATATAATATTTCCGCAAAGATATATATATATATATATATATATATATATATATTGAATTTTTTATTCACGAACAAAATTCTAAATTGCATGTGTGTATAGCACAAAATGGGTTAATCTTATTAAGATTATATATCTTATTAAAATATATATTGTTTTTAATTTTTATTTATTACATGAATTATGTTTCAAGTCAAATTTGTGATTAATTTTTCTTTTTTGTATATATTCTTTTGTATATATGTATATTACGATATAATTAAAATCGTAGGAGTTTGTTATAAAGTTACAAGAGTTTGTATCAAATGTTAACCTGACTAGGGATTCGGTAATATTCGCATAACATAGGGCCAAGATTGAAGAGGTACGTAAGGTAGGCCTACATGACCATAGGTACTAGGATACGGGCTTGTGTGGTTGACTGAATGTTCTCGCTCTATATCCTATACTAGGTATCTCCGCAACATAGTCCAGCACGCTGTGCCAGTACATATGTACATGTATATATTACCAATAAATTTTCGTACAAATCCTTCTCCTACTTCCTAATCTCCTATCGCGCAATAATGGTACCTGTTGTCCCGTCTTTAATGTTGCCGTCATGAGGCGTGTAATTACAACGCGCTGATGCCCTGATTATTCGCGCAAAAGCAATGTCTGTTTAAAATATTTGCTCGACATCAATATTCAGTAGCACTAATGTCGCTTCGCTATCGATTAGCAGTGGATTCCCCTACATGACGGAAAATGAAGTAGTACAAGTCAACGTTTGGTCATACTAGCGTGCATTCAAGAAATAAATGGAAAACTTTTGACGTTCGCACAATTATGTATTTTAATAAAAAACGATAAGGGGATGCTAAATCATGATTAATTTTTTAGAAATTTTGATTTTTCAATAAATTACCAAATATCCATAGTAATAGGTATATGCTAATTTTAAAATGTAAAAATTGTGAATATTATCCGGTATATGAAAAATTATAACTAAAATATAATCCCAATAATGATAGTAACGTTACAAGATTTGTTCATTGCTCTTGACGCAACAGCCAAATTACTGACTACATACAAATTACGAACTGGATACGTATCTCCTCTTACCAACTCCTTTTCCTCCTATGCTGTAGCGCTTGATCATAGAGCTCGTTTCAGGATTACGTACCGACGCGGGCGACCCTGCCGTAAATATCACTCTCGTTTTACGTAGATGCGACTTCTCATCGGCAAAATAAACATGCCGGAGGTAAAGTTATCCTAACGAGGGAATCATGCCCCTTGATCTACTGAAAATGATGTTTCCTTGTGCTTATTATTATTGCGTAATCAAGCTTTCTATTCAGATACGATAGAATAGCGATATATATGTATACACGCGCATATATACATCTGAACACATTTGGAGTTATCGTTTTTTGCAAATTATTGTTTTATCGATCGTTTTAAATTGCTGCTGCACGTAATTGTCCAATCGTATTTTTCTCATATAATATCAATTAGAATGGAAAATGGTATACTTTCTGAGAAGATAATTATCTCGATATTGCATTTGCTGCATACGAGATTTGACATTTACAGAGCTAAAGTAACTAACAATTTAGCTACTGACATAGTTTGACAGTATAATAATGAATATCTAACAGTATCGCGTATTTGATTACAAGAGAAACCGAGATGGAGTGTCAAACAGCGCTGCAGGCGATTAATAATGGCTAACGATCTATATATGTGATTTAATGAAACGCGTTATTACGTTTCGGGACTCAATGCAAATATCTGGATGTCTATCCGAAAATCGACCGATGCCACGCGCGTTCGCAAAGCTACAGAGCGAGAAATGTAATATGACCACTCAATATCCAAAATTGCTTATATGTCTCGTAAATGTAAAATTGTATATTCCCGTAACTGTCCGACCAATAGTGTCATGAGCACAAATCGAACATCGGTTGTATGTCCAATGCGAAAACGCTCATCGCTTTCGGTTGATTATCTAAACGATTGTCGTCGATTAGATGAGCGCGTGAAGACTAGCGAGTTTCAAAGTTTTGTAGGGCAGACCAGTTCGCCATTCTGTCGCATTTACCCGATACTCGCGGGTAAATGCCGCCGATGAAGAAAAGAAAAAGGAAAAAGGGTGGGAAACAAGCGTGGTACCCGATACCCGGTTTCTCATTATTTTAAGTGACTTCAGAGGCAAGCCCAGCGTATATATGCGCACCATATATCACCACTTGCCACTCAGCCCTGCAGTATCGTATAATCGAGTTGTCAGGCAAACTACCCCTTACGGAGAATGGGTCTACTATCGTTGTCGCCGCCGCAGACGCCACCGACGCCATAGTAGTCGCCTAATGCACGCGTTATTACGTTACGCGCATTTAAAACTCCCCTCCTATTAGCAGTTTGCCATCCTCTGTCGTCTGGATCGAATCCGTGGAAGATAGCAGTGCACGAGAGAGAGAGAGAGAGAGAGAGAGAGAGAGAGAGAGAGAGAGAGAGAAAAGCAACGCGCACAGGTGTAACTTTGTTGTGTCGCGTGGTTGGATTTAATGCTAGGAAAGCTGTTGTGGATCGTTCATAGTAGCGTATTTAAAATTTTCAAATATCTCCGTATTACAATTACATTAATGATGTTAATGATATAAATTTTACTTTTTTCAACTGTCACTTGACATTAAAGTGAAGAAATAGAAATGTTTGTCTTTATTGAGAACGCGTGATTTATTTATACGTATGTCATACATTTACTTTAAATTAATATTACTTTTGATATTTGGTACAACGTGACTATATTGTATAGTAGTTGAAGTAGAGAATCGATATTACGTGACGATTATCAAGACCGTTGCTACGCATTAATCGAGAAATTCAATTATAACGATACGCGTCCTACGTGCGGGTAAATTGTTTCCAGATGCAAATCTACCGATATCATCCGTCGTACCGTCGTCCCCTATTATTCGCGAGTCGGTTTGTCACTTATAGCCACCGTACCCACTTCTATCGCCGCATACCTCGGCACTCCTATTATTGCTCGCTTTGATGTTGGAACAGTCCTTCTGAATACTGAATTAATTCCTGAAAGGAAACGCATTGCGTCGAGCGCTCAACTACCGACGCGACTGTCGTTATTTAAGGCGGACAATTATATCGAGATAATTTTACAACGTTTAACGTGCATTACCGCCATCCAAATGGATTCGGAGCGGAGTAACTCGCGAGTATCGAGCAAACGTTACGTGATATCGAAATACTCGAGTATGTCTGCGCTACTATCTCGTTGGTATCGTTGCACGGGAAAAAGGAAAAAGAGATATAAATCGCTTCCTAGAACGAGAACACTCCAGAGGCCCGAGAAATCCGAGCGAAAAGCCGATAAACCATGCTGGTTTTAATGAACTTTCATTTTTCCGCGCGAACCTTTGGGAATACAAGAATAACAATTTTATTTTCACGTAAAAGAGACGGCGGGATCGAGTTGGAAAGTCGCTATTTATTACTTTCGTTTTGAATCTATTTTAAAATTCATAAAGAAACCGAGAAATATGGTTTAATTAAGATTTAATTAATAAATTGCATAAAGATTAAAAACTAATAACATATTATTAGATAATTGTTGTTAGACTTTTGTAGGATAAACGCAATTAATATCCTTTACGACTTTTTACAAATCTATATTATATAAGCTTTCGCATTACATAAGCACCGATTTAGTTTCGTACATGAATTAATTTTGTTCAAGCGTTAGCTGTAGGCTATGCTTCTGCGTCTCGTGTACAACAGGATGTTTGTTCGCGAGGGAAAGCAACGATTACACGATTTGCTCGGCGAGCATCGGCAAAATATTGCAACCGACCTTCACATTGGAATAATAACAACGCGAACCGCACATCCATATTCGTTTTGCGGAATAAGGGCTGAGCCTACCTAGCGTAACTCGTGCGCGGGGTCACTTAATAATGCAGATGGAGAATGCCCCTAGTCCCGGAACACCATGTGTAAGTCATGATTAATATTTCAGTTGTCGACCAAGAGGTTGAGGTGAAGGGGGGCGGCGGAGAGGAGCAGTCTAGGGGGGATGTCCGGAGTATGAGGGTACCGACGGAAGGACTGACCATTGCAAAAGCGTAGGAGGTGCGCGAAGGTTTCGTTGTCCGGTGCGTTGTTAATTATTCGCAAAGGAAATTAATGCGCTCCTTGCAATAATTTACACCGACCGCGGAATGAATGGTGGCCAGACGGAATTATTCACGCTTCGTGGATCATAATTTCGGGCGTAAGGTTTTAACGTCTTGCATGGAGATAACCAAGATGTCGACGGCTATTACTAATGCCTCTAAGAGAAGCTTCGCTACGTACTTCATCTATGACGTAAGGAAAACGTATGTGTGATGCAATAGGAATTTTTGAGATTAGTACAGAGCGTATATATCGGATTCAATGCACGGTAGACGACTCTCATGTCACTTGTGATATTATTGGATCCTTTAAGCTAATATATATTTTATTCAGACTATTTCATATGTATATCTACTTTTTGAAATTTCCTTTAATATGTTGCCTCTCTCTCTCTCTCTCTCTCTCATACACGTATCGGAAATTTTATTATATATTTAGACAAGAGAAGATTTTAATCAAATTTCGAGATTTAATGTACTTAAATTGAGATCTAATTCTACTCGCTCGAAGTGATTCTTATTAGCTAACAACGTCAATTTAAATCCGGTCAATAAGAAATCCTATTAGACTAAAAATACTGACGGCTGACGTTAAATTTTCCATTAGAAATATTCAAATGTATCTTAATTAAACGCTAGATTTTTAATATGTCTGAAACTAAACATTTTGACATATGCGTAAAATATCGGTTAAATTTAAGATGAGGTAAATCAGTATTAATATACCATTTCAAATGCATAATATACAGTTGAAATAAATCAATATCTTAAACAAGATCAGCTTTTATCATTCCATAACTTGAAAATAAAGAATAAATATCTTATATTTTTCATATATACATATTTTCACACAATGTTTTCTTTCTTTCATACTGCAGAATGACATATTTAATATCTTGAAGCCGGGGAATAGCCTTGGCTTCAAGATATTAAATAATATAAGTCTCTATTATTACGGTGGCGTAATGAACACCTCGTATAACGTTCCTAGAAAATTTTAGCAAATTTTACATAACAAAATGTCAAAGCAAAACATTAAGCTAGACTTTGTAGCAAAAAGCGGTAGACCGCAAGTAGTTGGGGTCGTAATGAATTTACCGCGGTCGCTCTTTAACAATGCGCATCTCACTATCGTACTGCTGGTTTGCTGCTAACGATAACCTGGTAAAATACGTTCTGGGCTCAGCGCTTCCGCAGCGTAGTGCTCGAGGCTTAGATTTTCTAATCTATTTGACACATTACTTGCTGTCAGAGAACTTAAGTTTGTCTGAAAATGGAGTTAAATTACATACGCATTAAATGCATACGTAAATGAATATAAATGCAAATTCTTGCTACGTTTTAAATAATTCTTTTAGCATTTATTATTTTTATTACAATTAGAAAATTATTCCCTGTATACTGTTCTATTTATCTAACGATGCAAGTTGCTGACAAATCGAGTAATCACTTTTAAAAATAGATTTAAGAGTATAATTTAAAAAAAAATTTTTTTCGTGTATAATAATATATGATAATTAAATTATAAATAATATAAAAATTAAATAAAATCATATGTAAAAGCATTATAAACAGTGTGGATTTATTTTCTATGGAAAATATATTTGCTCAAATTAATAATTAATAATTAAAAATTAATAATTTAACGTTGTATTCATGGCAATTATAATAATACTATTGCGGTTTTGTCTCTTTAATCTCGTTGTTGATATCGCAATGTTATACTGATTTATAATTATATGCAACTAATTTATAATTAATTAATTGCAATTTTAACAAAAATATATTAGATATGAATATATTTGTGTAATCTCTTGAGAGACATTTATTCATTATTGTTAATATTGCACATTGTTTGCAATACCTCAACAAACGTTTGTTGTAGCTTTTGTAGTAGTAAAGTAAAAAAAAATATTTGTTATTATTGGATCATTACAGTCTTTTTCTTGTCTTTATTATAATCCTTGTTTACGTTAAAGCAGACTCCTTTGTTTTCTATGAAATACCAGTAGAAAGAGAAGAAATGAGGAAGAAGCATAGAGGGAGACTGATGGAAAGTTTGAAGCTAGGGGGTCTTCTATCGATGGTATGCTATTCCGCGCCAACGTCGTCAATAACGGAAGATATCGATATGTAATTCCTAGTTTCAAGGATGATGAGAAAAGTTCTCGTGCCGTTCATAAAATATATAACGGATGTACTATTCATTACTGTCGAAGGGGGACTCAACGGTAGTAGCCGGTCGCACGAGAAAAACAAAACATTAAGTAGATGGGAATACTGTAGCGAACATCGAACTTCGAACCCTCGTCGTCGACTACAATTCTGTTTTTTTATAAGCAATGTGAGAAACGAAGCGGGCGATATTAAACTTCGACATTCTTTTACAAGCGATTGAGAGAAAAGTTTCGTATCCATAATATACATTTGTTGTTGCCAGACAATTGCGAACAATCCAATTATTATGGATATTATCTTATCGATTAAGTCCAATTAAAATATAATATACACTCACTAATTTAATGAGTTAATAAACTCGGAGTTTAATTTCGAATCTCTAGCTAGAATGTGATTTTTTATCTTTTTTCGTATAATTAATTACTGAATATATGCAATTATTACATTTATACGCTTGGTGCTACTAATTAGAAAAGAAAATAGAAAAAATGAATTAATTAATAAGTATTCTATAAAATATTCAATAGTTCTCAGTAAAACAGAAATGCAGGTAACGTATAAAAACATGAAATTTTAACCGCGGATACCAAATGCATTTACATAATCATACGTATCTTTTTGCTGGAGATTTAAAAAATTGCGTACACTTTTCGATCGCTCCAAGCTCTCAGGCAAATACAATGAATTTCTCCTTTTCTAACATACAGACTTTTCTTTGATAATGTGCAGACAGAATCGACTACTGCCTTATTTTTCTTCCTCTGGATGGAACAACATTATTCCATATGAAAATTATATTCTACACTATTTTCATCACACTTTATATCTTTTTTTTTCTTTATTTTTTGTATTTTATAAAATCATAAGAATTTTTGTAGGTACTATAAGATAACAAATACCTCAGATATAATTCAAGTTTTGTGAATTTCAAGTAAATTTCAATCATTTGATTCAATTTAAAATGGGTATCTCTTATGTATGTATATCAAGAATTTTAGATTTGAAACATTTCAGTGATTGCAATCGTTTTTCCAATATGCTATATGTTTATTTCTTTGTCTATTTTTTTTCATTGCATTGGCAGTGTTACTATAGTGACAGCGGTTGCGTTTTTAACCGAATGTTTAATTTTTTTATACAGCGTGAACCCAAAATGACGTATTAAATTTTATGTGTTAATATTGCGCGTATCATTTTACAGACTAGCGTCAGTCGAAATTGCTGCTACGATAAAACATGCCTTTTTATGAAATATCATTGCATTAACTTTGTTATATGTGTTGTATGACAATGGAAGTTTTAACGGTCGTTTAACAGCTGTCATATCAAAAATATTTCTAACGCGGTAAAAATGTCAATTACAATGTCGTAAGCGTTTATTATCTCTACTAACTATAACTGAGAAATCAACATTGTTAACAAATTTCTTATAAATATATGTATATCTTCGTAATATTTAATGGATTTTTAAATATATTATTTTAACATAAAATATAAATGTAAGATCAATATTTATAAGTTTTGATTTTATAAGCAAAGAAAATAATCTTCATCGCTGTGGCTTCGTTGATCAGATTTAAATTATGCGATTTTATAAGAAAAAGAAAACATAGTTTACGATCGATAGATGTTATTAAAATTCCATAGAGATTGACAAAATTATTTTTAATGTTGCTAAAATGTTAATGATTTTTAAATTTTATGTTTAAACATTTTTAAAAATATTTTTAAATGTAAATATTTTTAAATGTTATTTATATAAATAATCTATATAGATACAAACATTAGTATAAATGGTTCACAGTGTATCTCTTTTTAATATGATACTTTCTATTCTTAAGTGAATAAATATCTAACATACGTTGCAATTAGTTCTGCAAGGTAGTAAATATTCCTTAAATCCCAAACACGTTGTAATAACGACGTTGCATAACACCACGATCGATGTGAAACGTGCGGATGATGTCAAGCGCGCGCGAGATAAGTTAATATTATTACGACAACTTCTACCACATTGTATTTCATCGCGAGTGTATCCCTACTAGTATACACTTACTAGTATACCTATTAGTATATTAGTATACTTACTAGTCTATTGTGTTATTGTAACGGAGAATTATTCGCATTAATGAAAACTCGAAATATTCCGCGATAAAGGAATACACTGTCGTAGGCAGAATGCAAAGTGCAATGGGTATGTCTCATTAACAGGCATCGTTATTTTCTCAAACGGAGCATCGGCTTATTATGAACCGCCGTAATTGTATGTACGTCTCGTCTCCCATTTCTCCTCGAAGAGTACGCGGGCGTTTTAGGCTTTCTATCAAAGAGCTTGCAGTTTAAGAAGCGGAAGGAAGAGGCGATGGAAGGCATGGAAGCAGTCGGAGAGTGGCCCTTTCAACGGAGACACTTTGCACCTGTTGAAGGTACAGCCACTCCTCGATCTTGCCAAACCCTCCCACTCAAAGTGATCTCCAACCTCTGGCAGTTACTAGAAAAACGCTGGCGTTTTCCCTCCTAGCGCCCGATTTCGTTTCGTTGACATCTCGGAAATTGGTTTTCGATATGAGCCGCGACGTAGGTATCCCATTGTTCCTTGTGCGTGCGACAGCTGCTCGAAAACGCATCCCTTCTTGGATTTTTTCTTTTCTTTTTTGACACATGTACACCTTTCGCAATAGTACACTTTTCGTACGCGTTGGAAAAGTTCGGTAAAAGAAGTCTAAATTATAATCAGGAGTCGAAAGGAAATTCCACGTTCAACTCAAATATTCATTCGTCATCGAAGAATTCTCGAATTCAAAACACAAGAGCAAAACTACAATGCTGTTACGTATGGAAATGATATTCAATATTTGTGTCAACGTTATTTGAAGTTGTCACAAACAGCTGTTGCATTCTTGCACAGTACGTTTACGAGAATGCATATTGCAGCTACCTTGCGCGTTTCCATATTCGAACCATACAACATTGTGATGACTGAAATTGGCTACGAAAATGAAATATGTTAATCAATAATTAATAAATTTTTGTCGTGTAAAATTATTTCTCCCGAGATTTGCTAATCCGCGATATATTCCAGCGATATACAGGGCTTCGTGAAATGCCGGAAATCTCACGGATATTCTGCACCTGTATTTTAACGCAATGCGAAATCATTAGAGAGGAACGCTTTGGAAAAGCGCGTGTTAACTACGGACCGCAACGCAGCGTCGTTCACAGGCAAAATTTTGAAGAAAATTAACGCGCTCCGCCCGAAGTTGCGTCGTCTACCGTGTCCAGGTGTACACGGGCCGTTGCGCGGAGCTTGCGAAAGCAGCCGGGGGCTAACTCTTCCGCAAGCTCGCTCGGGTCTACGAGCCGTGTCGGTGCTACCGCTCCGCGCCGCGCCGTGCCAGGGCGAAGTGCATTCGATGTTCGCAGTTCGCTGCCATGGCAACAATCCCCTACAAACAAAATGCATCGTGTGCACACGACATGCCACGGTTCTCCTTGTCGCGTCGGGGCCGGTGCCCACCCGCCGTGCGTTTAGTCGCCACGGAAGGAACCGTTGCCGGGGTGAAGAAATGCCACCGGACAGGACGAGACACGACTGTAAATTCCGAGCGTGGCGAGTGTCGGAGGGGACGGCGGCCCCGTGTGCTTTGCGAGATAAATCGTCCGGCTAGCTCGTGCACTCGCACGGCTGCCGGGAGTGTCGAAAGGGGACACCGGTGAGCACGCGATCGGCGCCGATGATTAACGGTCGATTAAAGATAAGCGCCGACTGTTCGTTTTGCTACGTCGACATGCCGGCGAGATGTGTTGTTACGTGGTTAACGCTTTCGCGATCGATACGGTCGATGCGTACATTGTTGCGCGAGTCTATTAATGAATTCCGTACATCGAGTTTCTGTTTAAACGTAATGTCGATTTAATAATAATTACTAGCTCATATTATTACGAACTAATAATTATTAGTTTCATGAATAGAGACTGCAATCCTGTAGTTTCAGTCAGATTACGTACATAAAGTTCAAATAAAAATTCAAGTACTATACATTTACGTTTTAACAGCTTGAATCATATTTGTCGATTTTAAATGAAACGAAACGAACGGGATATCGGTTTTTACTTTTGTAATAAACACGCGATATCGTTTCAATGCCAGCATCTCGACACAACGAACGAGAAATGGAACGAAATAGTGTCTCGTAATCACAGACATTTGTCGCGCCGCGCTGATCGAAAAGCGACGTGGTAATCAACCGATAAAGAAACGACCTTTCTATCCTCTTAAACGTCACGGCGACGTTTTCGAATCCATACGGATTAGAAAATCCAATATAGAAAGGAGAAACGCCACGAGGGCGTAGCGGAACCGCACGAGCGAGAGGGTGACCGAGGTCGCGCCGAAGGGAAATGGGTAGAAGAGAAGAGGAAAGGTCGGAGGAGGAAGAGACGGGGGTTAGTGAAGAGGAAGAAGGAGAGGGGGGAGAGAGAGAGAGAGAGAGAGAGAGGGTGAAGAGGGCATAACACAATTACATGTGGGGTTGATGCCGAGCCCGCTCTCCGTACGGCATAGCGGGCGGGATGAGGGTCGGGGACCGCGCGGAGGGTGCCCCAACGTTGGGTGGCAAGATTGAATATGAAAGTTTAATGCGAGCAATATCAGCGCCACTGCCCCGGCCCTCGGCTACTCACTCTCAGACGTCTCGACTATCAGGGTGCCCATCTTGGCTGTATCTCTCTTTATATCGCGAGTGCGCTCACACCGGCGCGGCGGCTTCGAGCGGGAAAGAGGCAGAGAGCGCTTCGAATCTTTGATGTCCCGAGGTAACCCGCAGGTCGCCTCGAGCTTGTTCCACGCTCGCGCGTAAATTCCCAACCGATTTGAAAAACTGATTTGTCAATCCGCAGCCGCGCGTCGCTTTCGACAAGCGTGTCCATTTCGATGCAAACAACGTTTAGAACGCAACGCGCAACGCGAGAACGTAATTAGCACCTCGTTGGCTCTCCTCTAGACCCGAATATCGGCTATTTTCAACGCGCGAGAAATAGTAGGACAGAAAAAGGGAAGCCTACGATATTGTCAATGATATATTCAATTTCCTTTTGCATTCTATCTACAAATCGCTAACTGTCACGATATATATCTATTACAACCTGAATTATTTTTACATTAAGTATATCATTGGACATTGGACAAGCTGTTATATATTCATTATTAATCAATGTCGTATGTAATCTTATAATCTTCTATTTCACTAAAATATCTTCGAATTCTCATCCTAATCAAAAGAGCGGCATAAACGTATTATAAAACAGTTAGCAATCGTTCAGCCTTTATTCTCGCATGAAAAAGAATAATTATCAATTAAAAACTTACTTTTGTGTAAAGATACCTGCTTGTAGATGGGATTCACGAGCTCACTAAGGCGTTTAGTGACTATGCCTTCGGCTATTTGTAAAACTTTCCTCATTAATTACCGACAAGATTCGATTTCGTCCCCTCCCTTCCATACCAATCTCCCATCCCAACCTTTTCTCACTATGGTTTTGCCCCTTTGTCCGCCATAACGAAACGAACTTTAATAGTGAATTAGAACGTGCGTTCCTGCAACCGGCAATTATCTGCCAATTAAGCCGAATGTGACATCGCCGAATCACATTTTTAATTAAAAAAATACATAATATATATAGGAGATTTTATGTCATAAATTACAATTAAAAAAAAACCGTTAAAGATAGTTCCTGTATTCGAACTGAAAGTAATTCCATGATAACATTTTATCATTGACGGAAGGTTGTGACAAAAAGTCAACCCTCAATTCCCACTACGCGTAGGAATGTCACAGAAAAATTCCTTCAGCTAACTATGTCGCCCTACTTTATCCTTTCAGCGTCACCTCAGCACATCTGCGAGTATATCTCTCCGTCAAAGAAATAACTCCCGGTACACCTTGTACGTGTCAACGTGGTTAAAAATACAGACGTACCTATACGCACATCGCGCGAAGGCACACCGACATACCGACATTTCTTACGGCGGAAAGTCCCCTCTAGCCCGTGCTTCTTACGTTCCGCTATCGCGCGCCGAATAATGCAAGCTCCCTCGGAACGACACTGCTTTAGTGACAAGCACCTTTAAGAGTTTAGACATGCGTCAACTTAAGCAAATGCAGATCAGAGCAACGACGCGCGACGAAGTGCTCGGATCTGACAGAGAGCTGGCGGAAATGTTGACTGGCGATAGAGGCAAAGCAAGATAGTTGGTAATATCATAGTGGGAGACCTCTAAAACGGAATGATGGTTACGTCATGGAAGACCCCCACTGCAAGATAGGCGAAGACGCGATACACGTTTATATGTGGGATCATGTATGCTGCGGTGCGTCTGCGGCTGTCCGCAAGCGGCAAGATCGCAGATAACATAGGTTTACATATCTATGAACGAAGAACTCATAAACACGATAAAATTTTAACTTGTCATAAATTAGGAGTAGAACCGAGTTTTACAGTTTTAGCAAATAATCTCTCTGTCTCTCTTGTTTAGTCTTCATCTTTTTTTTTGCAATTAATTTAATAGGAGAACATATGTCTTGTTGAGAGAGACGAGATCCCCAGCTGATAAAAATGAATGTCATTAACGTGTGATTAATTTGTGTAGATGCGGGAGACAGATCGTACCGTACGGGATCCGACACGGAAGGCGCAGCAACTACGGACAACCCTACAACGCCATTTCCTACGCCGCCCCCAACCTTGACACCGAATCATCGGCAAGCTTCTCCGTTTCCCCTCGAAAGCACAAACTCTCGCCGGCATCATTATAACGGCAGCATATCTTCCGAGAGATCTCGCAACGGCAATGGTAGGGAGTTAATTAGAACCGCAAACGGGTTGGTTTGCACGCAAGATGATACTTACGGGCTCGCCGCAAGATGAATCTCATCAAACGCAATTTTATACTGCGTTGTACAACCGTGACGCGTGCAAGACGAGCTTATTCCGGTAGATGGACGCAAGACGAGAAATCCCGGTAGATGGGCAATTTAAAGTGATAAGCAATGTGATATTATACAAGCGTCAACCCGTTTTAATACATCATTTCGCACTTCAATCCGTTAAAAAAATACTTATATCTCTAGTTATTAAATATCATGCACGTTTTATGTCAAATACCGTGTCATTAAAATTAAAATAATTCCTAGACGATATAAAAATTATTTGTTGAAAGTTAAAAATTTTACGTGAAAAGATATTATTTAATCTTGATAATTTCGCTTCTTTAAAAGTAATTTCAAAAGGATTAAAGGATTCGAATATTTTCTTTGTTCACGTGCTAATGGAAAATTGAATTAAACGTATGATTCTTGTTCGTTAGCAAAACCGGGGCTTTCCGATGGAAAAAAATTCCTCTCTTGCCAGGCTATTCAAAAATATTCGTATCTTCTTCATTTCAGGTGAGACCGTTTACGCGGCGTCCACAAAAAAGACGACTTCCGGCGGCGGTACCTTAGGTCGAAGAACACGCCGAGGTCACGCAAGCGCCTTGAGCAGTAGCTCCACCGCGAGCGATCGTTCCGAAACCGTCTTCCCCGATGAACACACTCGCATGCATCTCACCAATGGTGAGGATGAATGTACTGGAGTTTCTTTTTCACGCATACGTCATCGCGCGATTATTATTTCATACGCATGATCATCGCATCACATTGCATGCCGTCGCCTATCATCGCTTGAGGCACTTATTGTAATTATTGAATCGCAACGAGTGTATTAAATCAAACAATAAAATTTCTATTATTAAAGAAACTCAACAAAACAACTCATTCAACGTGACGAATCGGGATAAATCCCCATCGATCGTTCTGAGCGGATCGACCCTTTAAATCACGACGTAAAATTTGCCGCGGTGCGATAAGTTAACGATCCATGCCTCAAATGCGATTACCGGACTAACCGAGTTACCGGTTGGTATCGAGCCCCTGGCCGGAGTTAAATCGGGTTTCTCGTAAACGTGTTCCTCGTTAAAAGCTTAATATTAATAGTCACCTAGAAACGCGTGAACGGAAAAAGGGAATCGCATATGGAACTCGGCATCTATAGATTCTACGAATATATTCTTGTAGCTTCTAAAACTTTCATGCGGTATGTATGTATACGTTATCAATTATTCGAAATTATGTATTGAAAAAGAAGAAAGTTATAAGTGGAATACTTTCAACTTAGATTTCTTATAAATTTTATATAAGAGTTATATTAACGTAGTTATTATTAACGCGTTCTCATTACAGATTATTGAGGTCAATAATAACTTCGGAGGGTGTAAGAAAACACATTATCTCTTGTTAATTTTGTCCTAAAGAAACGTATAGCTATACAAATACCCTCATTAGGAGCACGCCTCGTCTCATGTTTCCCCATCGATGCATGTCTGCGAAGCTTCGTAAAACGGCCAAAGGCGAAAGATCTTGGCAAAGGTAAACGTTTCCGAGCCATGCGTTATTGCGTCGAGCGAACAATGCCGCAATTGACAAACTACATTATAAGCTGGCTCATTAAATAACCAAGGGACCTTCTATTCTGGCAGTTAGGTTCAGTGTTGTCTGATGCAGTAATGTACCGGCGGCAACACTAACAGTGTCGGTAGCTGCAATGGCAGTGGCAATAGCATACAAGTGCGAGAGGGAAAGGGAAAGAGAGTCGAGCCTGAGGCTAACGGAGTTAGCAGTTGGCGCCTGGGCTCAGCTAGTTAGAGCATAGACCACCGTCAAAGTTAACGTGACTCCGCCAACTATATTGTTTCAAAACGTCAACAGTATTTAGATCTCCTGTCGTTCCTGGGCCGCTATCTTGGCACACGCACTATCTCACCGTGTAACGCAGCTTCAAGCAGCAACCACCGGGAGATAAGAGAAAGTAGCTTTGCGGCTTTGAACCGGCGGCCGCGGTCGACGAGCGGCTTACGCTCGTCGGCTAAGTTTTAAACGAAATTTCGTCGGATCTCATTTCGTGTCGACGCGACGTCGATGCGGCGGCGGTCACGTCGGGTTCGAGGGAAGCTGGCTGCCAATTAGTCTACCGATATCGCGAGACAGCGAGAGCATGGATGAAAGGGCGAAGGATAGTCGGGCGGAAAGCTGGCGAGGGCGCGTGCGGCAAGGAGCGAGAGCTCCACCGCATCTTCGTGGACGGTTACCTTCGGAATTTCGAAGGCCGCATTGCTCCTGCCCGCTCGAGTGCGATCGCATTACGCGTAGGTTTCGTGAAAATTAGCGACGCGAATTAAGCTCATGGCGTTGGCTCATGAACAGTTACAACGTGTATAAACATGCGTTTAAAGTACATCGTAAGCGCGAGTGTATATTATATGATCATGTATAAAAATAAAATAATCCTGAAAGATAATATAAAACTTTCTATTTCCCTTTTTTTTCTATTTTCCTTTTAATTTTAGCCTTAAGGATTTATATTAATCTCAACGCTTTATATGTCACAGAAAATCCTTTTTACATATCACTAATTATCGATCAAGTTTCCCGGCAATAATTTTTTGACGCACTTTACGAGAGTGCCGATGGTGACGACGAGTATTATATAAGATATTGCAAGATACCGCGTATAATTACCGGGATCTCGTAAGCAGTAATTTGAGTCTGAATCTGCGATGGGATATTGCTTGCCAGAATGTCCCTGCGGTCTAATGGAGGCATGTCGCGGCATCTATTAGCAAATGGCTCCCAACGGTCAGGGCTTACCCGCGTTAACCCCGTGTGCGCCGCATCGCCAGAAAGACGATTGATATTACATTAGACCGCCGTAGTCTAATGTGGCCCAGTCGAGGAGCACGTTATTGAATTGGCGAACGCGCGAAACCCGATAACGTTACGGTAATTTGCTACCACAAAGCTATGAAATGCATACGCTAAATAAACGTAGTCGTCATCGTAAAATGAAGAATTAGTACGGTGGTACATGTAAAATACGCTGTAAATATGTTAACTCTGTCACAAAACTGTGAATAAGTGAAAATTGAAAACAAAACATAATTTTATCGATGTGTGTAGTAAGTACTTTTTACAATTTTATATGATTCATCATAAATTTTTGTTGATCCATGGGATCTTCAAACAATCATTAAATTCGTAAAATTGTATACATATTACGTACATTTATACAGATATATTAATTAAGAGAAATGCACAATTTTTAAAAATTAATAAATGTGTACAATGTAAATGTGCAGGAGCAAATCACCACGTTGGTGGAAAATAAATTTTCCGCGGGTTTTCGCAATCGTTCAACGATGGTCGGTAATTTTTGACGGGTTCTGATGCGGGTTGTTGCATTTAATGCCGTGGAACAAATCATGCGCACCAGCAAACTTGATGTTATCAATTCGATCGATTGATGTAGGTTTCGCGGCATATGTTGCATGAACGAAATAAATGCACGCGGAATTGACTTATGTATACAGTCAGATCAAAACTTTAAAAATAACCTACAGCACAAAAATACGCAGCTATTTTTAATAAAACGATAATACGGTCGGGCAAACCCTGTCCGGTAAATAACGCGCGCGAATTTCGCTTTTTGATCGTAATGTTTAAT
This sequence comes from Tetramorium bicarinatum, assembly GCA_928718305.1. NCBI lineage: Eukaryota > Metazoa > Arthropoda > Insecta > Hymenoptera > Formicidae > Tetramorium > Tetramorium bicarinatum. The sequence continues at coordinate 13,554,828 of OV788329.1, forward strand.
CAAGAACGCTTGATTCGTCTCTTCTAACTACAATCGAATACTTTTTATGACGATTCGAAAAGTTATATACGAATGTGTCTGCTTGGATAAGTGCCAAGTTTCGACAAATAGGAATAATTTCAAGCGCCACTTGCAAACTATGCCAATAGTCCATGTTCGCCATTACCATTATTGTTCCGTTCTTTTTAGACCATCTTTTTTCGGACTAGATATGTATGGTAATGTAAATCTTTTATTACATTTAATTGTTTGCAACACAAATTTTTTATTGTTTGCAGAAATAAAAATCAATGTTGATATTGTAAAAAAAAGGCAGATACTCTCAATGTTGATATTGTAAAAAAAAGCAGATACACTCCGCGACAATGAAAAGAACACGCGGCAATTAAAATCGCGAGACATTAAGTTTATGGATAACGTCATAACGGTCCTGTCTCATCACTTTACTACCATAATGCTAAGGTAAATAATTCAAACAGAATGTAATCAATGCACAAGCTTAATTGTCGTAAATTATCATATAATGCTCAGGTTACGAGCAACGTGATATTTATGAACTTCTCCTCCGTGAAAATTCATCGTAGTCAACCTGTTTTATGAAACTTCATCCTATTCTAAATACATATGACTACCTTTTTCTTGCCTTACAATCACCAGAAAAAAATTAAGGAAAAATTTTAATCGTCAAATATAAATAAATAAATTTGATTCTATTATTTTGCTATGTATAGAAAATCCGAAGATATAATAAAAGCATTATATCTTACCAATTTATCAATGGTAAATGGATCTGGGCGAGGCGCGGATGAAATTTTGTGTGTCCAGTGCGAATGAAGGCGGAAACGGTACATAGAAATTGTACGAGACAGTTCGGACGAAGCATTCACGAATGCTAACTCGGTTTATTAGACTGTTTGGTCCGGAAGGAGTCAAGCCGGAACGATTCGTTGGACTGGTTATCGGACAGTAGGTACGGTACCTTCCTACCATCGCGGCAATACCGCGCCAGTCTAGCGCTGGCAAATAATTCGTATTTACATGAACGTGTACTCCCCGACGCGGCGGAGGCGTTAGACCGACAAATCGAATTACAGACGCGAATCGCTAACCGCATCAAGTCACTGTCGGCTACCTTGCATCCCCTTGCACTGTCTGACTAACCCTTCTCGCCGCCCGCGGATGAGGGATAACTCGGTTGAACTCGGTATCGGTGATGCGCTGGCATAGTACATAATTGGCTCACAACGATTGGCCAAGACATACCGCCGACGACGTTATATTGCTCAATAATGTGTCCAATTAGATGTCGTACTGTAACGCCAAATAAGTATATGTACGCTTGTCACGTTTGTAATAACAGTCGAAAGCAATATCCAATAAATTCCATTAAATATAGTATCAAGAAAGTTGAATGTCTTAAGTAATCGAAATATTTGAACGATATATTTAAAACAATTTATTTGCTCTAATAATGCGATTTTTGTTAAGACGCTTCATAAAAGTTTAAGAATTATAAAAAATTGTATTTAGAAATAAATTGCAGTTTCTGTATAAGCAAAATTGCTTAAATTTTACGAATATAAAACTAAAAAAATTAATCTTCTTAGTTCTTAAAAAAGATTCTTTTCATATTCGTAAAAGGCAGAATGAACGAATTTTAATTTTAATGTAATATATTCTGCCATAACGGAATAAGCCGCATTATGTAAATAGTGAAATCTGTATTACCGAGTTGTATCATGTTCATCATTTTGGAGAATTAGATTGCACTGCACCTATTGCCATCAGAAACTGCATGATTTATTTTGCGCGTTCTGTAAACGCTATCCTATGCTTTATGAGAGACAGTAACGCGGTTTGACCACTGGTCAATGATGTACCAGTATTAGCTATAATTGGCTGGAACTGTATTGATCTAACTTTCATGTAGGCAGCGTTACCTCCTATCCTTGCTGCATATAATTAGTTATGTTGGCGAATTTACATATACAGTGCAATAAGTCGTTTAGTAGAATTCAGTAGAATTTACGCGGGTCAACAAATCTGGAGATCTTCGACATTACACGTTACGTTAGCCCAAGTAATGGACTTATGTGTGTGTGTGTGTGTGTGTGTGTGTGTGTGTGCGAAACGTATAAAAAAACATGATGTCAAATATATCCATTAAATAGATAATAAAATTGTTTGTTGCCAATCGTCGATATAATTGATCTACTGGAGATTCATCAAATTTCGTTGCGCTCGTTGCGAGATATTTTTGCTTTTGGCAATTTAACCGTCGGATTAAATTTAACCGGTTTTAACTCTTTCACCCGCATTCTAGCGATTTAACGTTAACGTGCAGCATATTTCGCAATTTCAGAAGAGCCGTCTTCAAATATGTACTTTTCCCGGGCTTTAATTTGATGCCGCATCGTGCCGCATGCGTAAAGCAATGTAACTATTAGGAAAACGGAATGTATTCTGCGACCTATCGTTATAAAACATATAAGTCTGTAAAATAATACATTGCGGATTCAAGGGGGATGGGGGGCTGACCCTCTCTGCAGCGATTTCGAGATTTTTCCTACCCCGTTGTCAATGCGATCGACTTTGTAATTGAACGTTACAGGTGTTCTGAGCACTTGAACGATGCCGGCAAATTGTTCAATAACTGGAACAAATGTATATTTCGACGGTAAAGTTGTTCGAGATACGCGACGGACGCGGCTGGCACTGACAGCTACGCATTGCGCATTTCACGGTCCGGTTTAATTAAGCGATTATTACTGCTTATTACGGAAAATATCGACGCTACTCCCAGATGACTTCGCAGAAATAATTTCCCTATCGCGTTTATAATTTCTACAATTAATTAGACTTCGATCTGGATTCAAGTGATAACGGAAAATCGTCGAAAATCTAGATTAATCTCAATGCAAAGCGTTGTTAGGAAGCGAAAGCGAATATTGCACATATATCATTATCATTCACATGCATGACAATTGCATTAACCTTCGACGCCATTCGATTCAGTGACATTCTAAAATGCATTTATGATCTCGTTTTTGCCATAAAATTATTAAATTAATCATGAAATGATTACCGTTTTATCTCGAGTGTTCTCATTCTGCATTGATTAATTAATTGAAAATTCCTAACTGCCAAAGAGATATTAGTATTATCTATTAATTATTTCTTTTAGCGTTATCCCACAATCAGTAATTTCAACATTACTATTTATGGAATTTTGATGATGAATACAAATTTGGAAAACTGATCATTTATTACGTTCAGTGCTTTATGTTCGCCTTTGTGCAAATTTGTTTTAACGTAAATCTATCGCGTACAATAATTGAAACTAATTCATCATATATCTCATCTGCATGATGTAATTTTTTATTGGAATTTTCACATATGCACATGCCAATCCCGCCGCACTAATGCACTTTTCTCTCTGCACATTCCTTGACGCACAGGTCTACCCAGGCCTATTTATCTCACAGGTATGTAAGCAATTTGTAGGAAGACATGAATGTATTATGTATAGATTTGTTGTTAATGTTACATGCATTTGCTTTTTATCTACTCTCTTTACGAACAACATAATACAACACACTAATTATGGAAAAACATTGCATAAAAATTGTTTCACTGTTTTACAATGTTTCAATAATTATTTTCTCATATTTTTAACGTTATTTTAACGTTAATATTGCCTGAGCATTAATATACATGTATAACTTTCTTCTCGTCAATTATTAAATGGGGTTACTTACTACTGACTTGCTTGCCGATGCAAAGAATTGTGGTAATTATGAGATATTAAACTATTGTTTAATATGTGGCTCGAGTAATTGTCTTGACATTTACAGCACACATCCATAAGTTATAACGACTCGCTTAATAGATTTTAATCCGCAGGACCAGGGACCGAAATTCCATTATCCCACATCCGAGTTACCACAACCAAGTTACGTAGCTTCACGAAAGCGCGATAGACCACTGTATTGCAGTTAAACTTGATTTACAATAATGTGCTCTGTAACATTAACAACCTTTAATGGTTATACATTGCTCCAATTATGTATATATGTTCAACATGGTATCGGTTTATAGCGTCATCGTCGACTGTTTTGGCTAATTCACCATAACTGGCGCCCGTACAAGTAATACAAAATGCCAGAGATGAAAAACGTATAAAATTTAGAATTATTATCTTCTAATTGTGCTGAATATATTGATTAACGGCGTTTTAATGTTTTCGAATATCAATTGGTTCCGTCCGATTGAGAAGCGAGTTTTTCGCGGATAGACTCTCAAATATTTTTGTTGCCCTCAACATGCCTGGTGGGCAATTCTTTGTGCTCTTTGTGTTTAGGTAACTTTAATTATTCTTTGGTGGAGTTTCTTTCAAGTTTCAACAACTTTATAAGTAACTTAACTACGGGAACGCTCGCAACGCTGAGCCCCGAAGGGCCAATAGCGAAAGGGTAGAAATGGAAAATTCTTAGTATTGCTCTATTAAAGCTCGCCACAATTACTATGTTTCGAATACAAGAACTTATGAAATTCTCAGAAAATATATCCATTATTAACATATACCACATATATGCATGGATTACTTGAACGTGTACGCGTGAACAAAACGAGACACATAACGCATTGTGGCATGTCGCTGTCGTAGCTTTTAATGTGCATTTATGAATAATGGCACCGGAATTGCAACTCCGTTAATATCTCAATTATGGTGCTTAACTATTATTCAGTATTTCCTTGTATATTCCTTCGCCTATAATGGGTAATCAATTTCGTCATGTAATGGCAGAGATTCTTTGAATTTGCATGCATAAAATGTTACGAGGAGATGCCTAATTATTGATGCCGCTTAATTGCTCGCAGCGTTTCTATGGGCAGACTAGAATTTCATGAATGCCACGTAAGGGAGAACAATATCGCAATGAAATGGATGGAATTGCATCTATACACTCAATAATTCGCAAGATAAACACCAAATATTTTGAATTTATCGTATTAAATAAATCTGTTATTTGGAAAATCAAAAAAATTATCCAAATTGTGAGATTAAATTTTCTAAAGATCAACAGTTTGTTTTCTATAGTTCTTTTACATAATAAATAAATGAACAATTTAATTTCTCATATAATCGACACAATTAAGTGAGATTAAATTTTCTAAAGATCAACAGTTTGTTTTCTATAGTTCTTTTAGATAATAAATAAATGAACAATTTAATTTCTCATATAATCGACACAATTAATCTGATTCAAATTTACTAATATTATATCAAGTGTTTACGTAATATAATATTCCATATTGATGTTGCTCAACATATTATTTATCAAATTTTGTTCATGCTTTTAAATAAACATGAATTGTGCGGTAAGGGACAATGTACACTCTAATAGATTATTCTGCATTTTCAGATACCGGTAGGGACTCTCCTCCGGAACCCGCGCCACCGGAAGTACCGCCGCGTGGACCGTCTTTACACGCAACGCATACTTTACGCACGCAACAAAACCGAAATGGTTGTCCACCGAACGCATCAGGAAGTTTCACTGTGCCAAGTGACCAAATGCCGACCGAGACATACTCAGGTAAGTAACAATTCATCCGACGGTTCACACATTCTAATGATATTCGTTCAGAAAATTAAATTTCAAAGGTATAACATAAGTTAACTGTTACTTTTATTAATAAATTTATATGTATATGTTTCTCTGAAAAAATAATTTCGCCTTTAAATTTCTCGTGCGCGAATGCGTTATTCCTCCGTAAATTAGTGTAAATGCATGTGCGAACACGGATGTCGCTAGTACTCCATGAAAAGAGCAATGTAATGACAATTGAATCGTAACATGATCCATTTCGCTAACCCGTGGATACCATTATATGATGCGGTTTAGTTTTCACTGGCGAATGTTTAATTTGGTGCATGCTCCGGCGCCAATTATGTAGATGTGCAGATATGTATGCAGTGGTATGGGGTATCTGTTTAAACTAATGGGGTGTAGATCAAGGGGGGGTTTGCATTAAAGCACCCGTTAATTCATTGTAAATATACTCAGCGTATATTCGTTTCTCTATATTTCTATGTACATACCATTAGTATATTCCTGTGACTAAACATTGTTTGTACTAGTTGTGACGATTCTGAACATTGGAACGTGCACAGAGATTACATACACGTGCGATTAACGTATGGTTGCATTCGATTCACGTACCACTGCGCTAAACATTTGTATAATAATAGAAACGCGACATATTAACAAGCACGATTACTCGTATGCGATGACAGTTAATGAGGCTGTCGGTATTATAATTTGCAATGTTTGATTATACTTATTTTTTTGTTGCAATTATTCCTATAAAAGCAACAATTTTTGTCATTATAAACAATTATTCAGTTTCTTGAAATCATAGGAAATTGTAATAAACATTATGTACGTTAGTAATACGTACGTTTAATCTGCCAATAATGTAAATTTAAAATAATCGTTTGAATACTGAAAAGTATTCTTGCATTTCGAATTTAAAAAAAAATAAAAAACGTAAATCCGAGATCCTTTATGGGAATACAAACGAAACGTTATTCAGCGCACTTTATTTCCACGGGATCACTCGAATTTTACGAGAAGTGTTTTGCCAGTATATCGAATGTTCACATGGCTCACTATGCTTACACGGGAATTTATTGTAATGCATTCTCGATAATCCGTACCGTTTTAACGGAGCGCAAAGTTTGACCAAACGCAACGATTCGCCCTCGCGCAAAGAACTGCGCGCGCTTTCAGTTCAATGCGATTCAACAATATTGATTCCGCGTCAATTACTAATTAATGTGAGCCACGTGCTGTTATAAACGTAGACCTCAATATGTAGACAAATCTTGGGATAGCACTGTGCTTTATGTGAATATAATGTGATCCCATGTTAAAATATGCATGCGCTATGCGGTACCAAATCTGTTGCCGGGAAATTATTGAAAGTTATATCGTTCACGCGCACAACGAAACAGTATTTAGTACAAGCATCATAGAGATAGTAAATGCACATGCAAATTGGCGCGATGTTATAATCTTGTTGCTTCAAATTTATTGAAGTGCAAAAAATTTAGTACCTCTAATGGAGCAACAGTAGAGCTCGAAATACAAATGCAATATTTTCCAAATAATATTATAATTAGAAGAGAGTGAGTATTAATAACAGGCTACGCGAATATTGCAACATATGCGTAGAAATGACAATTTTTGTATGTATAATAAAACTTTTTCATTCATACATGTTTTCTTTCTCTCGCGTATTATTGTAATATGTTTACGTATTTTCTATCAATGTATAATGAGATTTTTTGTTACATTACGTTATATTACGTGTGCAAAATTTTTATTCTTTATTATCACCCTATCAGCAAGTCAATAATGTCATGCGTAACTTTCTTGATAATTCGACGCACATGTGCACTTGTATTGAACGCAATTAAATAGATCTTATGACAGATTTGATATTGCGTATTAATTATATTGCTTGTTTAATATCGAATAAGATACTATTCATTCAGATCACAAGAAATATTTTAAAAGCTACAAAGACTCCATACATTTTATGTACAACATTTTATAAGCAATATATAAATTGAAATGAATTATTTAAAACATGTTTTATTAAAAAACGAAAAATCACATAGTTTTGACTTATTGAAAACATTTCGAGAGATTGCTTCTACTCTCGAGCAGATAATTTGTGAGAAAAAAAATTCACGTTATCTTTCTGTCTAGGGAGAGACCAATATTATTATCTGGGGGTACTTAAGCTTCGCGCATTTTTGCATAACTGGAAATTAGAAATAATTATTGTTGCACCTCGGGGAGCAGCGGTGTCGCGCAATAGCAATGCAGTGCACAATAGATAACTCCCTCAATGCCTTTTCGCGGGATATGCTCATCGAAATTCATGCGAATAAGTAACAGAGGATTACTCTGGGGAGACTTCTAATAATTTCGCCAGATAAACGATTGTATTTAAATATTGAATAAAGATAATAATTTTATTAATTTCTCGCTATATTCCACATGAGAAATATTTAATGTTAATCTCAAAAACTTGGCGGGATTCTCAAAGACACATACATGCCGATTCGATATAAGAATTCATATTCTAATATTAATAGATAAGATTGCGTTAGCACCAAGAATAATGTTGCTGTTTATGACGTGAGTATGGCAAGAGAAAGTCATGTAATGAACAGATTGGAGATGCACCCGGACTAAGTTACATACAGTTGGTTAATGACACTTCATAACTTTGCTCTAAGTACAAGTGGCCACCCATAGTTCTGTAAAGTTTACGGAGCGTACGCGAGCACTCACTTGGTTTCTCCGCGCATCTCTTTCTCTCGTTAAGAAGCATTTGCTAAGATAATTATGAATATAACTCCAGACGAAACTTGCTTGTCCAGCTATTTTATGGCGAAAACGATGCAGCCGAGCGTACATTGTGTGGTATATAAAATTTTTCATTATAACTTTTTTTCTATGATAAGAGATATCAACGATATAGTATTTTCAATTTGCAGTGGCATAACAACTCTTTCTAATCACGAATAAATACTGAGTAAATATTGAAGATTATATTACAAAGGTGGAAATAAATTTGATCGCTAGTCTGTCCGAGATCTAAAACTGATGGAAACGCATAATACTGCACTAACAACTAAGCTTCTGAATAAATAGGTTTACTTAATAATTCACGCGCAACAATATCAAACTAAACATGAATTACATTGAAACTAGGCGCCAAGTCATTAGCTGCTACCGAAGGGGAGATCGTCATACACCACTTTACCCCAGCTGATTTTCTAGAAGGCACCGCCCCACGATATGACGCTTCAAAGGATCCCTTTAATCGTTTCGAGTTCCAACAGGAATTTCTACTACCGCGCCTTCTCCGCTCTGAACTTTCGCATCTTGTGAAAGATGAACTCGATCTACGAGCCGTTGTTTGCTCACGCGGGGGTGAAAGGCGGGCGAATGTTTGCCTTCTTCTGGGGTTCCTGGCTTCCTAATGTCTCGCCGAGATAGAGGCCGCGCGTCGTAAAGTGGACGGAAATTTTATTAGTATAATCGTCGCATTAACACCGAGGTCATTGCACACACGAGAAAGTGACTATTAAGAAAGGGATGGCGAGGAGTGCGGAGGGTGAAAATAATGAGTGAGCCTTGGATTGGTTGACCGGAGAAACGATCGCAAATAGAGGCGCGAGAACTGCGCAATGCTTTGTGTCCCTTTGCTGGAATTGCTCTGTATTAATTACCGGCTCACTAATTACAATTTATTAGAGACTGATGCTCATGCCACGTGGAACCGAGTCGAGACGCGCCATTATCGCTTCGCTTCGAACGAGCACCTATGTCGTAGCGTCGTTTCAAGGCAACTTCATTATGCCATCGATTACATCTTGCACTGGCGCTGTAAGAACGTTGAAGCGATCCCATATCCGATCCTCTGGAGCATCTTTTAACATGTATCAGTCCTTTTTCATTCGAAACAAACGTTTCTAGATTTTCCTTTACGTTTCATATGAGGCCTCGAAAAATTATCGTACATTTTGTTGCATTATTGAATATGCATACATGATATGTATATTGCATTCTTTTGTATCTTAATACAAAAGAGAGAGAAATAAAAAAAAAGAGAGAGAAAGAGAGGAGGGTCTTCAAATTTCTAAATAAATAATTAAATTTATATAGCGAACATGTTTTAAAGGAACGCTCACTTCCATGTAGTTACTATCAAAGAAGAAAGTTTACGACGACGATAACGCGTGCCGTGACAAATTGCCTTTAACCTATTGCGCGTTGGCTTAAGGATGCAAGATACATCTCCGGCGATAAGTAAAACGAGCACACCAGCAACGAGAATATAATAGGACGCTTTTTCCACAATTTATAGAACGTTCAGGACGTTATAGAAGGAACAAAAGCATATAGTCTCATCGGCTATTAAATTCTCACTTTGTGCAGACGAAACGCATTGCCATTCTTGAATCCGGTAATATTTGCCTTACAACTGGTATGATTGCGGATTGAACAATGCTATTAGCTCAAATATAAAAATAATTTTCATTTTTTTAAATAGTATATATTAATTCGAAAGCTACACATTCAAAAAAGAAAAGAATGATAAAAAAAGAGAGTAATAGTACATGAAAAAGCAATTAAATTCAACGATTAATTATCCAAATAAGATATATAATAAGCTTAATATTTTAATTTTTTAACATAATATGATAATTTATTTAATCTCTATACTTCTGTTTGAGAAGATTATATTTAATGGATCTCTGCACCACTACTTACTTGAATATTTTATTAGGTCATATTTTATTCGTAAGTCCTCATTATAGGATAATACGCATCAAATATCGATTCTCTAAAGTAGATTAATTATTATATATACAGAGCAATTAAGCATATGAAATAGCTTTATACATAATTAGAAATGTACAAAATATATTATTTTTGTAATTTTTGTACAAAATACTTCACAATATATATAACTTAATTTCAGATTCTTTATTAATAATTTTTTGTGTTGGAAGTTTCCTTTAAAAAATTTTCAACGAAAATCCCCGCAAGTAAGTGGTATACAGTGGAGAGAAGTAAGATACAAGCAATTTGATAAACGGGCGAGGGGCTGCCACAGAACACGTCAATATTCTGTCTTTAGTTGAAGGAGGCTATTTCAGAAAGCAGCATGAGATTAACTCGATCCCGCGAAATGGTACGACCGTTCAAAGTGGACAAACGCGATGTCCTAGCTACGCCCGGTGCGCCACTTCGACCATGCAGAAGATAGATATGGCTGGTGGAATAAACATGGAACCGCGCAGAAGCCACTTCATATTTCAGAGCATCCGAGTGAACTTCTGTAACGGTGGACGCGCATTAGACAGACTAATCCCGCCGGTATAGGGCCCGCACTAGTTTCGCGCAATTTCCGTCGTTCCTGCATCCAGCGGCCACCGCTGATTACCTACACCGCACACATCTACTGGTTACATCGTTTTGCTTATTTTACTTTAAATAGAGATATTTTGGAGCAAAGAGATAGAGAGATAGAGATAAAGATGGACAGATAGATAGATAAATAGATAATACATAAATAGATAAATAGAAAGAGAGACAAACAGAGAGAGAAAGAGAGAGAGAAGCAGCCGGGAGAGAAACTCTCCCATATTAAGGTTGCACGCGTTACCGGATGCGGCGCGCGAACGGTAACGGGAAGCCTCTACAGCATTATTCTAATAAGAATTATAGCCTATGATAAATCTCAACCGAGCTCGAACGCTTCTGCGAGAAGCTACGGAAGAGATAGGGTCGGCTCGACTCATTGATTATCCATTATTATTGCGAAACATGCGCGAACGTAATCGAATGTGAGCGAGTAACTTTTCGCAAATTTATAAAGTTGTATACGATGATATATCGATCAAACCATATCAATATATGTAAATATTGCAACAAACTGACCGATTCTGGTTTTATTCGATCATAATTTTCTATTTTATACATGTCTCTCAATTTGCTCTTAATTTATCTTTCGGAAATCAATTGCCTTCAATTGCATTCCTTTTATGTGATGGGTAACTATACGTATATGTACGTCCGGAGGACACAAGTTATTCAAACGATTCACATTGTAGACATACTTTATGCAAGGCCTAGCAGTGTTTCGTACTCGCGTGAGACGAGTTTCTTCCTATAAATCCTCCACCTTACCCTTGCTATTCTCTTCTCGTTTTCTCTTTTGCTTCGACTTTCTTTCTTTGTCATACACCCTAACCTTCGTTCATCTAACCGCCCCTACTGAGTTTCCTCATTGTGGTACCAAGCAGCATAACTCAAACTGTCCTCGTGGTACCAATGCGAGCTTTGGATTTAGCGCGAGATCTTATCGTCCAGACAACAATAGCACCGCTGCCTGGGAGAACTGAAATACTTATCGTCTTTGCTTGGCTCGCGTGAAAATTTATAAGATGTCCACAGATTGAAGCGGAAGCGGACTGTTTTCGCTCAATAATAGGTGCTGTGTGCCACAAAATTTTTATCTATAGAAATATGCAAGAGAGTAATGAAATTCTTATCTGTCTGGCGATAATGACAAATTAACTACTATAATTTTTAACAAATTACTACTCAATAGAAATCTTAATCAATCATAAAATTTTAATGAAAGCGTAAATCAAAATTTGTAATGCTATAAAGTAACGCTAAAAAATATTCTAATAATTTTTGCCCAAAAAGATCAATAATATTTTTATAAATAACGATTATAATTGTATAATCGATTGTGGAAAATTTTGCCGTGTATTTTCGCAGGGAGCAAATATATTGTCTATTATAAATTTGTCTAGCTAAGAATGCTTGCGGGATATTCGATGAAAATCATTTATACATGATCACTGAATTCGCTCCAATCAATAAACACTGACCAAAATAAAATCGCGACACTATAAATGCAGTATAACAACGCTCTTACGAGAGATATGGAAATAGGGAGTGGCATTAATGCCACATTTAATGCGGTGCGCTTACGCATCGCGATTATCGAATTTACGCCTTGAATCGAATATTAGCTTCCGGAAAAATATTGCAGCGGCGGAACACCCACTTTCGGCTGAAAGCAATTTTCAGCTTAAAGGCTTCCACGGCTTTTATAGCGTCGATATATTTTTCCAATAATATCTCTGTACGCGGACGACTGCCTATGGCTCGAGCGCGGCCGGATGGCGCGAGGAGGTTCGCTTGCGGAATGTGGAAACGAGATAGAATAGTTTACAATCAAAATCCAGCCAGCGAAGCAGACTCTTAAGCAACCTCCATCTCGCGGTTAAAAGTGAAATCCAATTTCCGCTAACGGAGACTTTTTCTTAATATAATAACCAACTTCCGAGCTTCGCGACCACCCTGAGAGCGCGGAAACTCCGATATTCCGCGGAGCGGAGACCGCAAATATTCAAAATACGCGATAATCGAATTTCGATGGATAAATTAACGAGCAAGACATCCGTTTGTGAGAGCGCGATTTGTTGTTCGAAGAGAGAAAATTGCGGTCGGATTTAAATCGGAAGAAATGAACATACTGTAAATTTAGTATAAAATATTTGATTCGATGAAATGAAGCATACATTCAATTTATATCGCTACTGAAACATTTCTGGCATGTTCGTTAGTCGTTAACCGTTACATTCAACTTTCTCGATAATCTTATCGTATTTGTGTAGTATCTCTAGTTGAAATCGCAATCGTGCTTTGTGACTTTGGTATATCTAACGACTGACTGAAATTCGAGAGACAAAACTGACGAAGCGGTAATAAGAAAGTGCGAGGTTGTAGCACCAGAAAGGAATTGTGTAATTAATTCAAGATTAGTACGCTCTAGAAACTGAGGTAGTAATTTAAGTTCACTATATCCTACCAGTGGAATACAATCGGCAAAACAAGTAATAATAAATTGAAAAAAAGGGCACCTTAATATAAATAATCTCCCGCAAGAATTACGAGTAAGGTAATGATTTTTCATTGGCTTACTTTAGAAATTACAGAATAGTTATCTCATTCGTTAAAATGTCTTCATGAATGATAAAAAATGACAAAATTCCCAGAGCTATAGAAAATTCACTTAGCTTGAAGAACATTAATTTTCACTAATGTCGCCATTTAGGTAAAAGTAATCATCTCTGCATTCGCTATTTCTATTTTAAAGCATATGTAGAGAGGATTTGCCTCTTGTCGTACAATTGTATTACAAATGTCCCGATAATAGAAAAATCTAAAGATTTAAATTTGCATTTCAAGAGCTTAAATCAAGAGATAGTGTCTCGTGCAAAGTGTTGAGAAAACACGATTCAAGTTATTTTTACCAGATCACTGTAGATTTGAACGTAGTCGTTATTTTAAAGTGGAAATAATTATATTGTATAAATAAATTTAAATTATAAGCTTTGCCACTGGACTCATTTAAATTTTATAAGAAATTTTGATGTTCAGTAATTTTCAAAAAATTAAAATAGCTCAATGCAAGGTAACGACTCGCTACAAATTGGCAATGACGCGACATTAATAATTTAGATTGAATGTGAGAGAAATAACGTTTATCGGTTGATGCTGTGAGCAGAAGAAGTCACATCGGGGAAACAACTCTGATATAAAAGCTCTCTCAAGTACTTTCCCTGTTTCTGTGTATCGAGATCGCGTACCGATTTTCATGAAGAAAGTAAATTCGAAGCTTATGATATTGGCATATAGCTGAATGCACATGAGCCGGCAAAACGAATCGTAATACGAACATGCCGACGCCTTATGTAATAGCGGGGAAAGTAATAGCACTTTCCCGACCGTTTGCGATATTATATCGGTTCTTCGCCTACGCGATATTCGAATAAAAACGTGAAGTTATCTTCAGTACGCATACCCATTCACGGCCCTTTGGCATCGTCCCATGTGAGTAATATTTGCAAATAGCGATGATAGCAACCGATGCTGTTTTTACGGTCATCGTTCTGCGCAAGTGCTTGCGTTTGAAATTATTTACCTACCATTGATTACTCAGAACGATAACTTCGAAATACATTTCAGCGCAGTGCCGCCTGCAATTTCACTCAAGCTACTGAAGAACGTTTAAACGACATGAACTAAATTTGTGAGTTGTGAGTTGATTATTAAAATGAAAAAATCTACGGTTAACTCACGCCGCTCCATAAATATTCAAATTACTGATAACTCGATCTCTCTTTCTTTCTTTTGCTCTCTCTCTCTCTCTCTCTCTCTCTCTCTCTCTCTCTCTCTTTCTCTCTCTATTTCTCGCCGCCTGGACGTTTATAAACCTCAACGAGCTTCTCGCCTCTTGATTCACTTTTGTTTGCAAATCTCGCGAACGCAATTTAGGAGAATCATTTACGCCAATGAATAAAGTTTGCGACGTTTAAACTTGCAGAGCAAAGCGTTAAACGATGGGCTTTGCCGCTCTCGTTTCCTTAAAAACTCGCGCAGGAGTTAATACATTTTCAATAATGTGTTAATTGAATGGAAAATGTGAGATTTTAACGAACCATGGCACGTGTATGTATCTTAAATATGTAAAGTCTACTCTCGGGAATCGATCCGATCACCTAACACGATACCCCGTTTTCATTCTTCCTTCGTTAACGTAATGCGAGGCAGTATTTAATATTAATTAGAACGAGTAATTCCAAATATTCGCATACGAACGTATTAAGATCTTAAAAAGATCTGCCTTTTTTTTACAGTGAAGCGTAAATTTATTCGCAGCCGCCTCAGAGACCAGGGTCGACTTAATACAATTAGTAACGTTTCAGGAAGATTACAGAGGAGTTAACAGGTCCAGCACGATACGGGGGCGCGTTTTAAATAACGATTAGAATGAACTATTATGCGCTTATCGCGGGTTACATAATGTTCCGTTAGTAACGATCATAAGTTGCATGCGGGAAACCGGCAGAATCCCAAAGGCGATGGCGTGACCATATCGCGTTATACTACTAGGTGCCACACGTGCAACCGTATGTGCATATGGATGTGTGTCACACATATACAAGCGCGCGTGCGCACATATGGCACATTAAGTTCCGTGGGTGTTCAGTGAGCTTCGTGCCGCTTTCTACGGATTGGCTTTATGCGCGAATTTCGTTTGCGCGAAAACGCGCTCACGGGGGTGAAAGATTTTGCCTACTCACGAATAATCTTCGCGATGCCTGAAAGCGCTATGAAGAGAGCGAATGCGCATTACGATTTAGCGAAATGGGATATAAAGTTCCCCGTGGCTGCATGAAACAAAGGTCTTCCGGCGCTGAATAGTGATATTACGTTACATGTTACACGATATTACGCTATTGCTTTTGGTTCATAATTTTAAGATATTAACCCAAATTTATAACTCAAGCGAATATTTAGAAAATAAATTTATATTAATAAAATATGTATAAACTCTATATAGTATACTACTAGTCAATACAACTCGCTTCAAAGATTACGGATAATGCAAGGAATAAATATTTTATTATTAACTACTGATCAATATTTTGGTAGCTGTCACTGCATATCAAATATCAATGAATACCGGTGCAACGGTGCAAAGTCTCGAGAACGCGGTTCGCGAAAAATCTCTTCTTGCGCGCGTTCAGAAAGAAGGTCAGATAATCTGTATCGAGCGTGAGCGTCTGCGATTGCTCTTGGGCGTTTCTGAATTAATATTCGTTGGCTTATTTCATTTCGCGCCGATCGAGGTGTCGCGTTCTTGAAATTCTCGGCAAATTGTCCCCGCGCGGCTCCCCATCCACGACCCTTTTTCTCTTTCTCCCTTCTTTTTTTGCCCTCATACAATCTTGCCGCCGCACGCCTGCTAGTCTCTTCATATTATTTCCGAAGACAACCCCTCCCGGTCATTATTCACATTCTGAAAGGCACCCCGTATACGGCCTACCCTACGCTATTGGCCGCGCCACGCGGGATAATTAGCAAAAATATTTACGGCATCGACGTTGCGATAATAATTACGAAACGTATGGCACTAGACTAGAGAAAGCGGGACTGCTTTCACGTCTCTTATGACGAAAGTATTTATATAGTATATTACGTTTATATAGTCGCGCGGAGAGAGACGGTGAGTGCGGAGAATCTGAGCCGTCGGGAATATTCGAAGAACGCGAAGTACCGTTATTGCTCGTTATTTCTTTTCGTCCTTCCGCAAGTCTGGCTATGCTGGCGGTTGACCTTTCATTAATGCATTATTAGATATCCTCCCCTCCCCTCGTTTATATAGGTAAACTCTTTCGTCGCTCGTCGATGAAAGAGTTTCCCTGCAATCATCGCAATATTTCACGACATGAACACGTAATCTCCTTCTGTATGCACATGGAATATAAACACGGTTATGTAATTTTGGTTTGGATTTTAGATAATATTCTTGAAAAATTGAAAAAATATAAGATTTGTTTAAAAATATTTCTAACAGCTTAATATAAATAAATAAAGTATTCCTAGCGTTTTGATTTTTATGAATTGAGAAATTTTTTTTTCCTTGAAGTATCGATATATTTAAATATTCGAGAAATTTCTATTCCTGCCACTTTCTTTACAACGATGGAAATTCGCTCGAGAAGAGTATGAAGAGGTTGTTCCAAGCTTAAAGCGACCGCCGTGTACCGGCCATTAAAGTAATCTACTTATTTAATACTTCGCGGACTCGGCGCACCATTAATTTCGCTAATTTCCGCAGCCATTATGCATGTAACACGTGCAAGCTTATAATGAGCTAAGCTTCGAACAGTATTAACGAGGAGACGCCCTTTTATCGATTACTACCCTCTCACTGATGTTCCTCGTCTGCTTCACGATCGCTTAGAATAAGAACGCCCTCCATCAATATCTGAACCGGTCTCCGCAATTCGTCTCCGAGATGCTCATTAGGCCACGGGCGAACTAACGATCTGATCGGCGCAAATAAATCGTAGATAAATGAACTTCCTGTATATTCTTAAGTTTTATCATTTGATGGATTGCACGTGAAAGTGCGAAAGCAAAAATTAAAAAAACATGATCAATTACTAGCATATTATAAGTAATTCAATTTGAATCAAACGCTTAATTTAAAAACCTATGAGACACATGATGAAGATCATGCTATTTCTTGTTAATTTGCCATTTCGAACTTGGAGTAAAATAATTATTTAGTATTACGCGATCGTGCCTATCTCCGCCAACGACGATGACGAAGTTACATCCGAAAGAAAGCCGGTTTCTTTTCAGACTGTAGCCCGTTTAAAGTTTCATGCACGGAAAATCGCGTCGAGGCGATTTCAAGTATGCATAGGTTAATCAAAAAGCCGAGTGTGCGGGGTGAAAAAGGCCACGGCGTGCTACGTTCGATTCCCGACTAAGGCTCGCCGGGGATTTGTGGAGACCCCTGAAACTGCCTGTCTGCCCGACTGCGATCGTTGCCAAGCCGGCTGCCACAGAATTTAACACCGTCGGTGGCGCGGCCGCTGGTAAATGGCGTGTAGAAGTTAAAATATAATGGCGATGTGTGCGGCACACGGGGTGGCGCACCGCAGCACGCGGCGAGGGTAGAGCTATGCATAGCAGATTATTTCGCCGTCTCGGCGAAATAAGGTATCGGCACTTTTCCGCAACACTGGCAACCGGGATGCGAGCGGCAAGCTTCTCCCGAGAGGTCCTCTTTAACATTACCGTCAACGACTTGGGAGTAGACTGCCTCCCTCTTTTAATGAATATTTACGGAGGACGCATTGGAGGAATTTCGCGACTTGCTACGCTCGACACGTTAGACGTCTCCATGCAAATAGAACTCTCGGTGCACTAACACTGTAGAACGTCATGCTTTTGTAAGCAAAAGATTAACACATGCCAATCTCTCTTCCTCGCATGTATATTAATTTATCAATTATGTTCCCGTAATATTCTTTTTATGTGTATTAAAAATTTATAAAAGTATTAGGAATTTATTATGAATGGCTGAATGTACATGTGTGAACACAACTCTAATAAGTTGCAACTCTAAATGATATTTTAACATTTAAATGCATTCTATGCTGACATTGCGCCCATTTCTGTTAATAAAAAATTTAATAAAAACGACAGTCTTTTGAAAAAACTAAACTGATTAGTTTAAGCCGTTATTTCAAATGGCTCTGCCAGTAAAATGCAGACGTAAATTTTCATGTATAAATGACGGGAGATGCGCGCTTTACAGGCTTTAGCCATGTGCCCTAATTTCTACGTAGATACGTGTTAGCATCGCTGGCTCAGCTTACGAGCTACATTCAATCCCCCGGTTCTTTCACAGCTGATCTCATAGCAGATCTAGTTGCTAGAAACTTTGCATATCGTAGAGAGTTACGTTAACATTAACGATCTCGTGATGACCCTACTCATTTTGAGAGAATAGCGAATTAGTTTGAATTTAATATACACTTATATATTGAAATTGTATCGCAACTACATATTTGTATTTTCGTGTATATAATATAAATTGTGTAATTTATAATATGTAATTAAAATTATATTGCAGCTTTCACATTATAAGACAATTAGGCAAAGCCCGTTTTATATATTTCTTAAAAAGAAAATAAAATATATGATAAAACATGAACATTGGATCACTAACAATCCTAACTTAATTATGTATTAATATACATTGTCAATTTTATTTTATTACCTATTTATTAATCTATTTTATAATGATAAATATGTCATATTAACACTCAAATATAGATATTTAAATTGTATGTGTGCACATACATGCACACACAAGTGTACTTCACTAGCTGTAATTATTTTACATTACTGTTTCGAAAATGAATATTTTTTTTATTTATTACGTCTTAAATATACCAATAATATGTGAAAATACAATACGTTAGAGAGATACCAGAAATTTGTCTCTGTGTCGCTGCAAAATTTCCTCGAGACAGTCGCTTGCAATTCGCAATCGCTGGAACGTGCGCGTGCATTTAAATTTGCAAATTAATCGAGAACGCGGCGGGACGGATATCTCTGCACACGCGAGACATCCGGTATCGAGTTACCGGATGTTTGCGCGCCGCGTTGTCACCGAAAGACGTCGTACTGTTGCGTAACTCCGCTATGCGGTGGCGGATAAACGCGGAGGCTGCTGCGTAGACCGCGATTACCAATTTAAGGAGCTCTTCTTCCCTCATACGTATGGATTTATTCTCTCGGAAGATATTGACATGCAAATTCGTCTCTCGCGCGTATATATGTATGTTACATGTGCGTGCGTACGCGTATCCATCGCGGTGCCACGGAAATACGACGACGTAATGTGCACAACGAGTTACGACGTTGTAAGATTGTATCTTCTAGTTGCCGTGCTTATTTCGTCTCGAAAATGTAGAATCGATTACTACTTTCAAATTCTTATCTATATGTTACGTCATTTTTAATTATGATTAGATTATATGTATTGCTACTTTTAAAGATAAAAGATTAAACTAATATTATAACTTTTTTCTTATTATAGCATAAATTGTTATTTATTCAAGCAATTTTAACATCTGCGAAATTTCTTCTGAAATTATTCTGTAAATTATAATTTTAAAGTAATGATAAAAGTATATACTTAATTATTTCTTAGATTTCTCTTTCTTTTATCTGTAATATATTTGCAGATTTTAGAACTGTGGAGGATCGACGACACGTTCGTCCGTTCGTAATAAAATGAAAGGGGGAAGGCCGGGATGTGTCGACCAGAGGGGTGACGCATCCCCTAGGCAGTACTGGGAGAGAAATATTCCCTGCTTTCACGCTCTAACGATATAATAAATCCCGTGATGTTCACGTCGCGTTCGCGAAGTGCTCCTTTAATTTGCGAACCGCATTTAACTTTGTAGCGAAAGTAATGGCTTTGCTTTGATTATCATTCATATTTCAATGAAAATATAACCCGTTATTTATCTGCGAAAATATTGTCCTCATTTATCCATTTATATACATTCCCAAGGTATATACATATATATATGAGAATTTAGAAATGAAGTTACATGAACGCACGCAGACAATTCCATTTCTCTCAATTTCCGAAATATCCAGTTACTGTTGTCCTACCAACATTTCGAAACTCGGCACGTTCTACCGCGGTGTATCTTGACGTTGCGTATTGTTCATACAAGAAGTCCGCGCAGGAACTGTATTGCTGACTATAACATAAATATTGTTTCACATATTTACATATGTCAGAGCGAACGACTTCGCATAGCGAATCGTTTCCTCGTATATTCTGTCAGCGCTGTCACCTTGTCACCATTGCCGTCGCTTTCGCCGTTGCTACCGCAATCTACCGTTCTCGTCGTCGTCGTCGTCGTCGTCGTCGACTTCATCGTCATCATCGTCGTCGCATCGTCTCGTCGCGTCGAGGCACTCGGGCCAGGAAGTCGCATCAAGTTCGCTAATGGGATTTACATCTTGGCTCACTTCAGGCAACCGGCGAGATCCATGACGCATCTTCGAGACACGGAGCGACGACATCTCTGCCCTAACCGTTTGACAAACTAGATAATAATAATTATCGCGACCCCTTTCCGACCTGTTATTTCAAGAAATGCGCGAATCGCAGTTTGTCAGGCGCGCGAAACTAGCAAGTCGAACAACTTTCTTATGGATTCGAGGCAGCTCTCCGAGGTGTGCGTTGCACACATCGATCGATTGTCAAGGAAGATGCTAATTAATTCGCGCTGTTCCTAATGAAAATACGCTCGAGATAACGCGTACTCGTCAAAGAGAATTTGTTTCCTAGTTTCCTTTGATATGCTGCGTTGTCAAACAAACGAGTAATTTCTAGACGTGAAATAGAGAGAGAATAATTGAAGTTTTATTAAATAATTACATTATCGAATTATATATTTTTGTGTGTAATGAAAACTGTGTGTAATGAAACATTATTCAATGCTTTCATTCTTTTAAAAACACTGTGGAAAGTATTCACTTGATATGTATCATTAATCTACCTGTGAATGTTAATCAAACTCCAATGAGTTAAAAATAATCGATAAGCAAAGGCACATTGATAGAAAAAATTTTAAATAAGAGAATTTAATTATTTGTTGTTTGCAAGTTAAAATATCAAAAAAGTATAAATTATAATAATTTTTCTGTCACTGTGTCAGCTTTTAAAAAGATAATTCAAATAAAGCGTGCACTAATTGGAAGAAATTAGGAGAAAAATCGGACAGCATGTTCGTCATTAAAACTACGTTTTTGTGCTATCGCGTGGAAGTATTTTCTATTCCTGCTATGTTCATGTTCGGATATTTAACAATCGCTTGCAGAAGCCTTGCCTAAGCAGTCCTCTTTTTGCTGGCATAATCGCCAAAGCTCCGTGAAGCTCAAGAGACGGCGGTCCGCCTTTTGCTTTTCGCGCGCGAAGGATTAACTCCGTCCGTCCGTTCTGCACGAGCTTTTTCGTCCGCACGCGGCCGAAAGGGTGCATGGCCAACGAAGAAAAAAAAAGAAAGATACGGGCAAAGAAAGAAGGTGGATTAGAGAGAGAAGAAAATAAAAACGGAGAAGAACTGGTACGTGGAAGAGACAGCCGAATGAGAGATGTTGAAGGGAGAAGGACTATCAGGAAAACGAGCAAATTCACGTTCTCCGTCGTATGTGCGTCGCCGCGGTAAAGTATTCAGCTAACCTCCTTCCCTTCCCCTGGAGAGCAGTCCGCGGCAACCCCCCTTTTTCCTTTTCCACTTACAGGGCATATAATTCCCCTTGCGCTCGTGCATCATACACTCACTTATTTTTGCGCTACAATGAACCAGGCGGACGTGGTGGTGGTGGGTTAAGCTCAGAGGCGGTTAGCAGCATCGTCGAGAGAAGGAGAGAATGAGAGGGGTGAAGTACGAGGGATGAATAGATCAAGAGAGAAAGAGAAAGCGAACAAGAAAGGGGCGAGAAAGGAAGCGCGACCCTACGAGCCCATGCCCGGATAAATTATTACTTTCGTCCTTCGTGAAGCAATATCTGTGCTAATAGGAAATCACGAAGGGCTTCTGCTGGGCCTTCCCGCTTTGCGCGCCCTATCGTTCTCTCCGCGGATTCTCTTCGTAACGAAGCCAGCCAACCGGCGACAGCGACGACGAAGCGCGAAGAAACGATCGCTATTCTTTTCATTGCGGCAGTAAAAGAGAGGTGAGAGATTACGATCGTCAGGCTAAGTGCGACGGCTTCTATTCATGACGATTTCGTGGTGCGTCAGCTCCCGACAGATAGGAAAAACTGATGTGATGATGAACAAGGACGAATCATAAAAAAAATTGCGTACTGTAATTGTGATTTGCCGGTGTAGAAGCCAACTAGTGAAGAGTTGGTGCAGTTTTCGATAATTATTATGTCAAGATTATATATAGAGAATTCCAACAATATTTTGATACTGAAGGTTAAAATAGAAATTTTTAAATAAAAATATCGATTTAATATAAAATCATGAATTATATTTAACTCAAGGATAAAATCAATCACTAATTGATGTATACTTTTATATTTAGTCAAGATTAAGAGTATATACCAATCAGATTCACGATATTTACAACAGTTGCAAATGCAGCGCTTCTGCTAAACGCAGCCAATAATTCGTAAGTTCCATTCTGTAGTGCTTGCATAATATATCTCGTTAAATCGTCAATACACTAATCATGAAAGTTAATCACTCATGTGGATTGGTAATTGCTATTTGTTAATAGAGAACGCTGTATAATAGTCGTGAGAAGTAACATGACTACGTACGAACCAAATTCCACTGCCTGCTTGTTCGTTAAGTGTTAGTACGTGAATGATAGTACGCGGTGTGAAACAATGCCCCGCGTCGTATGCGACAAAAACAAGTGCCGAAGGCCGCGTGTCGTATGTCAACAAGCCCATCGCCACTATATAAAATATTTTTATGAAAAATGCCTATGAATATTTTTACAGATTACAACGTATTAATACGTGAAATATTTGGTTTACTGAGTTTCAAATAAATCGATATGATACCTCGTATTACACAGCGTTCTCTGTTAAAAAATAGCAATGATCAATTCACATGAATAATTAACTTTCGCAATAACTTCGATGAATAGCTTCATACATTTTATGTTTGTTTAAAGTACAAAATAATTATCTTTTTTTATTGAAAATTATTGAAAAACATTTTTATGTAAATTAATATTTATATTTATCATTTCTTCCCAAATTTACGCATGTCAAGATGAGTAAAATAGTGTCATCGTATGAAATAAAAAATTATATAATTTTAATAAGTCAAAAAAATAAAATTAATTAACTATAAAAATGTAATTAATTCCTTTATTTATTAAAATCCTATTATTTTATTCTTTTCAGGATAGCAACATCTAAAATTAGAAATAAATTAATTTTTATTTTTCAATTATAAAATAAAAATAGATTTTTCAAACTTAAAACTTGACATTCGATTTAATAGTTTTTTATAATTCAATTAATAATAAAATACATTTTTCCCTTAATAATTATAAATTAATAATTAAAATAATTATAAATTAATAATTAAAATAATTATAAATTAATAATTATAATTATTAACAGAAGGATAAATTGGTACACGTATAAGCACAATTATAAGTTTGAGCATAGAAATTGTACGCGATATTATTAGTTTATTTTTTAATAGCTTATAATAAAAAAATTATGCATCGACAAAGTCAACTACTTTTATGGAACACAATATTAAAACATTATACAAGTATTAAATATGTAATACTATATTTGTATATGCGTTGCATACAAAACATCCTGTTTAAAAAATGTATATAACTAAATCGAAAAAAATGGTTTCTTTGGATATTTGTAAATGTTTAAAAAAAAATGCTAAGTGTTTGCTACGATTGTAATCTAGAAAGATGGTTCTTTTATTAATTTCAATAGAAATTTAATTTTTCTCTTAATATTCATGTTTATTCACACGTATTAAATATTGGATATGTCAGACAAAAGCTAAAGGCAATGAATTAATATCGAGAAGTCTGAATCTGAGTTTTATTAACGGTACGATGTGTTCAGTTCAGCACAATCAAAGGTATATCTTCCTCATTATTTCTCTTGTAAAATTCAATTTATATTTCGTTTGTAAACAACGCGATTTCGTCGAGTTAATATTCCTACTCGATTGACGTTTACACCTGAGGAATTTCATTATGCACCGCCAGATAACATTGCGCAATAAACGAGATGACATTTGGAAATAAAAATTCTTATTATCGCAGAAAGAATACCTACAGAGGGAGATTAAATTATTTATTCATTCGAGGCAGTTTAATAAATAGACTATAGATTTTATTATCCGCGACGCGACTTATGACTCAAAACGTTGCATGGGGAGAAAACTCCCAAAGAAATTAAAACTACTATGACTAAATTAATGTTACTCTCGATGAGATGCATTCAATATAATATGGTATTATAAAATAAGGGAGATTGCATTAGATTTTCATGAACTATATATTGTCGACGAAGTTCATATAAGTTTATATAAATCTATTTAATATTATATACATTTATAATATATTATTAAATAAAAACTTTTATTTTAATGACAAAATAATTTTCTCAAAGTAAATGTATTATAGAACGTATCATTTTTTCGTGTTATGGAATGCATTTAGACATTATAAACGAATTTTAAAAGATATTTTGTTTCAATAAATTCCAATCTTAATTAAGCGCCATGAGAGATGCCATTAAGTGTTATTTAAAATTTATTCATCTGGACTCAATCACAGGACTTATTACTTATTCGTTACCAAATTAAAGAACACATTTATTTTAATATTATCATGTACAAAACATATTCGTTATACCTGTTAAATAATGCTATAAAAATTGTTCACGTAATTGCTTCACAGATTGGAAAAATTACTACCAATATACATAGTTATATCTTTATTTCCGCATTTAAAATAACGAGAAATGAATACATTAACAATTTACGTTAGCATTATTTCGATTATGATTAAAAACGTTATTTTCTGAGCGTTTAACAAAAAGCGAAATTTTTTGATAATGGGTCACTAGTCAAGTACAAACGAATCCCTATCGGCAAACTGCGAAATGTCGAAAAAATTCCCAAACCGAAATCACTGGACGCGAGCCTGGCTACTCAGTGAGTGACGAATCACTGCCTGCCCGCGCTGTCACGAAGCAGTTTTTCCATTCGTGTGCCCGCAGGAAACGGCGGAAAGGGTGGAGATAACTAGTTGCGCTTGTATACTTTGGGAACAAAAAAACCGATAAAAGTCAGAACGCGAGAAACGAAAAGGGAGGCGAAACGAGATCCTCGCCTCGCTGTAACCTTTTTCCACTATAAATCTAAAGTATATTAAAAATAACTGCCTTGGGTCTATCAAATTTCCACATTTATGTCTCACTTGATATCGTAAAGAAAAAGACTCACCGAAAGAGATGCGATCCATACACTGTTTCCTTCCTCACAGATTATTTGGTGTAAAATTCCGTTGCCACGTTCCGATGTTTCGCTGACTATCGCTTCGACTACTGATTTCTGTAACAAAATATAGTAATATTTAATAACAGATTAATTGTTCTGTTTATTTTGATATAAATCGCAACTGTCTTAAGTACCTAACTCTTGCATATGAGATTATATCATTCGCAAAAATGCGCGAAATTGATCGAATTCTTATCGCCACAGAAAATCTCACGGAAGTGTCGCTATATTAGATCGTATTAGGAACTCTTGGCTATTGGATGTCCGGGGTAGCACAGACGTGATAGGGGTTTGCGCGAACGTAACGCCTAAAGTTAGAGCATAGATACGATCGTGAGTAAGCGGACGCACTTGACTGTAAACGCAGCCACTGTATACCGCATCAGGGATTATACGGCCGTTCTAGCATGGCAGAACCCCCGTACCTCCGAAGCTGGCACCGATATTGCGTAGATACTGCCCTCGGCAGCAAACTCCAAACTTGATAAAATATTGGTGTTCGCTTTGAGACACTTCGAACGTGCACGCATGATTTAAAAGTTAAGTCGAAATGTAAATCACCGATTCCTGAATCCATCAATTTCGAAAAATTCAGGGATATTATATAGAAATATGTGCTAGTAAGAAAATTTTAATACTGTTTATAAATATAAACTTGTACTAAAGTAGTTATGCAATTATACTTTACAATTATGCTGCTGGAAAATATATTTCCATCGTCCCACGTGATAATTTAACTGGAAGATTAAATTTAGAGCCGATTTGTACTTCGATAATCCGTAGATGTATTATTTACAATTAAAACGCATCAATATGGAGTTACTTAAATATCGCAAAAAATTGATTATTCGCATTGCTACGAATTATTACTGAATACAATTTTACGCAACAAATATAATGGAAAATATAAGCGGTAGGTTGCAACTTTTATGCAAGTAAAGAGAAAAAGAGGAATATTGCACATACAAGTAAAGCGAATTACTGCCGTGCATATGCATTCGTAAGAAGTCTTTTGCGATTATGTGAATTGAGGTGATCTCGATTGACTGTGCAGTGAAATCAATATTCTAAAGATGCACATCGATGTACTCTATTTCAAAAGTACAAAGCACCGATTTACAAAAATCTTAACGATGACACTGATCAAAAGCGAAATCGATGTACCAATTTGCTATTTTCTAAAGATTCAATACAGAATTTAAACGTTCACACGAACTTTTGTAAAACTTTTTTATTATGCAGTCGAAGCAAAGGACAGAATTATTGTGAATAACATCGAGGATGATACAGTAAACTTCGGAAGTTTCGCTATCTTGGATGTAAATATATCGGCAACGATTGTATTTAGTACAATCCATAGACCGCAATAGCGCTTCCAATTCGAAAGTTTCCAAGATCATAATTTCTAGACGTCAAAAGGGCAAGCAAGCTGCGCAGACGGGTTATCTTTCAAATTACATTCAACGTTAAACATATCATGCGGCTCGCTAGATGAAGGAGAATATATGGACTGGAAGAGGAGAAGGACGAAGGACGAAACCCGAGGCACGAGGGCGGATCGAGAATCCGAGGGAGAGAAAGCAAATTTCGAGGTTGGAGGAACGGCTGCTCACCCCGTAAAGGAGGGCGGCTTCTATGATTAATATGAGGACGTCGCCAGGATCAGGACAATTTGCGTAACATCGGACGAAATTGATCTGGCAGCTCTCGGATACTACTCGGATACTGCTTGTCTTTCCTGGAAACGTAAACTATTTCCTGACATTACATTTCGAAGTTTCTCCAATATTTCGATAATCACTCGTTGCAATACTAAAATGCTTGTAATGCAATAAGATATAAAAATAATTATAACGAATTAACGAATTCTGCCTTCAATATTTGAACAATATATTAATCGAGATAATGTCTTATGTAAGATTTATATGTAAGATTTATATATCCGTAAATTTATAATTTATAATTTATAATTTATAATTTATAATTTATAATTTAAATAAATATTTAAATTTTCTCTAGTGACCGCGCGCGATAAAGTGAGTATTAAATATAGTTAAATCTCTTTTTAACGAATTATGATTATGACATAACATCTAGAATTATTCGTTGATTTATTAGATGTCTATTCATGGAAAGAATAGGTACTCGTAACAGAGATACGTACCCCATATTTTCTAGTGTAACAAATATGATAACTGATTATACAGCGAGTTATACACAATTGATTATGGAAATAACAGTTCTTCAATATATGTACGTTAGCTAGAAGCAGATTCTGAACAAACAATATCAGTACTAATAAATAGCAAAAAGCACAATTAATTTAGATTTTCAACAATATTGTACTTCGTTCTATCATTGTTCTGCGTAAATGCCATCGCTGTGATCTATTCAAACATTTCAACGAAAACGTTTCCGTAGATCTACGGAAATTGCGTTATTGTTGCCTGTCGGCGATTTTGGTATACACACGTACGCACACCGACACTAACAGGTTTTATCGTATTCATCGTATCTATATTAGAATTTAACAATTCCGATACAAAAATAAATAGAAAAAAATATCTCGCGTAAATCGTTAAACTATCATAAAAATGCAAAGTGCAATAGCAATTATTTATCTTCATCCATTTTACGTTAAATAAAAAATTGATTGCGCGACAGTTTCTATTCTTTGAAAGAAAGAGACGGAATTTTTTAAATATATTAAGAATTATGAATTTAAATAAATCTAATTATTCTAATACAAGTACCTTTTAAATTTATTAATTAATTAAAAAAGCAATTTAAAATGAAAATATTGGTAAATCTGAATGCCATCAAATTGCATTTAGAAATTTTCTACATAATTTTTACAACTTTTTATAATATTTTTATAACTTTATTTTAAATTATATTATTTTAATATTTTTACGTAAATATGGATCACAATTATGTGAAATTACGGCACATTGTATGATTAAATTGATTAATCTTATAATAGTAGTTATTACTAGTACTATTTTTAATTTATGATAAAGATACGAATCTAAAATAGATGGTCATTAGGCAGTGGTAAACTCTTTTCAGCATGACCATGTTGCCATACTAGCGATGAGATGTTCATTCGAGATGTTTCTCCCGTCTTCGTTGTTAGACAGCGTAGTTGATGAGACACGATTCCCTCCGGCGGAAATAAAAATATCTGAAGACGTAACTGCGTTCGGAACCCAAACTTTTCAAGTCGTTACAACGAGCATTCCTTAATAGAAAACTTGGAGAAGGCGGTGCCTCGCTTGTGATTAAACTTAAAATTCTTTGTATGCCTCGCTTTTACATTGTTATTTTTCTTCGATAATCTTTTGCGTACAATACTGATGTACAATAAATAAATTTCCTCTTTTTACACGACAAGCAAATGTACGGGATTCCATGGATAGTTATCATTGTCTAAATTAAAATATTAAGGTACAAATAAGACATTTAAATCAGAGCATCTTTAAGACTAAAAGTTATTTGATGCTCTAAAGAATTTTCCAACAGTCGTAAAAGTACACGAAATACTGGTTTAGATCACACAGCCGTGAAAGTGCATTAAAATGTTACTGCAACACGGTTGTGCATACAACACAAATCCAGGCAAGCGCTAGTATCCACTTCCATTTTTATGCTGTATTCTATTATGTATAAAACTGAATATCGATTTATGCAACAATGAAACGCGCTCGCCTCTTTATGCATAGTATCTGGACCAAGAATTTTAATCTGAAATTCGAAGATCGGTGATGCCCCATCGGTATACGACTCGCGCACCTGACACCACCGCGTCGCCGTAACGCGCGAATGAAAAAAATACGTAAAACCACGGTATTAAGAGGAAAAGATCACGACGTTTTATGAGCTGCATTACGCTTAGCAGCAACGTGGGAATGTAAAAACGCATGTGTTCTCCCCTGACCGCCGACAACCCCGTCGCCCTACACCCTACGGCGGTGGCATTCTTGCGGTAATATGTGTGAAATTGCGAGGGCGCATTTTTAGCTCCACATTTTGAGATTGCATTCCCAGAATAGTCTCAAATTTTTGCCTCGTCCACTAGCCTCGCGGGAGCAATTTTATCTTGCTGGGGCTCGCACCCCTGCGCACGGTTACGTACTTAGCAGCATGAATTTTGTAGGGAAATTCTACGTTTGCACCACGCAATGAGAACTTCGGTAATGAAGGGTAGAGTGTAGGTTTACAGGTATATAATGCATACGTGCATCTTCTTTTAACTGCCGCGCATATGGCTGTATGTGAATCGCATATTAATTTTTTACGGATTATGCCTCACGAAGAAAACTCGCGTGTAATGTTTGATAATATGTATAAGAAATACGTGTTAGTAGTGTAAGAAAACATTTTCGCGCAAATAACATTTCATAAACAAATAATTAGATGAACAAAATAACATGTAACAGATGTATCACGGTATAATAAAGAGAATTTTATCCTTTAGATAATAGCTAGTCTTCCTAGAATAGGGTCATTGGTCCCCATATAAAACAATGAAACAATTATTTTACAATTCGGCAAATTTGTAGCTTGGAAAATTCACTCGCAGGTTCAATGACCATCGGCGATCATTACACCAGATCGGACTCGTGCGCCACCGGTAAATTCCCTCGCAAAACACTTGACTCTATAGTAGAGCGTAGCAAATTCGAACTCGACAAATTCGTAAATTACTGTTCGCGGAGCATTTTTCTACGTTTTACGCTGCGTGCCAATACCGTGTCAATACGGATGCATGTGTGTGCGTATTGCAGTTTAAAATGCGCGCAACTCGAGTACGGACGTTTCGATAGTGCTCGTTGAAATGTGTCAGCATATAAAAGGCTGGCGACTACAATCGAGTATCGTGAATGATTATGTAGCAACTACATTTATTCAGCACATTTGTTAAAATGAGGCAAATGTGTAATAATGAGCGCCCATTCGACTTATTGTTGCTGAGTATGTATTCAATTTTCATTAAATTTTATCACAATCCTATTATAGGTAAGAAGATACGTAAATCACACTTGAACAACTTAAAATGCAGAGTATTTGTCCAGAGATAGAATTACTAATAAAAAAATTTTAAAGTATTATTTATTGACGATTGAATATGTCTATCTTTAAGTAATTATTCTTGTTTATCCTGTTCATGGTTATAAATCAAAATGTAAAATAAAAACGCCTACAAATAATAAGTGTGACATAATATTTCAATTATTCATGACTCGACGTTACCGTCGTCAATGTGAAGCTTCACGTAAGGTTCTCTTAATCACCGTCGGGGGGCCTCTTTAAATATTCCCGGTGATACCATTAGTTACAGTCGCTGCAATAGGCACCATCGCCAGTATTTCCACAACACTGCAAAAGCACGCCCGCCACGAACGTTTCGTCGATGGGACGAACAAGGTGGATGGACAGAAAAAATAAAAAAGAAAGCAGCCGACGGTCGGGAGAAATTGGTACGCGTGGAACGACCCTTTGGCAACGGCGGTGACCGGGCCCTGTGTGACTACGCCACGGTTAGAAGGTTTGACCTCGTCGACGGTCGGGCATGGTAATTTGTGCTGCGACAATCGCACCCACGGGAGCCCTCCGGCCCATGCCATTGCACATACCTACATACATCCGCGCGTACAGCAGATACAAATGTATACGCGTGTGGACATAGATACAGATAGAAAAAGGCAAAGCAGTCGGAGGCAGGGAAAAAAAACGACTGTGCGACTAGCGAGAAAAACGGGAAAGGGAGATGCGCGTTGCTATTTCAATTTGTATTCTTAACACTAAGTTTAGGCTAAACCTGAGGGAGACGGAGAAGTAAACGAGTGGGATATTGTCGTATTCCAATCCACGGGAAAGCAGCAAGTACATTGCAATCCTTCTGAGAGTCATGAGAATCGCGAATAGAAAAACGCAGACGTAAACGAAAAGAAGAGAGAGAGAGAAAGAGAGAATCCAGAGAATCGAATTTTCGACAAAAACTATTCCCATCTCGAGCTGCGTCACCGGCACGAACCGTATCTCATCCACCTTTATCATCGCTGCATCCGGTGCATTTTCACTTCTCCGTCGCGAGCCATCGTAGTGGCGACGCGCTAATTGATACAAACGCAAGCCGTATCACGCACCGCGACGAGCGCACGAGCCGGAACTACGTATATTAGAACAGAACAGAACAGTGCGGCGCTTTCCGTGTTTGCACCGTCGAGCCATAATTTCAATCGCCATGGAGAGCCAGCGTGCTAAACGACGTGGCGGCTGTGATCGGAAGTCGATACTTTCGCTAAGGACCCTCCAAACGCGTGTTTCGCAGCGCGGGAATGTGACGATGAAAACGTCGAGTTCGGACGAGTTTTGAAGGATCCCTTGACGTCACCGTGCTGCCGCGGCACCCATTTTGGCGCGCTCGAGATATACTCTATACATTTACTTTACATGGCTCTCGATCATCTAGACGTTAAGACCTCACAGCGTAGAGTGTCGAGTTTCTCTCCGCTACAGTACCGAGCCCTCTTTACTCGCGTCCCGCTACCACCCACTTCGACTTTGGTATAATACCCCCTCGAACAGTTATAGATGAGCCATTATCTTGGGAAAATTCCGCAAAATTGCCGCTATAGGCTGAGTTTGAGCACTTTGAACTTTCCGAGAAAATTTGTTCTCTGAAGTTGGTACTTATTTCTCGGGAAACAATTAGAGAGAACCGCATTATATATTTTAATGTATAAAATCCAGAAACGTTTATATAAATTAATCTAATGCATTTAGCGTCGATGAAAAGATTATATCATAGATAATCGGTCGAGAAACAAAGAAAGAAAGAAGTGAGGATTATTGCACACTAATGTCGTACGCTATTTTATTAGTATTAATTAATATTATGTAGCAAGACTTATGAAAAACATGGTTGTGGCTATATCTTATACATAGCTGTCTAAGGACTCGTACTTAATTAGCTCACATAACGAGCAATGAAATGTGAAGGAGCTAACAAGAATTATGCGTCCTTTGTCCTTAGATCCTTACTAATTGGATCGTATAATATAACCGAGCGAAGTGATGAATTGAACAGGTTTATTTGACACTTTATATAATATATTGAATAAGAAGAGAGCTTATGTTATAAGCACATGGAGATATTGGAAGACTTTAAGTACTTTCGATCCAATTGAAACGGAAAAATTATAAATAAAAATTATTAAACCGATATTAACTAAAAATACCATTCTCAACTCTAAATTAAGCATAAAATCCGAGAATATAAAGAAGAAAACCAATTTACGATTAAAAATGTATGTTGTAACATCTTTTACTATTTATATTTTGATATTTCTAAATCTACCTCTATGATGTATTTAAAAAATTAAAAACTAACGCATATTTAATACTTATTAATTTTAAATAAAGTTATCATTCAACTCATTAAGCCAACTTTTACATTTTGTGTGACAATATTATGACCTAATAAACACAGATACATACATGTACATACATACACGTTTACACGGAAAAAGATGAATGTATCATGTATCCTTGTCATTCTTAGAATTATTATCGGCGTATTTCGTACCTGCCCAATGCGACTGTAACGTAACACGGTCCTTCATTACTAATCTCTTCATACAGACGACGTATATACTGAACTGACAGCTTTAAATCGGGTTTTACTGCATTGAAAACGTTCTCTTTTCACTGACTCTTCAGTCGGATAGATGGGTAATGCCCTTTTTAATCCAAATTCCATTTCTGGTATCACGACACGACAAAACCTAGTAGTCTCTTTGCGTCCATAACAAAAAGAGATATGAAGCATAATAAGTTGATTGAATCACTTCATTGTATGTTTTGTTATATTTCCGATAAGCTCCTTTTTCGCTAATTAATATAAGAATTTTTATGTCACATAAAGAAAAACTTCGTTCTAATGTTTCTTAAATTATGACATCGGATGATAGGCAATGAATGTCTAACCATAGTTTTAGCATAAAAAATACTTTCTACAAACACATTAGTTTTCTATCGGAGCAGCGTGAAATTACTTGTCTTTAGTATTGTCTCGAATAAGCATGATAATGATAGAAGTTTTAACGCGTTTGCCATAATCGCCTATTTAGGAAACGCTGCTTTGTAATAGTGCTTTACAATGTAACTCTTCGCGCAGCATGGATGCCCTGCAGCGAGTTAATCTTGGCATTCTCTAATTCCGGATTATTCTCTACGCTATAATGTGTAACGTAGATACATTCCACGACATACCGGCGTGTCGTAACAATACATTACGTAACACAAATCACGGCGATATCGTCAATGCGTGGCACCGGCTGTATCAAGTAGACGTTGCCGAATATAATCTCCAGCGAGATACTGGACTCTATCATACTCTATCGCCCCTCCATTAAAATGTGACGTTTTAAGAGTAAGGCGAAACCGCGCGGACAGACATTAAAATATGTAGACGTGATAATATTCTCGATTTTCCTGGAAGTGAACTGGTACAGAGATGTAGGTACTTAAATCTTAAACTCTTTTCCAGATCTTGTAGTGCGATAGATGAAACGTTAAAAAATCGCATTACAATATAGCATAATATGGGATCGTATACACGTCTATACGCGATAGACTTCAAAGTAATGTCGTACACTGTGTCGAGTTTAATGCAATGTGCATACAGCGTGACCCATGCTATATAATCGCGTTTGCAATAATACGTTTGCATATATACAAGATATTTTGTAAAGTTGGTGTGCATGCACGTTTAAAAGGTTTTTAAGGGACATTTTTTTATTGGCTTTTCCATGCCATTTATATCATAATGCAACAATATAGACAACGGATACTAAGAGCTTTGATCAATTAATAATAAAAAATTCAGAAAAATTACAAAAGAAAGATTCAGAAATCTCAAATTGGTAGTAATAAGTTTTGATTAAATCTGGCGTATATATAGCATGTATATGAAGGAATGCAGACGAGTGCGAATGAATAGTATTGCTATGAATCTCTGAATTCTTATTCTTTCATTCCCCGACTCTGTGAAGATAAGAAGAAAAACTTTGTGTGAAGCACGAAACACATTATACAGCTCTGTTTACTTCGTCGTTCAACTGTAATAGGTTTATGGAAGTTGTGCAAAATGCAATCTGTAGAACGCGTGTGTTGCGGAAATGCCGGTACGGTAATGCCGTTTAAAACGCATGTAGCGACACATAGCACTCGATAAAATTTATATCTCTACCTTATCGTTTTAGCATTCGCATTGGTTTTACGTGGCGAACGAAAAATTTGTTCTATCAATAAAATAGACATACGTTGTGTAAATATGTGTAAATATATATATATATATATATATATATATATATATATATATATATATATATATATTAATTACCAATATACGGTATCTAGACAATGCAAACTTGGACAAAACTTGTTCCTTTTTTACATTCTACAAATATTTGATGAAATTAAACATACTCGCAATAATTCGTCTACATATTTAGACTCTCAATTTTTTACATTTATATCTCAAACTAAAAGTTAATCCGCTTTAATTTCTAATTTTCGCGGAAAATTGGAATGTAAGATAAAAAATGAGATTTCAACAGAGAGTAAACGATGACTGCCGGTTGGCCTTTGATCATATCAGAATGGGGCAGCACTTTCTAAGGTTAATGCGAACTCTCGTCTCGGGTTCCCCAGAGTGACAATGAAAAAGGCCAGGTCAGAGGAAAAAAACGTCGAAAGAAACAGCGGGAGGGCAGCGGGGTTCTTGACTGCGTGAAATTCCATTCGAATCGATCCCGACGCATTTCGGGGTGCACGCATGCACAAAGCGAGCAGCTGCAGAGCGGCGATGCGCGTCACCAGCGCGGCGCGGGTGGATGCAATTTCGTCACGGGGATCGCAAAAATTCCGCGCATTTCACTTTTATGCCGCACCCTACCGTCTCTATGCCCCGTGTCCGCGCTTTATCTTTCGTCATTTTATATTTTTTTCACCGTAGACAGTACGCGTAGACTTACGCGTTCGCCAATGCGTGACAGTCGCGCATGCATCGACGACGACGAGTGCATCATGCATTGTGTACCCTACGTACATACACATACGCGCGCGCGTCGCGACGCGCCCACGCGGGTCTGGCCGTGTTTGGATAACGCGATAACGTCGTTAAACTTTTTGTCGCTTTGCCTGACGAGCGTGACAGGTGGACCGCCCAGGTAAACTCGATTCCAGAAACAATAAGATTTATTTTTCCGCACGTGCGCTACGTACGCCGCGCTTCCCACGTGCCATCCGCCGTCGACACGAAGTGAATCACGACGCCCGTGATACGTGCGTAGACGCGCATATGCGGGCGGTGAACGCGTCGCCAGTTATGCTTATACGCGGATCATGCGCAACACGCGTGCGATTCCCGATGGATGCGTGAGAGAAATACGAGTATAAGACGAGCAGACTGGGAAGGGTGGATTTGAGAAATATGCATTTTATTCCAAGTGCAAAGTTTGCAAAGTTTGCAAAAAAATTTAGACAATGATAGATAGTAGATAGTCAAAATTTCAACATTAAGTCTATTGTAATTTGCATAGATAAAGCGACAGCTTTGTTTCTGTTTTATTGAATTTATTTTATTCCAGGGAGTGCTATAAATAGTCATGGTGCATGTCAACTGTTACTGTAACTATCGATAACAAAATGGACGCAAATAATGGAGGAGAACTCTGCGCGTCAGTCGGGAAAACGAGCGTTATTTGATGCTCGAAGGCCGTTAATTGCTTAATTGAGCGAAATTGAGTTCCGATACGTAGGTTAGCGTTAATTTGCGAGCATTTACGATAACAGCGACGCGAAATAAAGTACAAGGGAAAATGTCATTGTCTACAATTAGCCGGTAATTAGTTACGCCATGCGTAACAATCGAAATGCTGCTGCATGCCTTCCCTCTCTAGTGAAACATTGCATGGCCGACGAGTTTCAATTCAAAGATAGATATCTAGCTATCTAAGTTAACTTGCGTGAACGTTGTTTTACTCTGTTGTTTTTAAATCTACTTTATAAATGTGAAAGGAGCACATATAGTCTAGTTTTCAAAACTTTATTCTTCCTATTCTTAACTCTTCACCTGTAATACCATTTAAACTTTGTATAGTGAGGGTTATTTATTACTTCCCTGACCTCATCATTTAACAGGTGGATGAGACGGTTGTCACTTGGAATTAAAATTGTAATTTAGGTACATCAATGTCTCAACTGTAACAACATTCTTTATTTATAGTACAAATTGTATTCCTTCTTTATTTCTTTTTATTACGACTTCAATGCTCATTCTCGTGTTCTCCAAAATGGTGGGTAAGTGACTTTACTTTTCGTTTTACTCAAATTGTTATTTTCATTTCCATCATATAATAAATTGTAATTAGCCTTATTAGCCAAGCTTTACTTGGATTTCGTCGGAAAATTATATTATTTTTAAATCATCAAATTTTGAAATTACTGATTTATTTCTTGCCGGAGAACTCATTTTAATTTAATTATTACCACATCACTGAAGATAGCTCAAAACGAACCCAAAACCATCCGGTTTATAATTACATATCTTATTCAGTTAAATATAAAATTAACTTACACATCGTCAACCGTGCTGGACTCTCAAAGCCCCTTTTTACTTGTCACTTATTTATTCAATCGTATTATACATATATCAACTACCAGTTGCACAGTATTCGCAAAAAAATAACTAATTGCTGCATATACTTGCTACTTGCAATTGCACAAAGTAAAGTCTAAAGTTTTACTAATAATTTTAAATATGCATATCAATGCACATGAATTATTCGTATCCGCGTTCAAGCGTATGATTATCGAACGGGATTCAGTCGTGAAGCGTTCGTTTCAAGAGCACAAATAAAAGTCACATTGCCGATGTAGACGGGCTCGTTTGGAGTGGCGCGTACGCGGATGAGAGCTCGTCGTTTTACTTCGCGATAATAAAATGGCGGTCGACGAACGGAGGGGTAGCGTCGAACGGCATCTAGGTATAAGCCCATAAACAAGATGATACGATCTAGGTGTAACGATGTTTCCAACAAAATTAGAGGGAAACTGCAAACAACCCCGTCTCAGTTCTCGTTCATCCCCGTTTAACCCCAACCCTCGTCGTCCCTCAGCCTGCCGCCCTCGCGCTCGCCGCAGCCAGCTCGCGCAGAGCGGCGCGACAACCCTTCATTCGACTCGTTAGGGTGGCTGAAACACGATACCAAACAGTAATGAAAAGCCTATCCTCCACTCGGTTTCTCCTAGAGCCGTTTATGCACCGTCCTGCGCGTAATGCACTCATACAGAGCCGGGCATTATCAACGCGTGTACGTGACAGATAACGCCGGCTTGTCGCGAACGAGCAACGTCAGTACCCTGTTTATTCGACGATGGGATTAATCGTTGCGTATCCACGTAGCAAGATCTTTATGTCGTTTAACAGCCATGCCGCCGCGCCGCGGGGCCGGCCGGTAATGCGCGAATTAATCGTTTTACAACGAGGCGGCGCGTTTCGCGCCCTTTATCGCACACGTAATCCGTCATCCGATAGATCGCCCTTTGTTATAATGCATCCGTCGCGGATAACGCGCATTTTCCTAATAGACGTGAAACCGAATCTATTATCCAAACATGGATGAGCGTTACGGATACTATCGGAACAAACAGATATAGGTATCTTTCGCATGATACGCGAGCGTATTGTTGAAAAAAATATATTATTTCAAATAGATTTCTTTAACAATTGTCTATATATACATAATAGGAAGTAAATTTTCATTTTATATTTCTAATCTCGTAAATTTATCATGTGATATATAGACATGAGGCGCTTTTCTACATTTCTCTGAAAGAACCAACACTCCACTTGTTGATACCCCATCGTAACATCGTCGATTCCACCGGCGCGGCGCGGCGCGGCGCCATGTCGCGACGCAAATAAAGAAGTTCAGTGTAGATGCAGTTACGCACGTCCCCGGGTATCCGTTTAAGCGAACGAATTAAAACGCTACTGCCGTCGGGATCAAAGGCCCCCTAACTTCTTCATCATGTACGAATGTAATTCGCTTCTTTCAGAGAAGCACTACGATGTACAAAAGAGACACGCTCAATGGAACACGCGTCTATTCGCGTGTCTGTCGCGCGCTTAATTTGCCGGACGTACGTGAGTACCAGGCCGGGATTTATTAGTATTTACGTTGAGCAATATGCAAAGCAGGCGACGGCGCCGTTGCGTTCTTTACTTCGTGGCAGTTCGCCGCCACCATAGTGCGCGTACCGTGCGCTTCTCTTTAGTCTCCACTTTGTAATTAATTCGTTTGATTTATATCGCCGAAGGACTCGGAATGCTAATTCGTATTTACTTATTAGTCGCGCATGCGGAGCTGCCGGCTGGCCCATATTGTTTTACGGGCTGTCTGCGAATCGGCGCGGCGTAGGGGTGAACCCACTCCCCTTCCATTTCGGATACACTCGTCCCGTTCTATGCGCGGTCTTACCCATCCGCTCGAGGTTCCTACAAAGGACACCAAACAGCCGGGTAGATGCGCCAGCGCGCGAAACACAGCCGATAATTAAAGTAGCTCCTTTGTTCGACTTAGATCGATAACTCCTTTGACGGAAACGACAAAGGTAGACGCGTGAAAGAAAACAATCTGTCTTCCTTCGGTTCGCATTCTACCGATTCCTTCCGCTTTCTCACTCTGCGAGATAGTACTCTAGTATAGCTTTTTTATTTACTTTCTTAATGCTATAAATGGTGAGATTACATTCTTTTAATTCTGGTTTCTGTACGGTTTTTAAATTGTTAACTCCAAAGATTATGTAGCAATTGTATTATTATTTTTCCAACTAAATTTAACACGTATGAAAATTATTATCGCATTTACAGTGCCTACTTTTAATATGATGTGATATGATAATTATAAAAACTTTACTGTATGTTGTAATCTCGGAAAGCATTGTTTATGGATATAAATTACGAGAATAGGGTGTTAGTCATAAATCAACCAAGCGCGCTTGCCTCGTCGCGTAAGTGAAACCCTCCTATCATTCGTCATATGTTATAAATTACGAAACGATTCCAAAACAGCCGCTAATGCGAATGGTTTGTATGCAAAATGGTTTATGATTGCTACGGTCTGCGGTTACCTAAAATAGATTAATGTCGTCAAACATTAGTTAATGCCAATGAAGCTGCAATGGCGTTTAATATTGACGGAAATATCGCCCCACTGTGCAAACTATAAAATCTGACTGCGTCGTGAAATCCAGTAACCCAAGCGAGCGTACTATTAAATCATCGCGTCCACGCAATTACAAATGACGGCAGCACGTCGACGTGGACAGCCGAATTTCAGAAATTCTCAGTAATCAGAAATTATTCATTCCTTGAATTTAGGCACACGGATATTTTTATCAAATTATATAATATATTAAATATACATATATATTTACATATATCGCAATCACAGGATTTACTGAGTCGCATTATACCTGCGCAAGCAGG
Organism: Tetramorium bicarinatum; assembly: GCA_928718305.1. Taxonomy (NCBI): domain Eukaryota; kingdom Metazoa; phylum Arthropoda; class Insecta; order Hymenoptera; family Formicidae; genus Tetramorium; species Tetramorium bicarinatum. The sequence continues at coordinate 13,595,470 of OV788329.1, forward strand.
AAATATCCCCTTATGCCGTCGTTGCTTGCGAACGATTAATTTACACATCGTTTGAGCACGATCAATCTACTGCTCAGTCCTTCTGCTCCTTTGAACGAGCTGCGCGCGGATACGGGAAAGGAGATGCCGTGAGGGTTAATTAAAGAATTTCAATAGGTATTCCTGCATCCAACTACCCCGAATGGGCTTTCATCCTACACCCTCTCGCTGACGGACACTGCAAACAAGTGCCTGCAGCGAATGTTCGCTATCGAATCTATACATGAAAATCGAGACAACCATGCGTATATCTGTATATGGACATATGTATGTGTGTGTCTGTATGTGTGCTTGCGTCTCTGTACGGCGAGGACGGGAGAGTAACGTTGATACTTCGTGCGGGAAGTTTAATATTGCCATCAATTCGGCCCTCGCTTCTTTCCCACTCATGCGCGATGTGTCGGCAAGAGTGAATTAGCCCGGACCGGGGTTGCGAAAATTGCCTTTAAAATGTAATCTGGATACTGATGTACGAATGGAGAACGGAGAATAGGTACCAATAAATATTTTTTGAGTAATCACATATCCGATACATGTGTAATTGGACCGATTTCGCTTCGAATGGAATGCCCTATATACCCCGCGGCCGATACGCGCGCGCGCGTGCGAGCACCCGTTCCACGTAAAACGCGAAATGTCAGATTTGATATACGGATCCATCGGAACATCCTCTATCTCAATACCATTCTCTTTTTTTCTCGTCGGAGTCGCTTTCCAAACGATCGTAATGCATTCGTACAATTCTCATACGAGTCAGATCGATTTTGTGTTGACGTCAGTGCCGCTTCTCGATGGTTCATAAAATATATTTCCCACAAAGAGAGAGAGAGAGAGAGAGAAAGATTTGTCACCCTCCGACATACATTAAAAAACATAATATATTATAATTTACGAAAAAAGTAGGAACATGACGTATATTTCAAATTATTAAATTTTTTTCGTATTTATAAATTAATGTAATGTGAATGTGACTGAGATTACAGTATTTTCAATATTAATTTTTATAATATTTTTATATATTTTTTATTGTCATAAAAAATTATTCTCTCGAGTTAAAGTTAGTTTTTTTCTCAAATAAAAATATGCTTACTCTAAATGAAATAGAATAAAATTCCCTTGAACAAAATAATTACATGAATATAATTAAAACATCGCAATCATTATTACACTATAATATAAATGAATAAGCAAAGTGCAAAACGCAGAAGCAAAAATTATAACAAGGTAACAGACATAATCTTCAAGCACCTTAAAACTTAACGCGAAGCCATTACCAAACTTCGACTCCACTGACATGTTACATCACGAAACGAGCCCGAAAGCTTGACTTCGCAAAATTGCAAAGTGTTACAGATTAGATCGTGGAAGGAAGCCCAGAGGGCACGTCGTCCTTTCGGATCTCTTCGGACTTGTCGCGTAACCGCGCAAAAGCTGCTGAATAAACGGTTCGCCCTTACTTACGGCACTAAACTAGCCGTTCTCCGTATACCTACATACCTGCATACACATACACGCGCTCGCGTGCGCATGCACGTGTGTACATACAGGCATACGTGCCTGCATACATACGAGCAGAACAGAGGCGGTATATTGGTTCAGACCCCCGCGCACTCAGCGCTCATGAATATGCTGGAGCACGGTGGTTCAACCCTGCCCAACCGCCCTGCTTCACCCCTTTCCACCCCGGTCAATCTCGCTTCGGCTACATTGTATCGGGAAAGGGGTGAGCGACCGGAGGTGGGACGCGGGGGGCCGGTTAAGTCCATGTTTATATAGAACGATTTTCGACGATAGCGTCGCCAGGCATACCTCCGTTTTCACCGATTGCCGCTTCATGAATAAAGTGGATGCACAAGCTTCAGCACGGGTTGTGTGCGGTTTTACGATATCACATAGCCGTTCATATATCTACGAGTTGACTGATAATCGTCGGCGTCCGAAACGGTGATCAAAAGTTTGTTCAAATATGATTGCGGCATGTTGTTACGATGAAATTTATCTCTTTAGCGAAAACCATTATTAACTATAAAATTTATACATTCGAAAAGAGAATAATAAATAATATTTAAATTAACAATAAATAATCATGTCTTTTGATATACTTTAATTTCGAATTCTAATATTACTAAAATAGAAAATTATGTTTCGAATATATAAATAATATATAAATAGAATTTGTGTATATATATATATATATATATATATATTTATCTTTTATATGTTGGGAGATATTATCGAGTTTAATCAAATCAATTTGCATTTTCTATTGTTGTATCTACTTCGTAAAAGAGCACGTTGTAAGAATGATGGTCTCCATTATGCTTTCACTTTGTTGCACTTAAAAATCCCTTTTTGCACCAAATGCAATAAGGGAGGAACAGATTACATTTCCTCAAGATAAGAGTAACGTTTACTTTCTTCTAAATTCGGTAGGAGTCTTTTATCGAAGAGTCGACCGGTTGAAGATGGCGCCGAGGTATCCATACTTTAAAATCAAACTACATTTCCTCTTCCTAAATCTTTCGTCAATGGACTTTTTCAATAATCAGCCAATTTTGTAAAATATTGCACATACACATATACGTATATGACAACTCAAAATTGATATTCCTATTCAAAATGCCTTAGCGAAGAAAAGCGTCTCTTCACATTTATTTTAAATATTTGCTATTAAACTTAACAGCCGCAATTTCAAGAAACTTTACATACATGCTCAGAAATAGTTTGACATATTAAACATTTGGTTTACTCACTGAGTTTCAACTTGTTAAAACGACAATTACTAACATAAAAGAATTTTTGCTCTTACAGCGGATTATGTAATATCGTTTATTCGTAAACATGTCCAAAAGTTTAAAGCTGAACTTACTGTAATGCAGCCATAATTCATTATATAAAATATCTTGAAAATTCGTAACTTTAGTATAGTTTTAACGCAACTATTCAGGGCTTCTGCATCTCTAACGGTTTTAAGAACTAGCACGGAATGGTTATATAAACGTAGCTCGTACTTCTCGTGAAGTAACGATTCGTCCTCTTTCAGTATTGGTCATATTGTCCTTTTTGTCTTCGTTTTGACGTTATGCACGCAGCCCCGTAACAATACGAATATTATCTTCGTACTTTCAAAGTTAGTTATTACGAGTACTTTGTCTCTTTCCTTCGAAATGCTGAAATGCAGAAGATGTCGAGAAATAGCACAAAGGAAGCAGTCATTATTTCATGAACAAGCCATCTCGTGCCGTTTGGTGCAAACAGCAAACTTTGCTTTACAGTCAGATTAATAAGTTATAATAATAGTAATAATGTACTAAATAATCAGCAAATTTTCTCATTAAAACTCATTAAGAAATAAGAATGAGGATTTGTTATAATACCTAATTAGTGTTTATAATTTTCTTAAATGGGATTCAACATTGTTATTTCTGTTATGTCATATTTTACTATTATTCTTCTACAAATGTTCGACTAATGTTTTTATAAGTGCAATTGTTTTAATGTTAATATCAATATGAACGAATATTAAAAACGAATATTAAATCGAAATATACCGATATATTTCTATATATTTCTTTTTATATTGTATTATTATTTTTTCAAAGTTTTGATGATATGCTAGAATTATTTAAAATGGAAAGGGATTTTACGGATTAGATTTTTATATGTACGCAAAAACATATCGTAAATTCAAAAAATTGTATTACGAACATAAAAAATTACTTCAAAACGGATCAGGCATTCTCTAACTCAAACTACGGTATATGTGTATTGAAATTCGTAAGAATTATACAAATTTTAATTTACGTAATATTATATCCGTTTGTTTTCTAAAGTTATTCGAAAAATATATACATTTCTATAGTCAAAAATATTAAAATTAAATTAATATTTTAAATAATATTTGAAACATCTGTAAAAAATAAAACAATATATATATTTTTTAGAAATGAAGATGTAAATACTTTTTATTTTATTTTCAGAATTTATCTAGAAAATATAATGAATACAAAATCTTTTGGAATACTATATATGTATGTTTAATCTCAAAAAGACTCAAAACTAATTGATTTGCACAATTTAATTATTTAAATAAATAGAAAAAAAAGAATTCTAAATAGAAATTTGAAATGTAAAGTTAATGAAAAGAAACATTGAGAATACAACGCGGATATTAGTGTTAGTAATTTAATGTCCTAAGAGACCAACAGAACGCACCAATCCATGCGACTCGGAGTTAACAAATTAAACATTAGAAAGAAATAATCAAAATCCATAAAACATAAACTTTTGTAAAGACAGCGATATAGGATACCTATGTATAAAACGTACTACTATAATAAAAGTACGTTTTCTCACTAGCGAGAACTGTTCTTGAACGATTTGTTCTACCGAATCGGGGACACGTATTGACTGTTCGCGACCGATTTTCTTTTGTGTCGCGCCAGTGATCACGAAGAGCTTGAACTTTGAGTCGGGAATCGACGTAAGTGTACCTATATCCAGCGGAGAGGTATCCGCGTATGCCGCACGCGATTTCGACGTCTCTAATCGAGCTTTCGTGTCTGCTGTACTTAGATGGCGGTATGATGGCTGAGCGGATGACTACCTCGGGGCTTCGTACGGTGATTAGGAAAGTTACCATGTGCCTGAGAGTCTGAGACCGAAGCCTGCGCTTGAGCTTGTACTCACGCTTGTCGACCAACTCCTCCGCATCCAACCCTCCGACGCGGTGCTGTCCTCCCCTCTCGATCCCATCCTCCCCATTGCTTCATCCTCCCAACCTCCGACTTCCCCGCCAACTCTATCTACCGCTATACAACCTGCCCGTCCCAGTACCTCCGCCCCCCTCATATCTCGTTGCTGTTGTAATCCTCAATTAATGCACAAGTAACGCTAACTACGCAAACTCACTAACTTCGTACACACATCGAAGGACGCGCAGACGACGGAAGCCGAGAGGACGCGCTTGGTTTTCGGGCGGACAGGGAAACCAGGCGATATACGCGCCGGAGTCGTAAGAGATCGGATTAGGTTATCTATCTGAGCGTGCAAATGCCGGCTGCGTTGTTTAGATCTCGCAGAGATTAGAAAGCGTCGCGCGTGAATTCTAGGGATGTATTTTCTCACGTTTAATTCGGAAAGTTAAATCTTTCATAAGCAAGAATACAAATTTTATTTTTAAAATACTTTTATGCGAATATCAAAGAAAAATAATATTATGATAATAATTTAATTTGTTTAATTGAAGGACATACATATAATGCATATATTTTTTAATGAATTATCAACAAATTCCCCAATGAATTTTTTTAATTCATCGGGGAATTTATTGGGTCGCAAGATTTTTTTCAACTTCACATTTAAGAAAAAGTCTGTCAGTATCCATGTCATTAAATAAAGGAAACGTCTGAAGTGTGGGCCGAATCGCTCGACACGCAGTAGATATTTGCACGCGTGAACGCACGAACACGTTCGATAAATTCCGATCGGCCGTAGTCCAGCGAGACCCTATCCGCGAAAGAGATAAACAAACTAACGGACAGGTGGAGAGCGAGAGAGAAATAGAGAGAAACGCGCGTTACGTGTAAACGGGCGGGACACGGCGGGAGAAACGACGGCGGGAATTCGACCATGGACAACTAACTCGCTGATTAACCAAATACCGGTCTGCAGGACAAACGGTCGAGCAAACATTGAACAACCTGTCAGCGGCACGCCACGGGGGATCAAAGTTCAAGGGATAAGCGAAAAGCTGGTTTTTTTTTCAACAGGGCCGCTTTCATCCCCCTGCGCGTCGCCCGGCGCGTCGCCGGAATGATTTTCGACGGGCCGGGCGCGGCGTTCTGTCGGGAAATTTGCACGCTACAGCGCGTCGTTCGCAGGAATTATTCGTTGATAATCAGAGCGTACCGTGAGCGCGGCACGCGTGAGCGGATATCGTCGCTTCCGAGAGCAAATACGCGCGCGGCTGCGCTCGAATTTACCGTGCGGCGCGATGACGAAGGCAGTAACGGCGCGTGGTGCATCATCCATTGCACCGGTCGCATAATATCGCGCAATATGCACGATAACTTTATCCTGTTCTCGCGAACATGCACGCGCGACAGATACCGACGTTTGCGTGGAGAGAGAGATCGTTCGTCCGTTCCGCTATCGATGAATGACTATGTATTTGTGATCCGTGAAGTCTTGCGGATGCGTATGTATACGGTGCAACCAATAACAAGAATCATGTAACAAAAATGACAAGAGGAATTCCATACAGAGTAAAGTCCGGTCGATTTGAATATCTAGTACAGACAGAATTGCATTTACGTGCTATTAATTATCATCTAATTGCAAGAATTTTTTGTCGTAACAGTTCGTTTGATAGAAAGATTCAAATTCATGGAAAATAGCTTAATTAATCGAGAAACACGATTCGTTTTTAATATTTTTTAAATACATCTTTGAAGGATTATCGTAACTCATTATCTATTACACAAGGGGAAGTATCGTTTTGTTAGACATTTCAAATCCGACTAATACCAGAGGGAATATTGATCCATGATACAGGCGAGGGGCAGTTTCCTACGGATTTGTGCCGCTTTCCAGCTAATTGCTTTGGAGGATTTAGTCATCGATGATTTCGTAATGTAAGATAAGTCTTATGGGTTGATGCGCGTTCCTCGTTTAACAACAGATGGCCCGTGAACCTTCGATTCGGCCCGCCACCGATCGTTCCTCGCGGTCTGCGACTTCAAACGCGTCACCCCGGACGCAGCTTAGCCAAGGATTTCGCAACTCCACCACGACCCATCTGGGCTTGTGGTCTTGGTGTGGAGAAATGATTGGAACTGGGGGTTATTTCACCACGGATCATCGACCGTAATCGCCACGCCAGGGTCATGAATGTAACGGAGCCATCCTAATGGGGTCTCTGGTCGGATCCGTGTAAGCCCTCGGCTGCTGCTATCACGAACATCGATTAGGATAATAGCGGCGGTAATATTGACATTACTTTATTGCTCGCCGTTGAATATCGTGGAAAACTACGACATTTCAATTTGACGAATGTGTCGCGTAAATGCAGCTCTCTCGGTTCTCAGGAATTGGTCCGTTTACGAAATTAACGGATTCGAGGAATATAGATATATATTTACAATCTATTCGAAAATATCTAAATTTTTGCTTTTATATCTGACAAGTCCGTGAAATTGTAAAAGCTTCCTTGTTACACGTTAAATTATAAAAGCTTTTAACTAACAACTTTTATCTTTATTTTTTTTTAGTGAACCAGATATATCCAAGCGAATAAATACTTCCAAACATATATGTATATATACTTCATACATATGATAAGAAGAAGAAAATTACGCAACATACGAGTTTATCTTTAATCCGAAATTACATTAGCGGTGTTTCAAATATATTACTTGATAGTCTCGAACTAATTTTCACGAATTAATTTCAAATAACGAAACAAATGGTATAAAAAAAATTAGTTAGGCTTTTAATGACGTAGTTCTTTTAAATATGCCTCACCCTTCTTGCACACGCGCGTATTTGCATCGCTCCGGTATGTATGCGGTACCGAAAACGCGTCGAGGGCGGTGAGGGTTGCTCGCCACCATCTAGAGCGATCAGGCTTGTTTGTAAACCGTTAGGGAAGCCTCACGCGCGGACTTGGTATTTCGAGAAAGCCCCGTGAAAACATTTCGCGTGAATGCATTACCATATTTGCTCCGACGAGCATATGAACGGCGCGTGCACGTAGACACGCGCATACGTGATAGGATTGCCGCAATGCCGCATGGCTTTCTGTTTACAGTTGACGCGACGCGACGCGACGCAACGCAACGCGACGCGACGCGGCCACGGCGCAGCCGGCGACAGCCGGGATTTCCGTTGGCAAATAAAATAAAAATAGATTAATGCAAAAATAAATAAGTGCGGGAGCGGCAGGGTGTGTGCTGGCCCGATGGGAATGTGTATTGCTGACTGGCACGCGGAACTTTTATGTTGGAAATACTGACCGTCGAGCGATCACACGATCGCTAGAAATGTGCAAATATGTATAAAAAAACATCGTTACAATGTAAGATTGTTAAAATATAAAGAAGATATGGATAGATAGATGAGAAAAAGAGAGAAAAACAATAAAATTAGAAATATGTAATCTTTCTTTAAATCTTTTTTCGATGTAAAATGTTTATAGTGGATTTGCATATTATTTTCTCGTATAAAGATTTAGAAAAGCCGAAATACATATGATGAGACGCATATTTAGTAAATATTATTTACATGCATATAAAGACACGCTTCTTTTTCTGTTATATTAATAAATTACATTGAATGCTTCAATACTTTGAAAAATGCTAATCGATATTAACGTGATGAAAATTTGTGCGGCAGCAAACCCGGTGTTATCGTAGATTGTCGTGTTTCTAAATTAGACATTACTTACTGCAGGAGCTACGCTGTGTACACATGCAGCGCGGTGATTTCCCCACTGATTCCACAGCGAACTTTCTACGAAGAAACCCAGCTCCGCGAGAAGTCTGAAATGTAAAATTGTATTTTCTGTTATACAGAAATTTTCTTGTATTTTAGATTTTATATTATTATTTCGGAATGTGAGTAGTACTGACATTGTACTTAACATTGCGTTAATTTAATAATATTTAACGTAACGTTATCACATCAATGTATAATAATAAGACTGAAATATTACTATGCTTTTCGCTGCAGTAGCTACTATAAACTTTAGAGCGCGATATTCTATTCAAACCGATCTTCTATGAAACTTACAAGTATATACAATATTAGATTTTTTGCTTGTGCATTCATATTTTTATAACGTTGAAGCAGGAGGAGCACATAAATAAATTTTACGATCATTTAAGAAAGTATGTAGCATGTGGATTGCGTACGAATATGATATGATTCAATTAAAATAAAATATATTCAATGTATATAAGTATTTTCTAAGTAATTTGTAACATTTATCTTTTCTTTTGTTTTCTATTTTTTTTATGTATACGTAAAAGATTGCTTATTGACTGAGTTGCGCGTAAAAAATCGTGTAATAATCGCTAGAAATTCAATTGTTCACTTTAATGTAATTTCAGAAAATAATTTTCTTGAATTTTTGTCTGTCACTCGTATTTTCAACCAAAGCGTATTTAATAACATTGCAATTTTTCAACTAACAAACTGTATGTAGATACATGAAGCACTCTCTAAAATGTTCGTAATATAATTCTGCACTTCGTCGTGCTCTGCGCGAGGCAAATTAGCCGCCAAATGTTGAAATTTTATCTCCGATGGAATGGTCATGTTTACGGCCGCGGGCTACAAAATTGACAGGCATTCCTCTGGAGCATATTATGCCGTCGTATTCGTGCATAGCATTCACTCTCGGACCGCACGATCGGCCCGAAAGCGACCATTGTGTCGGCGCGAGGGAGAGACCGAACGAGCGAGTTGCAAAAAAGGAGTTATACAATTGGTAATCAGGCCGCCATTGACGGATGAAATGATATCTGAATGCCCGAAATTAGCGTCAGCGAGCTGTGATAATTGGATGGTGATGTATGCTTCGAATGCGAACGCTCACGCCGACGCTGATTTGCCGTGCGTGTTTCCGCTCGTCAAAGGGTTAAATGCGTGTAAATGTCCGCACTCCTGACTCGTGTGATCGCATCATGGCGGTACATATTCCGATACACACGGAGACAGCAGACGACAGCGGTTTTCCATCGATGACTATACTTCCTTCCGCCGTGCCGCCAGCGGGAAATAAATCGTCGCCGTCGGCACGCGATGCAGTCGTCATAATGTTGCGAATGATTTTGATAATGAACCTAGGATATAATTGCAATCCTCGATGTAACTAATCTCGAAAGTGTTTTCCACGCAATATGTGCTTCGAAAATTTTTACAGATTATCAGATTTATCAAATTACCAAAAAGTGATTATTATTTTTTTTTAATCTTTTTTAATTTTTTTTATTTAATCTATTTATTTAATCTATTTTTTAATTATAAAAATAACACGGCTCATTCGAGAAATAGCTACTATTTGTAAAATCTTAAAAATGTAACTGCAAATAAAAAGCGCTATTGTGTACGTATTAGTTAATATATTTGCGATGATGCAGCGAATTTGTTTACTCCGAATTTATCAAATTTACCATCGGACCGATATTGCGCTAGATATGATTGAAGAATGTTTGTGGAATGCATACATCCTATTTGTATTTTATATAAAAATATTTTTCATAAAAAAAATAACGTGATGCACGTCGTGATGCTTTTGTTGTAAAAACTGATATAACGCCGGTCTAGGTCAATTGCTCATTAGTTCATAGCATTCAACAATTTTTAACAATCGAACATTTTAACACTCGAGATAAAAGTATCCATCAGTGAAATCGAGCGCGAAATGCAACAAGCGTTACAAAAAGAAGGTTAATACTATGGGTCGTTGCAAAGCATTCGGTATATAGGTTTAGTAATACGGTAAATAGTCTCTTTGTCGAGCGAAGAAAGGTATCGATTTGCAGCTTTATAGCCGGGCAACCGCGTTCTCGTTCTTGAAAGAACGTTTAGAAGATAACGAGGGAAGCTATAGACCGTATAGAAAAGGAATTAATGTAACGCGCAATAGAGCATAATTTATTTATAATACCTTGCGAGTATCAATTATACTCGCCTTCCACTTCAATGAAGCGAGTGTCTCGGAAATGAGCTTTAAATAATAATGAACGAGTTTCTAAATAAAATATGATATGAATATTTCATCAAATTGATTCTTTTACTCTAATTTCTAATTTAAATTTGATAAAACGAACTGAATATTAAATATGCCAATTTTATCCTTAACGTGATTTAAATCTAAAAAAAGTGTATATATATTTTCCATGACAGTTTTTTACATCCTCAACGACTCCTTTCTACTGCTCGACTAAAACCGCTTTTTTTTTACCTCTACGATATACCGCGTCATACATTTTCTGCGGAGTGGCGTGCGGCAGTTTCCACTTTTTTCTTGTTATCCCGTCTCCCATTTCCTCTTTTCCGCCTCCACGTTCTAATAGCAATACAAGGAGCTTGTAGGCAAAGTCACTATCGTGAGGTATTCTCTCTACGGAGATGCACGCTTCTTTCGCGAATAATGAAATTAGAGTCGCGTCCTATTTGCGGTCCATGCGGGGCAATATTCTTCAATTATAGCTGCCGTTCGAGTGCACCGTCTGGGGGAAAGGGGGCAAGCAAGTGCGGTGCGTTGTCGCAAATAAGAAAGCGCTTTTCGAAGGAGAACGCCGCTTGGAAAATGTGATAGCAAACGAAAGCTAAAGAGAGAACCATAAACGTGAGAGGAGGGAAACGAAAGGACAGAAGAGACGGAGTGGATAAAAAGCCGAGTGCAAGGGGATATACGAAGTGTTGAACAGAGACAGCGGGATCGTCGTTTGCAACCGACCCCGCTTTCTTATCGAAGAAAGGAAGATCTCGAATACCTCTTTAACTTTGTCATATGAAAGCCGTCGCTACTGCCGTTCTCAACCGTCAAAGCTCTTGCTCCGCCAATAGAAGCTTCGTCTGCGATTCATTCTTTTCCGAAATATAACCGGCTAAAAAGAAGTACCGATATAAATAATTCGTTTTAACTAGATTTAAAAAGACAATCATTTATTTCTCATAAATAATGAAATCTAAGATAGTCTTGAAATACATATTTCTCGAAGGCAAGCATCTTCGAGTAAAGTCTATTATGAAATTGGCACCCCGAAATGGGAATTTGGACAAAAAAATGATTACTTATGGACAAATGTGGACAAATTGTAAACTCAAATGCCATATAAATTTAATAAAAATTCGCATTTCTCGTCAATTCTATAGATCTTTTCGAGTGCTGCTTGTAAATTTGCAAGTATTTATACTTTGTCGAATATTATATCTTTAATGATAATTATCAATCATTAATCGATTATTGAGTTAATTTTTTTATCGATTATTAAAATGCTTATTAATATATGTATATCGGCGATGTCTCTATGGAATATTTTGCGGTCCGATAACGAATGTGATAACTATAGAGTATTTTGGTGATAGTTATCTCAATATGTTGAGGGGTAATACAAAAATGCCATTAATGTTACATACTGCACATTGTTCGAATATTTTACAGATAACACACCGCTGCGTTGCGGTATCCAATCATCAGATAACGATAAACTGTAACAATGTTGGCTAATGCAATTAACACTTAAAAATATAGATATAAGTATTATATATCTATTGCAAAAAAATATCTACATAAAAATGATAAATTTATTTTCTATACCAATGGTAAAGGTATGATAGGTACTTTTGTATTTATTGCATTTTATGTTTGTTTGCAGTTTATTGAATTCTACTTAATTCAACAGAAGTTGACAATTTTTATTTTAAATTAATATATAACTCACTGATTATTATATTTCTTATTTATAAACATTCTGATAATTATAATTTATTTCTTATAAATTTCTATCGAAGAAAATCATATTTACTTTATTACAATTTTCTATAGAAACTCAGAACTACTGTTATATGCATTTTTTTTTATTAGAAATTCAGTTGAGCTCTTCAGCTCCTAAAAGATTATATTTCGATGCATCGATTACATCGATAATTGTGCGAAATGTTGGGCACTAAAGTTTCACTAAATGTGATTAAACAGGCAGCACGTAAGCTGCGTCATTTCCGTAAACCCATTTCGGAATTGCAATCAACATATTGCAGCGATTCTACGACGATTATTCGAACGTTTATTGTAATGATTGGATGGGTAGGATTGGCGATGTCGCATATCGACTCAAAAATACCGAATGTCGAATTCATGACGCTATCAAACGGTTATTGTCGCCAACAAGTCCACAAGAGTTAGTATTCTGTCCTCGTGTAACGAAGCTATGAACTCTGTAACGAAGCTATACAAAAACATGTGTTACACGACCGCACAAATTTCAATAGGAGATCTGTTGTATCGTATATCCCGATTTATCTCGTATATTTATAAATGATTAATATATATAATATTTCTCTTTCACGTGAAAAAAGTAACAAAATCTTTTCCTTAATAATAACATTTTTCAAGTATATTTATGATAAGAATACTTATCATAAAATGAAATATTTAGCAAAATATTACCTGTAGCAATGTCAATATCTTGTTACATATTTCAATTTTAATTGATAATAAATTTTCGTTTATAATACAACTACCAGGAAAGATAGTCTCAATCTGTTTAGCTAATCAACTGACTGTTCGTGATTCACGTAATGCAATAATAGATAATACAATATGGAAAGAAGATTGGAAGTTAAATATTTTAAGTTCAAAGTATGTATAGCGTAGATGAGAGGGAATTGTTGTGCAATTGTTTCATTTCCAGAATAATGAACAGGATGAAAAGTAGTCAGGGTAATTAAAGTCAAGAATGAAGGAAGGTTGTAAACCAAAAAGAATATTTTCCAGAAAGACGAGAGGTATACGAGAAACTAGGTTAAACAAGTACGAATTTAGCGTGCTCTTACACGGAAGCTTTTAATTCGCTTCGCTAAAAGCGTTGCAAGTGAACTGTATGACTGTGGTTAGAAAATAATATATCGTATATTTGAGAGAGAGAGAAAGAGCGCTTTTTAAAATTCTTAATTGAAGAAAAACAAATCAAATATTTGTAATCTGATATTTAAATTTGATTTAATAGAATTTTTTGTGTATAAAGGAAAGCGCTGCATTTTGAAGCGACGGAATGCGTATATAAAATATCCGCTTTTCATTTTCAATTAACTACATTCGTAGTCGTGATTGGCACTTTGCAAGAGCTCAAAAGCCATGCCGCATTCGCATACGACGCACGATCGGTATGCATGCTTGGATTCCTTCGATTCGCGTGTCAAGAAATTTTGCCCGTTATTCTACAGCAGCGATGACGTGCGTACGACACGAACAAAATAGAGCTGCGGCGGCGACGATGGCAGTTTAATTAAGCGTACGTGTTGTCTGCGATATGCTGAGAAAAGGCAGCTACGATGGGCGCCACAGTGGTCACATATTCGCGTAATAACGTACGTAAGCGTCGCACGTAACAGCGTCGCAACGCCGGCAGAATGGCGACTGATTGCCGCGCGGTGCGAATTTAATGCGAGATTCCCGGCGAACCTGGCGCGATACACATTGACCGAACACGCACGCGAACGCATGCGGACGCATGCTTGCGCAAATTACCCGCGGCGACGCCATGAAAAACGCACGTCGATGTTGAGGTCTGCGGTTCCTGTACCTGACACCGACGCATTCTTCGCTACGACACGAAGTACGTTGTTGCAATGAACTAGAGTATAATGAAGCAGGACGTGAACTTAGTTGTTCAAATACTCATTCAAGTTGGACAGCGTAAAATTTTACGAATAAAATAACGATATAATGTTATTGTGTATAATATATTAGGATTATATTGAAATAAGTTGCTCGAGAGTAATTTGTTTGAATAAGTCAGCGATGTATCCTTTTCGTCACTTGCAACAGGCACAAGCTCGCCTATGTAATCGTGTGACCTCTCCGAGCGATAATTAGTTCGATATCAGCGGCATTAGCGGTCGGATGCGTGAAACGCGTGAAAAGGACAGCGGTTTTCGGCGGCGCGGCAGTTTGACGCGCGACGATAGGTCGTCGCACGCGTTTACCACGCTCACGTTTTGACACCCGTCTGTCGGGAGCGCGTGTACACGCGTGCACGTGCACACGCATGGACGCGCGAGGAAACCGCAAAATCCATTCGCGATCGGCCGACCGCGCCGACGTTCCGATCGTTTTTCCGCGGCGATACATTTTTTTAATTTTTTTTTTCCACCGGGCTTCGCTCGTCTCGTTGAAACGGCCGCGGTCGTCGTCGTCGCCGCCGCCGCCGCCGCTGCTGCTGCTGCTGCCGAGCCGCGGTTGTCCGTCGGTAGAAATTCGCTTTTCATAATTGGCCTGCGGCGTTTTCTGCGCCTGGCACGCTAATGAGCGGTATTGGCAGCCCGTCTAATTTATCTGTGCCGGTGCGTGTGCTGCTGTCGCTGCCGCTACCGTTGCTGCCACCGCCGCTGCCACCGCTACCGTCGCCGCCACCGCCACCGCCACCACTGCCGCCGCCGCCGCCGACCGATCGATTATCCGGCTTAACCGCTGCGTAATGGGCAACCTGGGTTTCGCTACGAGAGCGACCGACCGGCGTATCAGCGGTCGCATGAGCGCCCGCGATGGGGTAAAGGGCCGATATTCCTGTCCCCCACGCCTCTCTGTCGCGAATGCCGTAGCGGTGATACTCGGCTACGCCGCTCCGCATTTTTCGAAATTGGTTTCCGCGGGGCTCGTGTCGCCTCGCGCCGCATCGAGAATTTTCCTAAACCGTTTCATTTTTCCGCGTAATTTTTCCCGTACGGCTGCTACCTCGGCGTGCGAACCAGGGGCGTGTGCGCGTGAGCTGGTCGGAATTAAATAGCGCGTTTCGTTTGCGCACGCTTCTCTCTTTTTCCCCGTACCGCTATCGATACGCGTGCAGTTATCTCTCGACGGGTTTAAAGCCACGGGAATTCCGATCGTCCGGAAATTTTTAAATACGATCGCACGATTGGGGGCTATAGCGATTAATTTATCGATAGAACTAATACGAAAAACTACATGTTAATTCTAAATTTGATGAAAGTAACAGGAAGTACTTTTTAATTAATTAAAATCAAGATATAGAAAATTAAGGAATATACGAGAGACAGCGTGATCGCTGGTGCAACGACTTAAACTTTAATTACCTGCGTGTCGAGGAATCGTTTATCTTCGTATTATCAATCGATCGTTTGCCTGGTAGCACGACTCACGAGCTCGGAACGAACAATCGAACAAGATCGCAAATTTTTTATGTGATTTATCCAATGTTCATCGCGTATTTTGATAGACTCAGAAATTAAATATTTGCAACAGTACTGTAAATTTAAACGGAGTTATTGATAATTTTCCTAATTTTTGCAAGTTTTTCTATATTTTATATTCATCAAAAAAATTTATAATATATTTTCATTAAATAATAATCTAGTTCGATATTTCAATCCAAAGTAATCTGCAAATATCTCTGTCGATATTGATTAAAAAAAGAGTTAAAGTTTTTTTTTGCAGTCACGGTCAACTACTAGCAATTACTAATTTAGCAAACGATGCTAATGCGGTCATACGGTCAAAATAAAAGAAGCCGCTCAGACGAAAAACGCAGAAGTAATTGCGGAAAATCTAATCTAGATCCTGACATGGAGTCTTCTTAATGGGCATGTCGTTGCGTGCCACAAAACACACTCAAAAAGATCCGATAACCGTCCGCCGTTCGAGTGAATTTCACTCGCGTGTAAAAAAAGTTTGAAACAAACAATCACTGTTATCCGGTGCCACAACTACGCGCATATTTAAGCGAGATAGCATTCTTATGTGCATTTGCATTTAATTTAAAATAAATAATTATTAATAATACATAATAAAAAATACAAATAATATATATTTATCAAATATGTCTAATTATTTTTAGATTTCGCAAATGCCACTGTTGCTAATTGAAAAAAATTAACGATTATGAAAAGAATTTTAATTAACGATTAAAAATACCGAAGCTACAAATTTTTTTCATAATGCAGAGATTGAGTCTGTTCTATCTCATGACAGATTCCTGAATGACGCAATCGTTGATCGCAATAGAATACCTGCCTGCCTTGTAGATCTCTCTCAAAAGAGAGTCTGGAGAATATTTATTGTGCGCTATGCGACCGTCTGCTCTCTTCTTGAAGAATTTCATTGGTAAGATTGCCCTCGAATAAGATGGTACGCAAAGAGATGCTTGATACGAATTTTCCCTTAGTAATCTCGTTTTTCAATAATAATGGTTACTAACACAAAAGTTCTATATTATGTCGCATTTTTATCACGTCGCTAACACTTATATCGCTATAATAACGTCTCTAATTTGCGCGTTATTTCATTATTTAAAATATTATTACCCTTTTTTCCCTCAATGATGCGTCTCTGAAGTAATCTAATTTTCCCAACACAGTGCATAATAAAAACCCATTAGCTGGTTTGTTGATAACCCGATTTATCCTCGTGATTTACCGCAGGCGAATGCTTCCCCTCGCGAATCGCCCACGATCGTTCGTCAGTTTAATCGGAACCAGGGATAAAACTGCTGATCCTGAATTATGATCATCAGGGTGCCGTGCGTTACGTGAGGATGAGCGATGACTTCCGCATTTGTCTCGCATTTGTCGCATTACTTTCCCGTTCTACGTCGCGCAACGTCGAAAAATATCAAGACGGTCGTGGGGCTCCCTCGTCACCCAAGCCGAATCTCGCAGGGACGGTTCCTCAAGGGATGACATTCAGACCGTGTTGCCTTGACTCGTCTCAAGCCGTCTTTCCGACATTTTGATGAGGTGGGATTTGGCTGTGAGCCAGTGCAAATGCCATTCTCTTTCGTTCTCCCTACCACGTCCGATTCTCTCGCGCCCTCCATCCTTTTTCGTTCCCTTTTCTTTGCGCATCGCGTCCGCCACCCTCCCGAGCACATTTTGGTACTCCGATTCCCGCTTATCGCTATTCCGCAGTTTGTTTGAATACGTACATACAATACAATACGGAATAATACAGAATATCATCGAAATGGGTGACAATGAGAAATGGAAATACGTACGATTGTTATTTGAATGAAATCGAATGACATGTCGGAATCAAATACATTTGCATATAATATTATTGCGCAATTAAGATCATTTCCAATTGTTCAATTAATCATTTATCCAAAACTAACTATCTTCTTTTATGATATTTTTTGTATTACGTATCTATAAAGATTAAATTTATATCATTTCTTATCGCACCAAAAATAATTACCTTTAGAAATGTATATATTAAAATAGTTTATTTTGCTGATTTATATTACCCCTCCTAGTTCAATTAAGTATTATCGTTTATCAAACTTTCGTTGTCTCACTCATTCACGTTCATACGGGATTATTTCTCGTGTTTATAAATAATTATCATATAAGATACTTAGTGGAAAAGGCTGATAATCTCCGAAAATCATTTAGACTTCATTGAAAGAGCATCATGCATTGATCGCAGGCGGAAGATTAATCATTTATTTCTCACCCCGAAAGACTCCGACTGTTTTATTGCCGCTTAATAGCAAAGGAACAGATCTGTTTGGCGAGGCGAGGCATGCGAGTCGCAAGGGCGCGGCGCGGGCGCCCTGCCACACACTGTTGAATATTGCGAAATAATTTTTCACCGCGCATTAGCATCGTGACACGTGTCGGCTCCATTTGTCAGTTCTAACCCGTACGACTCTATCTGTGAAAAAGCCTCGGGAATATAATACGGTCGCGCGTGTATGTACACGAGGCAATAAAGGCGTGCGCGCGAGAGGAGAGTCGATCGTCGCGGCGCGGCGCCGTGCTGTGCTTCACAAATACGCGTCCGTGCGCGAGCGGGCACGGCCACGTGTGCCGACCGCACAACCCCGACAGCGGCTTTGTAATGATCCCGTAGAAATTCATTAAAACTCATAATCAACGCGGCGCATACTTCGCGCATATGTTCGAAGCTGGCGAAATAATATAATTTTAATGCCGCGCGGACCGCGCTGCCGGACCGCGCCGCGCATCATACACGTTTTATCCGGGAGTTGCTCCCAACGGCGTCGCGCGGATGTGTGCGCCAGAGGGGAAATGCAAATTTCGTCCGCACATTTTGTTTTGGAATTTAATGTAGTTAGGTGCAAACGGGGTTATATCAGAATGTCGTAATGCGGCGCGTCACGCGAAGCCAATTTCGAGAGTAATTTGGTCAGTCCTGACGACGCGCGGCCTGGCAGATTCAACGTGCAACGTCGGTCGTGTTAATTATCCCATGGCCGGGATCGCTTCGAGACAATGTTTCACGACCATGTGAATTTCGCAAAAGGTCTGCCCGTAAAAGGTCACGATCGTCACTTAAGCTTTTCTAAACTTTACACGGCAGCGAAGCATAAACGGACGTGTCCTCGCATTTCCGGAAAATCAATCTTTTTCTCTCGTCTGCTATGAACGCGCGTGAATATTTTGCTGAATACTTGACCGACTCTCGGGCAACTTAGCAACTATCACGAATGCTTACCTAGCGTGCCTGGGAGCTGAAAACATGCTGTCCACCGAGTAAACAAGATACAAGATAGTGCAATATTAGATGGTGTCCAGCAGAAAGTTACTTTGCTTAGTAAGCTTAGTAAGCGCTTGCTTGCGCAAAATGCGAGACTAAGTTATACAATCAAAATTGCATTTGTGTTTATATAAATTCGCAGACTCACTTAACTTTTCATTATCGAGTCACAACGAAAGTATTATGTTATTAAAATATAAAAAATAACACACGAACACATTTCACTAGATATTCAAGATATAATCACCGGTACAGTCACGATTATTTCTATACAGTAAGATTATTTACATCGTTGTTTTAATTAAAATTATACAATATTAAATTATTTCATGTGTTCTAAAACTCTGTATGAAACAGAAAGGATAGCAACAAACAGTCGCGTAATTATCATCACGCATTTAAACGCGTTGAATGCGATACGCTTGAAATGCTGTAAAAAATATTATAAGCGCGCAACATTCGCTGTCACAAAGGATCGTGTAACGAATGCAGGCGCGACACTCATGCGCGCATCAAGTTCTATCTTGCTGGGCGTATCGTTCATCCCGGGCACACGCGCTCGGAGCGGCGACGCCAGTGCAAAGGGTTAATTGTTTCGCGCGGGGATTTGCGGCGCGTCAAAGAACACATCGTGCAGCACGGCGACGTGTTCCCAAGTCCTGTCGACGGATAATGATCTAAATCCCGGTCGAATCTGAAACCGGATCCCAATCTACGCTCGGTTCGCTGCACCAATGGAGCCTCGCACGCTATCGAGTGCGCCGAGGGGTCGGCCCGCCGACCCTGCCGGCCCTGCCGATCGCGTCTCTCTCGATCGAGTGTCGTGATGGGAATTACGAGGGGACGATTACCGCGGATTTTCGTGAATATATATTCGACGGCACGATAAAACGGCTGATGAATTATGGGGGAAGTGCTGAGAAGTGCGGCAGGGAAGGATCGGGGTCACGTGGCACGCGTGGTACACCATTGCGGTGAAATTTATTACTCGTCCGAGCGAGACTGATTACCGGGCTGCACCTACCACCGTCGAAAGTTGGCCGTTCGATATCGGTCCGATCGACGTTGTTAATGGGGAGCGAAAACGGAGAATCTCGGAGTTGCCTCAAATTTATCGACGCTTTAAACACGAGATTTTCGCGACGACTACATGAACGACGACAATGCGGTGCACGGCATGTTTTTCGAGTGACATAGTCATTTTCCCTTCTAAATGTGTGTATATTACAACTCTATTTATAATATGATATGAATTAGAGCTGATGTATTAATCTGGTTTTTACACTAATGACTGCTTCAAAGTTAGCTAATAACATCTTAATAATATTCTCTCGCGTAATATACTCACTCAGTATTATTCAGAGAAATTGATTATTCCTTGAACGTTCAACGTGATGCGCATACGCTCGAGATGTCGCCGGCGAGATACTAGATCGCGTAAGATGGGACACAATGGCTAATTAGGTATGCATAATTACTGAAATTCCTGGGATGCAAATACCTTCGTTAGATAACGTGGCGAACAAACTTAGGTGAACTTTGATGTCGAATCCGGGAACGCGAGAATTTCGCCCGCCTCGCAAGCCCATTCGGCTACGTCAACAACATCATAACTCTTCCGGTAAGCGAGTGACAGTAACGATTCCGAGCAATCCCGGCGCATTTGGCTTTTATGAAAACAAATCAGCAGCCGTTTCTGCTGCATCGCAGCAGATACGTTCAAAACAGTACTTCGCTCAACCGTCTACAAAGCGCGTGTCATCATATTTTTTGAAAAGGCCCCCCCGGGCTTGCATGAACGCGTGTTTGAAGTGTCGTTTCATGTACACTAAAGAGATTCGGTTAGTTGAAATGTTGCGCGCACCTTTGATCTCAAAAAAAAATACTCTTTTTCGTGTTTACTCGTGTCGCGCGACGGACATATTTACTAAAGCTATTCAGCGCAATAAACTTTCCCGACCGTAATGATACCTGCTAATTTGTCGTGCGCGACACGAGCAACGATCGTTTTCCCGAAGGAAAATAATTCGCGCGAGTTACGTGGCGGTGCGGCGCTGCGCGACGAGGCGGCAGAGGCGCAAAATAATTAGACGCATGATTAAAATCCGTAACGCGAGAACGGGTATACGGTCGCGTAACACGCATTATAAATTATAAAAGAAATGACGAAAGTATCGCGGATCCTCGCGGAGGAGCGCGGGAGCGGCGTGACGGCGACGCGAGTGAAATCGTGAAATACTCCGGACGTGTCTACTTTGTTGCGGGTTTATTCGCGTTACGTAATCACGACATATCACGCGCGGTATTTGTAAGGCTCCGTTCGTACCGCGATGCGTGGACCTGGGGGATTGCGTTTGTCCACGGAGAAATGGACGTTGCGTCCGCGTTATACTATACGGTAGCGATGCATCGCGATGCGCCACGCCGGGCGGCGCGTCCGACGTAATGCAACGTAAAATATGACGGATACACCCCAGCCTGGCTCGTGTCCTAATTACGAGCGTATCGTCTGCTGTCCCAGTTAAGGGTACATATATCCGGCAAATGGGAAATTAGTGAGCAATACTTATTAATCACGTATATAATCAAAACGATAGCCTCTGTCCCGTAATTAATTGCCCCCTGTCTGAAATATATTTAGTCTAATCCCTCGATAAACACCATTTCCCGCAGATACTATTTTCGACATTGTTACGTTATATATTTACCGCAGACGTCGGAAACAAACGAATAGATAGTTCTGTCGTGATTTTAGTTAATGTAAAAAATATGTATTAAGTAAGAAATTGATCGGAGTTACACAGGTTTAAAAGAAAAATTAAGTCCTTAAAAGGACTTAATTAGATAGAATTAATTAACACATTTACGAAGAGAGCACGTCAGATTTAAAAAGCATTCATTGCCAATCACTCGCGTTCCAACGGTAATTCAAACAAATTTCAATCGTTAAATGCACGATCATACGTGCCCTAAGTGTAAACGTGAAAAAAAAATAGAAGCATGTATCGAACTAACTTGTTATTTAATCTAAATATTATGTATTTAAACATAGTTCTAAAAGAAATATAAAATATAAAATAAAAAATTCTTCTAACTAAATATAATTTATCAAATATATGAAACTTTTTAGTTAAAGCATCGTGAAAGTGGGAAAGACCGAGGGGAGCGTATATATTTTGGCGCATACAGATCTCTCAAATAATCAAAAACAATGTAAAATGTCAATGTGCGATCATTATAACGCAACGCTGCAAATTGTCGCAACAATGAAAATCTGAAAAATTACTCACCAATCAAATCCGCAGCTTTCCTCTCTCTCCTCGCGACAATCCCTCCGCGAATATCCGCTCGATCGACCAGCAGGCAAGACACAATTACCGCTATCCGCCATTTTGTCGGCACTCCCGCGACACGAACTTCGCGAAAGACGGCGGATTTTTCACCGCGCGCGCCAAATCCTCGATACCGCGGGAGAGTCTTTAACCTATACGTCGCGCCTCCAAACGCCAATGCTATTGTTCGTTTCACTTGCCTTTCGTAATCTGTCCACGGAAAATGCGTCGCACGAACAATCATCGCGCGCGGCGATTACTCATTAAACACTGTTGCACTACCGACACGATACAATTTTCATGAAGCGGCCCTTCAGACGAGCGAAACGTAATGCGAATCACGAGGCTCGCTCACGGCCAACTGAAATCTGAAGTCGCGCGCGAGACGACTCCGATCTCGGAAAAAGCGCACAGCAAAACGCGGAGCGATCGTTCGTTTCGTTCACTTTTCGTAATCCGTCGCACGAGCAATCATCGCGCGCGGCGATCACTCGTTAAACTGGTCGCACTAGGGATGTGCGATTTTGAGAAAAAACCCGATATAAAGAGTATCGATAGAGATGAAAAGAATTAATACTAAGTAATCGATTATAGTAAAAAAATCGAAGAATCGATATATCGATTTTGTTACTTCTTCAATAATTAAATACTTTTATATTATTTTAATTACTTCTTTAACATTGTTTTATATTTTATTGATGACTAATAAACAATTTTTAATGTTTTAGAACATCTTTTATATTTTTATTTGCAAGCTTATAGATAATGGAATAAACTTTCGATATTCACCAAAAAAAAATCGAAATATCGGATCTCCAAAACATCGGCAATTAATAGTCGATTAATCGATAAAAAATATTGGTCGTTTCGATTACGCGGTCAACGTCGCACATTCCTAGTCACCATCGAGATCGCGTCGTCGCGTCTTAAAAACAACTACCGGGTTATCGTAGTTCCGCCGATCGGCCAATGCTTGTTTTTGACGACAGTTCGACTCGGATGCTCGACCCGGCCGAGCGCGCGGGTGCTCGTAATTGCTCCGATCTTGGCTGCGAGTGGCAAACTTCGCGCGGGTGTGAATCAGTATGTCGAACCGTGCCGCGTATCTCGCGCGTCTTTTCGCGTCGCGATCGAATCGCGGGTGCAAACGAGCATCGAGGATGCCGGAGGATCCAGTAGCGGAGGACGAGGAGTACGAGATGAGCCTGCTGCATGATTCAGGTACGTAATAGCGCAATCAACTCGCGCCACTCTCTGTGCTCGCGGCTGTATCTCGTCGCCGCTCGCGCATCGGCGCAAACGTCGCCATGACACTTCGAATTGTTCGCGAGCGAAATACGCGATACACCGGGGCGACGAGGATCGACGTTGTCTGTCTTAAATGCATCGCGCCTGTAATACACGTTGAAAACGTTGGGCGAAATGACTGGTGACGTATTGCATTAATAAACGCGTAATCATCCGCGCTCTTCCGATCGATCCGTGTGCGCGGGCAAATGTCTGAACGAACACGTTTATTATGTGACGAAAGTCTGACACGGGTGGTGATTATGTTCCGTTGCCAGTTGCAAGTTACAAATTCAGACGCGAGACACGAGCCACTTTTTAATATTTCATATACTTCCTTCCTTTCTGTGATATATTATACAATGTATTTCACGTATTTATTTTACGATTCAACTACAATATGATTTCTCAGCTTCACAATTAATAGATTACATGATTGATAAATTGGATATAATGATTAATATATGCATACAGCTTCCGCTATAGACTATTAAATTATTCAACCTTTAATCGAATCTAGTCGATCGCGGTACGTATCTCCCGATGAGCGTACCGCCGAATTATCCGTGGGTAATTGCAATGCAAATTACGGGAAAAAAAAACGACGCCGCGTTATTCAGATCGAGTTCTTTCACCGGACGCTCCGTGCGTGCGCGGCTCTCTCTCTCTCTTTTTCTCTCTCTCTCTCTCTCTCTCTCTCTCTCTCTCTCGCTCGCTCGCTCGCTCGCTCGCTCTCTCGTTCCGAAGCAGAAGCCCGTAAAAACGGATGTGACGCGAGAGCACGGGGACAGAGGTTCACCATGGAAACGGGGGCGCGGGACGCGAGCGAGAAGGGTGACCATAGAGGAAATGGCCCCGACGTAGGGGCGGACCACGCACGACGTAGGGCGCGCAAAGGTAGGGGTTTCGACAATTTTTTACAATTCGCTTCGCGGCGACATATGCCCCTTAATTCTCGAGGATTAAGGAGGTATAAAGTTTATAAGGATTTACGATCGCCGCGTACGTACGTCGAAGTCCGTATTCATATACACGTAGCGCGCGGGGGAGGGCTACACGTGGCGCGGGGTCGTGCGGTGCCGCAATAAAAGCGAGACGAGATTGTGAGTCTTTCATTGTGCCCGGGCCACATTTCATTCCGTCGCGCATACGCGACGGAAAAAGCAACGAAACAGCGCCGGCGACGACGTTGGACCGGTTACCAACCGCGAATGATGTAAAACAATGGATATTTATTTATGTAGCAAAACGATGCGACCGGGCGATTGCAAGCAGATGCGGCCCCGGCTCGGAGTTGTAATACGCGCAAATACTACAACGATTCGCGAATTTTGCGCTTTTCCAATCGCAACGCACTATACGTTGCAGCGTTACAAATATTCTCTTAAACTCTGCACGATGCGCAAGCTTTGTTATTCGATATTTTGCTGCAGAAGTGCAGACCACGGATTTATCAAGCGCTTCAATCGTTTGACGCTATTATCCACAGTTTTAATTATCGCTTAACATCACCTTTTTTTAGCTCTGAAAAGCAAGCGTCAGTTATAATTATGCACGCATTATTTGTCTTAAGATTGTACGCGTGACTACATGCTTTGTTTGCATGTAGGACTTGCATGCTGTGCTTGCCCTACGTGTTATTACACGTGGTCTGAAAACAGAGCTCGCTGTAGCCCGGTGTTATACGAGACACATGAGTAAATGTAATCTGTCTCAAAATTTTTCTACGATTTCCCTACAATTAACTGCTCGAAATTTCCCATACTTTGGACTGTTTGGACACAGTCTGATTTTTTTCTAATGAAAATATGGTTTTATTTAGACCGAAACACAGTTTAAGACTTAATTCTCAAAATATTTCGATCAATTTCAAGTTGTCAAAAGACCGCCTGTCTTGGAATTAGAGAAAGGAAACATATAATCGGGGATTTTTCTTCCGTCCTTTTTTTCTTTTCTAATTTTCTGTGCGATAAATGTCGGATTATTGGCTGCTAAATCGCAGCACGTCCACGCCTACATGGTGGCGTTGAACGAAGAAATCGGACCGCATAACCTTTAGCTAACATTTGGAATAGGGAAAAACTTTGGCGCACGGTAAGGATGGATAAAGGGGGAGTAGTATCGTCGAAGTGCACACTATCGTGAACTCTTTTATTTGACTTTGAATTAGCCGGTTCGATGCGGTTTAAGAATGGACGGTACGGAGTGCCGGCCGCTTCTAGGTTCGTGCTTTGTTTAGAAATCGCACACTTGTACCGCCTTCCCGTTGCTGCGCGCGCTAACTTATTCCCCGCGTTACCGTAATTGGATCAGCGAGAATTACAGGGAAGCTCGCTTTTAGACCTCCCGAAGGCGGCAAAGCATTGCGTAGAATACGTTCCGATGTGCATTTGGACGACGGTGAATGGCCGTCGTATTTACCTAATTCGAAATAACGCTGATTTAATTTTTTAACATTCGTGGAGAGACTACCGATAATTTATGCATTTTACGTGTAACCGGATTTAAACAGTCCACGAGAACAAGTACATGTTGAAACATATATTTACGTTATAGTGCGCTGCGTATCAAGGTATTCTTGCAGTAGTATTTGATTAAATACTACTACTTGGAATATCAAACACATATAAATACAAATTAAATACAAAATTTTTATCTAATTATTACCGATTTTTATAAATTTTGAAAAATCTTTATTTTATTTTTAATTAGGAAAATGTGATTATTAATAAAAATTTAGTGGTTTACTATTTGTAATAAGAAAACGTTACAAAAACATATTATGCTTAATTCATAAATGCTACATTGCAATAATTATTAAAATTGTTCCCTATTTTTGATAAGCTACGTGAATAACACTGTCCTATTTTATTTTTAACTTTACGTATAAATATGAATGACCTGTATTTTCTATTGCCACCGAAAATAGATTTATTCAAATTGAAACTTTGTATTTTACAATTTTAACAATTACCGATTTTCAACTCACACGTATAGATTCGAATAAGACTGCAAAATTTAATTCCGATCGGCAAATTTACCGAGATCAATGCGTGGCGGTATTTAACACAGAGATATCCAACCATCGCAATATATCGCGCCTTCTCTATAACAATGATTAAATGAATATACACCCTCGCTGAGAGGAGGTATGAGATATAATGCGTAAAAATCTCACGATGTGTAAAATATTTCACTAAATATTCGAGGGGATGACAACCGCGCGCGGTAAACTCCGTACCTCTTTCTACGCATGGACAAAAAACGTATGTGCGCGCGTGCATACGCGTACACACGTATGTGTGTGCGTGCACGAGTTAGCGTCCTATACGTAGATAGCACCCAGGCCAGATATGTACGTTCGCTGTTGATTGAATGTGACTGTCGTGATGGAAGAAATTTCGCGAGGTACGTCACACCAATACGAGCGCGAGCGGGATGAATATGAATGAAACGGGTTTCCGGTCTGGCTGAGCCCGAACCAGTTTTACATTTGCATCCGTATTTGTCGAACGCGAGGGGTGAGTAATAAAGGCAGTCTAATTTTCTCCTCTTTTTCGGTAGCTTTGCACTGTACACACCCCCGCGATGTTTCGCTCGGTGGAAGCACACATCGGCGCAGCGCGAAAAAAAAAGGACGCCTAGCAACCGCTTTTCGATCGCCGGGCCGCTTGAGTGCCGCGTACTCCTAAATATGTTACAATAAATTGCGTCTCCGTACGTGCGGGTGTTTTCGCGCGTGTACATCATGGAACGCGTCTTTTCCCAGCACATTACTGAACGCGTGTCGGCACGCGGAATACATTTAAATGCGTTATAAGCGTGCGAAGTTTCATCAAAATTCCTACGCGACGTCTGCGATCAATTTTTTTGCTGAGGTGATCTGGTAGGCACAGCACACAAATATATATACATATATATGTATATATATGTGTATAAACATATACGCACACATGCTTATTAACAGTCCCAACTTTTAAAGTAACTTGTTCCTTAATACGATGATATAAATTGCGTTATGAAGAGAAAAAAAAAAGAAAATTTAAAAGAGAAATTATTGGATTTATATAATAATATAGATATTTATATTATTTTATATTCATTATTAAATAAATGTAAAAAATAATTATGTACGTAGATATGTAATGTAGATATCTATAGTATTAACGGGTATAAATACGAAACGTTTGGACTATTATTTTCTTCGTTAGTAGTCAGATTTGTTCAGTTACTCCATTTTTCTGTCTTCAATAATGCACTTGATGCAGTTGAGCATTTATCTTTATCCGAATAC
Organism: Tetramorium bicarinatum; assembly: GCA_928718305.1. NCBI lineage: Eukaryota > Metazoa > Arthropoda > Insecta > Hymenoptera > Formicidae > Tetramorium > Tetramorium bicarinatum. Next base: position 13,623,668 of record OV788329.1, read on the forward strand.
CACGCTTGCTCTGCACTCAGCAATCGATTATTTTTTATTTCGATATCTTCTTACGTCTACCTCGCCCATGACAATAAGTATAGATATCCAACTGTTTCTTTTATCAAAGCAGCACAGTTTCGCGAGCGCGCGTCTGCCGATTCTTTGGTGTTAAAATATCGCGTTACGAGAGGCAGATGTTGGCTGGTAAATTTCGCGAGTAGTTTCCTAGCGTGCACGCGTATTATCGTCGGAGCGAGCAATCTGTACGTGGCAAACGCGGTTTGCGTGTAATCAGGGCATGTTACAGCCACGTTACAACAAAACAACCAAGCTTAGACCAACGTGGAAATGGCTATTAAAAAATCGTATCGCTGAAAACTCCTCTCCGAAATAAGCACAGATTCTAAATCCAAACCAAAGCCGTTTAAATAAATCCATGTGCTTGAAATTTTTATAGGAACGATTATGCAGTACACCTCAGTGTTATTTGATTCAGTCATTTTTCCTCGCGCTACGCGCAAGCATTGTTTTGCTAATAAAAAATATAACATTTACATACATATGTTAAAAATTTCATCAAATAAAATTGCCTCATTATTTGAGTAAAACAGTACTATGTGAAATTCATAAAATTGATTTATAAAATAGTTATTAAAGGTAACATAATAATATAAAATATAATCGATGCGTGTCGAATATGTGATCAATGTAATGTTACAAAGCTTATAAGAGTAATTAATGAATTAGTTGTAATAAGATATTTTGTATTCATACTGTACATAATATAAAATTGCGAGTTATATAAAATTGTTTTCAAATGTATACAGTAATAAATTTTCAATAATTATTGTCAGATACAGTTATTCTCTGTATAGTACAATATAATATTATGAAGAATGAATTTATCACGATATTATAACTCTTTTGATTTTATAAATTGAATTAGTTCAAAATTTCATATGTACTATCGTAAAATATTCGATTTCAAATTTTATGAATAAATTTATTTTTCGTAAATACCTTTCATAAATTTCTGCAGTTTTTAGTATATTTTAAATATCTTTTTAGTTTTTAGTATCTTTGAGTATTTAATTTTAAATGACATACAACTATGTTAGAGCAATTAATATGATTGAACAAAAATAATAACTAGGAATACAATATCATGATTAATAATTGAAAAATTAAGAAGTAATTGAAGTAAAAAAAAGAATACTTTAACATTTATCAATATATAATAAAATACACTTTTACTTATCTTACTTATCTACTCCAATTGGTTGCAAAAATGGTACAAAACTCGAGCTTTGTCTGCTCAGAGCATCAATCTCACGTTCTCGCTATACAGTTTCTTTACAATAATGTCCGGAAGTTCTCTTTCCGCAATGTGAATCCTGTCGGACATCTGGAGAGATTGATAAAGCTCTGCAACGAACGTACACCGGGAATAAAGTTAGTAACGAATTGGTAGACAATATTTGGGGAGGGCGATGCACGTACAGACTGATATCCATCTTTTACGACAACATTCAAATTCAATTTGCTTCTCAATATCAACCAACTCGTACTGCTTGGCTCGATCTGGACTCGATATCTCTATTGGTGTCTCTCTCACTGTCTCTCTTCTCGCGCTTTATCTCTCTTCTTCTTTGGGCAACTTGGCCATTTCTAGTTTATATGATACCAACCTCTGCTCTACGTTGTTGCAATATATTTCTGCAACTTAGAAATATTACATTGAGACCTGAAGGATTTTGATGGGAAGCTTCGAGAATACGGAGTAGATAATATTTACTTTTTCTACTTTTTTGCAAAATGAACAGATGTGTTGTCATTATCATACAGTATGAAGAGAGATATTTAAAAAATTAATTCTCAAAAGTTAAATTTGATATTAAATATAAATATTTCTTTTCAAGAATCTATCATAATATTTTCTTTTTATAATTCAAAATGCATTTCAAATTACATCTAAAATTTGTTATCGATGAAGTTACATTTTATTAATATATCGCCTAACGATAAAAGACGGCGTATTAGATACGTCGTGAATACCGAATGAGAATTCAGATGTGGATACATAAGATTTAAATCCGCCATGACATTTAAATCCAATTGTAACGTCAAAGCTATGTTTCTTCAATAGATAATATTAATGATGATCGAAGCATAAGAAAATCACTCGACATCGTCCAGTGTGTAATTATGATTGAAATGAAGGAAAGCGGTAAGATAACCGTTGAATGTAAATCTCGATTTAATGAAAAACTTTCCGCACATACGGATATAAAAAAGACTTTTTGTTCCATAATCATTTCGTCCTCCCGCCATCGTCGTTGCTCTTTCGACAGACTGTGAATGGCAGGTACATATCCGTCTATTCCGTTTTACCCTTCGTCCGTTGAAAGCGGACCGTCGAAAATGGCTCATTAGTATTCAGGTGAAAAACGGACAGCCTGAATCGTACACGTATAGATTATTGACACCTGCCGGCCGATCTTTAGCGCCGAATTTCGATCTGTGGAGCTGGTCAGCGTAGGAACAAAATAGACTAAATTCGTGTCGCGAATTTGGCATACATGTCGATATTCCACAGTGTACATTCTATCGCAATTTTGCATGCGTCGCAAACTACTGTAGAGAAGAGAAATATAATTTTGATCCATAGCCAGAGGTGAATCTGAAACAATCTCTGTCAAATGGATTCGCAGCGCCCTCCGGAAAAATCGCGCATTAATGAACGTTCGTGTGAGGAATCAAATATAAATTACGGTATAAAACACGTTTATAGAGTTCATCAATTATGCTAATATGAAAATTCAAAAAGACTTGTTTGGAAGAACATGGACGCGGATGAAATCCCGCTTAACTCACGTTATCGATTCTCTCGCTTATCTTCTTAACTTTACAGTTTACACGGTGCGTAAACTCCCCCTGTTACATTATCCAAAACAGATATGCGCGAAGGTTCTCCCTTCATTGGTACCGCGAAGCCACCCCATCGTCTTCTGCAATAGCGATACGTAGTACTGCAATAGAACGATCAGCCAGCTGATCAGCATAACCCCTTGAAATTCCACGCTCCCTTTCTAATTTCGATTCCAAAGGGAGACGTTGACATTGACATGCCCTCGTCGTATTATACTCCCGTCCTGTTTTATTTAGGCGGTGGCAGCGCATCGCGTGCAATGTACTATTACAATGCCGGAACCCGCAATCGAAATTGCTCCATTCGATTCGCGAATGTCGCGCGTGCAATCGAGACCTTATGTTAATAATCGCCTTCCATTATCGCGCATAATGGAAATTAAAATTAATTTGATTGTATGTTTTTAATAAGTCAGTGCATATTTTATGATGTATAGTAACGTTTCGCAAATTACAATATAACTTTTATCGAAATCAATTACTTTAATAAACGTTACAATATTACATGCAGGTCTTTACATGCAGAAAAAGTAAGCTAATGGTACAATTTAATTCTACGTTCCACCTATATTATGCAATTTTAATTGTACTAACAATAAGTTCTAAGAGTGCTGTCAGAATCTTGTAGTGAGATAAATCGAGAGAAAAAGAAAGAGAGAGAATGCTATAAGAATATTAATATATCAATATGTGTATTACTTTTAATTTACAAAATTCTAATTGAAAATATATTTCCTATTTCCATATTTAATCACTCATATAAATTGCCAGAGTGCATTAATCAATGGCATTATGCAGCAATTCTCCTCCTTCATTCTCGCGAGACCATTTTATGATCGCATTTAGCTGCTCAAATTATAGCGGTTCCGCCGTCGCATAATCATTGCTGACGTTGTGCAATAACGTGGCGGTTTAAAAAGTTCGATTAAATATAAAGCAGTCAGCGCAAATAATTATCGGCGGAATTGGTGACCCAGACGCTCTCGCGAGATATTATCGCGAGATATAGAATTTTTTTACAACAAACGTCGTGTTCTTTTTCTTTGGACGTTTTAACAATATCCTCATGTTTCTCTCAGAATGTCATAAATACACACACATAATTTCTACGACGTTTAACTGCTAAGCACTTCGGCTCGGTTAACAGCTCACGCATTTACGGATTGAGTGTGGAGGAGGAGAAGAGCAACGCGTTAGCAACGAGAAAGGAAACAGATAGGATAAAGATAGGTGGGGAGAGACGGAGAAAGTGTACGGCAATCTACTTCGCTCCATTCAATCAGCCATCGATTTCTTCGATTTATTGGCCGGTTTAGGAGAAGACGTATGGACGGTGCCGCCGTCGGCTGTCGTTACTTTGGTTTAGGGGATGACCGCCCATATTTTCATCCCTCAGCCCCAATCTCTCCTTCTGCATCCTCGCGGTTCGCGTGTGTATGTATATCTATACCTATATATAGAGATATTTCGCATTCGCGAACTGTCCGACCGGTTTTACGTGCGAAGCAACGACCGACTTTTCGAACCCACCGGAAACTCGCTGACGGCAGCCTTTCATCGCAGAGATCTCCCTCGCCTTTTCGTTTTTCATCTCTCTTTCTCTCTCCTCTCTCTCTCTCTCTCTCTTTCTCATCGCGGAAGTTTTTAGAAAGTCAACGAGGCGGTGAAGTCTATGTATCGACGTGTACGCCCCCGATAGTTATCAACCGGGAATTTCTCGAATCCGCGATGGGAAACGAAACGACACCGACTGCTCTACATAATGCAGCTCGCACGACACGTCCATTCCCCGAGCGGATCGATCCGCTCGATAAGGTATCGACGAATAACGTTGCGTGACATGACAAGTCTCCCGGCAACGGAATATATGGATGAGCTACGAAAATAGAATAAACGAAATTGCGCGTGCATACCTAATGCGTGACATGCGCTGTATAAAAGTTCGACGAGCGAACAGAATACAAGAGTTTAATAGTTAAATCAATATTAGCATCCTATTTCATGATCCCATTCTTTTTTAGACTGTACGTACAGTCGTACAATCAATCACACGAACAAACAACAGATATACAAAGAATGTCTTGACATTTGATTTGAATGTGTCATCAACATACCAATTCACTATTACATTCCTTGTCATACAACACTCATAACTGCGATACAGATTTCGAGAATACAGTTATACAGTTATATGTATAGTGATAGGCATCTCGCTAAGCGTAACGTGACAAATGAACGGATTCGTATTATCAGTAATTACATCGGGATTAGCAATGGTTGGCATTAATCCTGTCGTAAATACATTTCGATACTTTGAAACGTTAAATACTCATTGGGCCTTAATGACGGATCAATGCGTGAATGTAATCTATTTATGAAACTTGCGAACGGCCATCCGCTCGGACGCAAATTGTAAACCGTAAAGTGTTGTAAACGATCTGCGCGCCATTGTGCAAACAAGCGCGTGATGGTTGATTTTACACAAGAATTATAAGTTACAATAATCGAGTTTTTAAAGAGTCAACTTCCGAAATATATATTATATATATATATATAATTATATATATTAATTATATATATATAAAAAGTATATATATATATATATATTCAATTTTTATACATATGAATAATGCGTATTACAGCGTTTATTCAATTACACCTTTGATCAGCGATACTTCACGTACATAGGAAAGCACAATTATAATATCATTAATTCATAAAGATGGAGTGCAGTTAAAATAGCATTATGAAAGCAATATAAATTCGATGAACATTCGATAAACGGTACAAGATAATCGTTTTACTCTATATGGCTTCGGCCGATGTATTAAATCCAAAATATTGTAGTATACTCAAATTTATCGATTGTTTCTTTAATGAAATAACGCACATCGCTTAGAATGACATATAGTACTTTTTGGGTTGCTCTCTATATCCAGACTAATCGACTAACTTAAATACATATCTTGCGTTGCATTGTACAAAGCGCGTGTCTCAATAAATCATACGTTTATTGGTGAAAGTCAATAAAACGACAGGTGTAAAAAACGACAAATCGAATAGCATTATTATGACGCGCCAATCTCACAATGCACCCAACTGCAGCATTGCATGACACAACGCAGGCATGAATATTTCGTTGGCTATAATCTTTTTTGGAACTGGAGAGGCAAAGGGACATGGATTAGAAGAAAAAGGGAATCGGGAGATTTGTCCGAGAGTTTCGTATGTCGTTCGCAATATTTCGTCTGAAACCACGCAAAATCCCGGTTGTACTATTGCTCTTCTCTAAAATTGCACACATTTTTGCATTAGAATGAATAAAGTAACTTATTCATACCGCATACATATCCTAACAGTATCATAAGAGGAATAGTAAAGAAGTTAATAGTTAGTAGGCAGTCTTAATGCACTAGGGAACGAATTTTTAAACGAGCTGCATCGTAAGACGACGACGAAGTCACAAACTTGCAGCACTTCTATCATTAAGGAGATTGTATAATCAGATAGTAACTTGCTACTTACCACAAAGTATGCGGCGGACAGCGGATGATCAAGTATTTTTTCTTGCAATCTCCCGAAGATGATCATTAATCTTAAAATTGTATTACCGTATTGCGTAATGTTGCTACTCGTCGCAACTTTTCCGAGACGATACTCTGATCTGATATAATAACAGGAGAGTAATTAACCGTCATACACACAATCCTTTTGTTTAATTTATATATAAGCTTTATCAAACGTGAATTATTTTCCTAATTATATTTTAATAAAATTGGATATGATATTTTGCAGCATGAAATGAAACAATAAATAATAGATATATAAAATATAAAAAATATTAAAAGTTTTGACAAATTAAGTTTGTCGAAAGTGAGAACATAAACCAACTTTATCTTTCGATTAATTGGAACTAGATTTTACTTTAATAAAAATTTAATTTAAAGTTTGTTTTCCAAGATATTTAATCTTTAAAATTAAAAAGTTGCGCGGCAAATGATAGTTTCTCATCAAAGTTCTTCTGAGAAAAAACCGATTTGAAATCTGTCGAGTAGTTTTGTCACTAACAGGAGGACGCGTAACACATGCGTATTTTTACATCATTATAAAGCATAACCCATTGTACATTGCGCGAGAGAGGTCAGCAACCATCGATTTTTGCGGGCGCACGAGGAACGGCAGAAAACAATGTGTGCGGTATTAATGGACGCGGTTGCAAATGAAACGAAGCTATCGCGGTCTCGTACGATAGGTGTGACAAATGGCGGTGAAGAAGGCGAAGGTGCATGCAGCAAAAAGAGAAAACAGTACATTTGAGCATTGCTGTCGACCAGGCATAAAATCGCGAAAAAGTTTTTCTAGTCGTATACGCATACATTGTTCACGATTGTACTGTCTCGAAACGTGTTTAGATTGCTGCATTTGTCTAGATTAATTAAGTATATAAATCAATATTTTTTTTCATTGCAATCAATAAAAATGTAAAATATAAAATGATTAGTGGATTGTACACTCAATTATCTGCTAGTTCTTGTGAATACAAAATGAATTTACAATGCGATAAAGGAAAAAATTATGTATTTGGCCACATAAGTATATAGGTATAATCGCTTATACGCGAAATATCGAATATACGCTCCAGTTGAAAGGTACATATTTCTCCTTACCGACTGTGAGTTCCATTCAAGATTCTAATTTATTCGCTCGGTTTGACTGGAAGTTGGAGAAAAACGTAGCACCGCGAGACGGCACAGTCGATGGACATCGATTTTCTTGTGCGGTACGGAAGAGTTACAGGCCACGCCAACGAGCGGTATTAATGGATGCGGTTGCAAATGAAACGAAGCTATATCGTGGCGTCGTGCGGTGCGTGTGACAAACGAGGAAAGGCTGGAAAAGCCGAGGGGTGGAAAAAAAAAGTCGCTGCAACACCGGTGGTCCGCAAGACCGAGCGATTGCCGTGCAAAGAACGCCGCTGTCGGTCTGCAAGTCTACGGAGAACGACCAGGCGACAGAAGCAACGCCGACGCCGGTTCCACGAGAGTGACACGTAATCGTTTACACGGAATTCGTCCGATACGGTGTGCGACGTGTAACGAAGAAGAGAGAAAGAGAAAAAAAAGAGACGCAAGAGAGACGACAGAACTGTTCGGGTTGGCCGGCACGAAGGACACATGGAATTCGTTTGCGTTTTAATGAACATGCGAATAATCGCGATTCTTTCACCTAGGCTATTTGCCGTTCCTTCACTGCCGACGATGACATTCGCACGGAATTGCAGAACAGTCGCGAGAGGACGGGAACTCGTTTTCGCCTTCGTCTTCGTTCACCATAGTTCTCGATGTTTGAATTTACAGAGGTAATTCGTCTGGTATCCAATTCATCATGCGCCTTTTTCGGTGAACTACTTTTTCGAGAAACGCGATTTTTACAGGGGAAATGAACAAATCACGCAATTGTGAGAGGAATATATGTATCGGCGAAGTTCTCTCTCAAGTAGACAGGATATGTGCGAAGTAGTAGGAATGATATTTCAAATAAACCTCAGTTTCGAGTAATTGGTTTCGTGCATCGCGCTTTTTATATGGCAAACGAACAAACGGAAACACCGCGGTTGTTGGACGAAACTGTTTCTTTTGACATTGTTAAAGAGTAATAATAACGCACAACTACTTGCAGCAGACATTTAGCGGCAAACTGTAATAATGAAGGAAATAATGGCGGTTATATAATTTCGCTGCGCGGCGGCGATTTCTCGGGCTGCATTTGACCCGAAAGCACAAGCTTGTAACTTGTCGGATTTTGCGTTACGAGGTGGAAAATAGATTTTAAAATGAGTCTTGAAATGCGTGTTCTCAATGAGTATTTGCAAAGAACGTAATTTCATTTCCGCTCATTCTTCCGTGGCAAACCAACTTGGTGTGAACATAAGTACCTCGAAATTTTCTTCGATTTTATTCATATTCATCTTCCATTCTAAAATAAACTTGAGAAACTCATTGTGTAATAAATTAATGCTGACTAATTGACTGAAAATGGAAACTCTTGACTGTTGAAAATTAAGTACTCTAGTTGAGCTATAATATGAAATAGATGAAACAAATAAATAACAATTAAAATATAAACGTTATTTATAAAATAGCAAATTATGTCGAAGAAAAAAGATAATTAAGAAAAGAAAACTAAAAATAATTTATTGTATTATATTGTATTATATTATTATTGTATTATAAAATGAGATTATAACGATATTATTTATTGCTATTCGTATATCACAGCGCTCTTTGCGAAAATATTAGCAATATGTAGAGGATAGGAAATGAGAAAACTCTTACTCAGAATTGACTGGAGGAAGGTCTGGTCACCCTAGTTTAATCGTGCGCATACCATATGTCCAGACACATCCGGTACGGTTATGGCGGACGTGTCCACACCATCCTAAATTGCCTGCCAGGATTGTAACTGGTGTTTCCGGCTGCTCTTGCTATATCCTAGATTTTTTCGTGTCGGTATGAGCGTCACGCACATCGCAGGATGGTCAAATATTACTTCACACTGTAGATATATATTTTTAGGAACAATTTAGTATTATAGTACGCGCGAGAGTTATGGGAACAGAAATTAATTAAGAAATACAAAAAGATAATTATAAACTGTGTACATCGAGATATTATTTATCTAATACTTTATGATATGACAAAATTATATGAACATAATTACGTGAATACGCGAAAAAAATTCATGAGTGCATTTGATTTTTTTATATTCATCTCCGATGAATATAAAAAATTGTGAGAATTGATGTATGTTTTCAAAAGATTTGCAATGGCAGTTGGTCAGACAATCGCATCGACTTCCTAATGCAGAGACTAATCGGTTCACTAGCGGGATGCGAGGTAAATCTAGGTAATGCAAACTTCGCCTAGTCCAAACCGATCGCTCCACCCGTATTACCGTCAACACGTCGGGTACGCGGATAAACACAAACAAGCTGATATTCGGCGCAGAGCGGTCCGCAGATAACGCACATCCTCCCGCGGCTGACATCGTGTCGCGTTTCATGCTCGACACCACAGTCGTCCAACCGTGACGCGATCTCGACGAACATCTGGAAACCTCGCGGGCCCCATCGAAAGATTTATCCTCGCGTAATGACAGGGCATCGGGCATCTCCGGTGCATAACTGTCATGTCGTATAGCGGACGTTTCGACACGGCGACGATGTGACGCGATCAAGATTTCGACCTACCCTTCATCCATCCCTCTCTGTCTCTCTCTCTCTCTCTCTCTTTCTCTTTCCCTGTCTCTATCTCTTTCATGCCCTCCCCTCTCTCTTTCTCTCTCGCTATCCCACTGTTTCGTAGCGCACATATGACGACAACCCTCGAACCCCGTCCCGATGCGCACGTAACATTGACAGAATATCGTTATCGGCCAATGGCGATCTGCGACGGTGCCGTCGGGACCGCGTAACACGCGCCCGATATTACGGGCATAAAAGGCACCCGCCGAGGCGAGAAGGAATTCCCGAGAGTGCCAGAGATAATATCGCGAGCGATGTCCGAAGCATCGTTATGAGCGTCGACGTATTTTTAACCCGTCATCGTTCCTGCGAAACCTTTGGCGTCATTTTGACTTGAACTTTTGCTCTTTCGCAATTAATCGACATTCAAACTAAATTTATAACTGAAATGTGCAAAATTGATACAGATACTGTTCTAATATGATTATTCCAAAGCTATCTTTGATATCGCACTTCAACATTTTTGTACAAAAATAATATAGTTGTGAATAAGTAATACTTATATGAAGTTGTGAATAAGTAATACTTATATGAAGCCTTCCGATTATCTTTAAATAGCAGAAAGAATAATTAACTCTATTAATTTATCTCTCGATCGTTTCACAACGATTTTCTTTTTTCTCGATAAAATCTGCAAGTTTTTTGGCAAAAATGGAACATCTATATTCCGACTATATTCGGAACGGCCATCGGATCCTATCTCTTATTTCGCGAGGCGACTATATAGAGAAATTCGATTTTGCATAATCCGGGCCGCCGAACCGATCATGAGCGCGGTAAGATATCGCCCGTCCGTCCGGAAATAGATATCGGATCAGGTTGCCGCCACAACGCATGATCGCGGCAACGCAAATAGCGCAATCGCAGACACATATTCTCGTGGATTGCCGCACGAGTTCTCTTAATGATACATTTATACTCATCTGATATCGGACGTGTTCTCTTAATGACACATTTATACTTGGCTGATATCGGACGAGCGGCACGTAGATAACCGCATCGGGAAAGCGGCGACGCCGGGGTGAGCGAATAAAAGCAAGCAGGAACCTCGGGAACGTTTTGCAGATATTCCGTCGGCCGCTATCGCTTTTTATGGCCGCCGATTGTACGGTCGCATGGACGCAGATAGGCGAGCGGAGCGGGCATGCGGAAACAGGACGGAATATGTGGGCGGTAGTACGCACACACGCGGTCGACCGGTGTATTAACACCGCGCGTGTGTATACCTGAAATAATACTACAAGCGGAGGTTTATCCGCTGGCGATGCTAGAAGTCAGAGGCGACGAGGTGAACTTGGTGTCCGATGGTAGTGGTGTTCATAGCAGTGGTTCTTATGAACACCAGCATCAGAGTATAGTAATATTAGTGTCGTGGCGTTCACCGCCAACATCACCGCTATCACTAATGCCGTGGTGTTGCGGGTACACACCGTGAACACCGATGCTGACGACGAAAACGTATGGTGTAGTTAGCGGGGTTGGTATCACCTTTCGACGTGCTTTCTCTTCCAGGTGTAATCGCTCACGCGATATCCCGGTTACGCTGGCAGATTTAAATAATATTCACTTTAACAGATTTCAGAACGAGTTTCATTATTTTTCTCGTTTCCACGGTAATTCGTG